>CAWUFW010001727.1:2187500-2630686 GCA_963921515.1 Calotriton arnoldi
GAAATACGAATTCCGATTTACTCACCTGTTATAAGGAGAGACCTCAGTGCTGTATCTTTCAGCCCAGTACTGGTCCTGAAAAGTAATTTTAACCGTACTTACCAGTAACTTGAATTTCCTTCCATAGGCTAACATTGACTGGTTTCACTTGGAAATTCTTCTGTGTGGAGTTTTGGAACTTTAAAATATTCCTCTAAAATCTGCCGAAATACGAATTCCGATTTACTCACCTGTTATCAGGAGAGACCTCAGTGCTGCATCTTTCAGCCCAGTACTGATCCTCAAAAGTAATTTTAACCGTACTTACCAGTAACTTGAATTTCCTTCCATAGGATATCATTGCCTGCTTTTTGCTGAAAAAGTTTCTAAGTGTTGATTTTTGAAACATACAAATATTCCTCTAAAATCAGCCGAAATCCGAATTCTGATTTACTCACCTGTTATCAGGAGAGACCTCAGTGCTGCATCTTTCAGCCCAGTACTGGTCCTGAAAAGTAATTTTAACCGTACTTGCCGGTAACTTGAATTTCCTTCATAGGCTAACATTGACTGGTTTCACTTGGAAATTCTTCTAAGTGTGGAGTTTTGGAACTTTATAATATTCCTCTAAAATCAACCAAAGTACGAATTCCAATTTACTCACCTGTTATCAGGAGAGAACCCAGTGCTGCATCTTTTAGCCCAGCACTGACCCTGAAAAGTAATTCTACCCGTACTTACCAGTAACTTACATTTCCTTCCATAGGAATCCATTGTCTGGTTTTCAGCAGAAAAGTTTCAGTGTCGATTTTCACAAATTACACATATTCCTTAAAAATCGCCTGTATGACTTAAACGCATTCTTTCAACTGTTTACAGGAGATGCACCAGTGCTGGATCCAGGATCCAACACTGAGTAAGAAAAAGTAACGATAACACTACTTACCTGCTAAGTGAATTTCCTCCCATAGGATAACATTGGTGATTCTATGTGAAAAAGTTTCTGTCAACTTTTAAAATACAATAATATTCCTTAAAAATCACTACTGTAACCAAAACGCTTTTACTCAACTGTTTACAGGAGATGTCCCAGGACTGAATCTAGGATCCAGTCCTGTGGTTAGAAAAGTAATCCATAAAGTAACTAATTGCATTTAACTAGAAATTCACATTGAGCTCAATGTTGCATTGTGTTTGAAATTGTGTTGCCCATTGCAACAACTGTAACTACTGTAGTTTAAATAGTTTGCAAATAGGCAATAGAGTTTTAAGTAAAGTAATTCATTCTGAGAAAGCATATTTTGTAATGTAATGTATAATGTAATTACAATGTAATTTAATAAATAAAATATATAAAAATAAATAGTTTTAAAAAATGTAGTAAATCAGTATCAAAAAAATAAATATAACAATTAATACATTTAAAAATTGTCATTTACAAAACCTTTGAAATTCACTGAAAAAACCATAGGTTTTAGGGGCGTTATAGTTAGAAATTAGCATTTAAAAAACCTTTGAAATTCACTGAAAAAACCATAGGTTTTAGGGACAGTTATAGTTAGTTGGACATTTCACTCGTACAAAACCTGTGAAATTCCCCTGTTATAGTTAGTTCAGCTAACTATAACTCGCGCCCATAATGCACTGCTGATGACGTCACATATTACATCACTCATGACATGGTCAGTGACATCACTGATGACATCACTGATGACATCACTGATGACATCATCCACGTGATAATCTGATGCACCTCCTCACACCCTAATATAACCTTTGATATACCCAATCTAAATTACAGACTGCCATTCGCAAAACCATAGACACTCCAACACCAATAACTACATAATACCCACTCACTGATTCTTAGGTCTACACACACACACATCCACTCACTCACCCGTACAGTCACTCATACTTATGGTCACTCAGTACAGGACTATCATATGCACTCTTACTCCTATATAGACACTCAAACACCGCCACTCATCCATAGAGGTACTCACACACCTAGTCAGTCATGCAAATAATTAAACACACTGCCATTTACTCACCTATACAGTTATACACACACCAGCTCACTTAATCATACAAATACTACCACATTGTTACGCTCTTATACAATCACTGATACAAGCACACACTCATCCATACAGCCACTATCACAATCACTCACTCTCAGCTTATAGCTATTTATATACTCCAACACACATATATACTGCCTTTCACATATGTAGTTACTCACACATGTACCACTGGGACATATATTCACTCACTAACACACTCTTACACACACTTACCCACCCAAGCAGTCCATCACAGATGCACTCTTGAAACCATCCACCCAGTGAATCACCCACTCACACATCTATGCACAGAGTCGCACACACCCCTCCCACACAAACACTGAGGCACCCATACAGATACTCAGAGAACCATTCAATAACTCATATAGACACTCATGTAGCTATTCACAAACACATGCAGCCACTTACACAGCAACAGACAGACACAGACATTCACCCAGTTTAGTCACTAACCCATGCATTCAGTAAGATACGTTAAATCACTCACTTATAGAGTCAGTCACGCACCTACTAAATCATCCATACAGACACTTAGACACCCACTCATTCTTCAATACGTCTTTTCCTATATATATTAAAAATATTTAAACTTTACAGAAACAGTCACTGGATGATGTCATCAGTGATGTCATTAGTGATGTCACTGACCATGTCATGAGTGATGTAATATGTGACGTCATCAGCAGTGCATTGCGGGGGCGCGAGTTATAGTTAGCTGAACTAACTATAACAGGGGAATTTCACGGGTTTTGTACGAGTGAAATGTCCAACTAACTATAACTGTCCCTAAAACCTATGGTTTTTTCAGTGAATTTCAAAGGTTTTTTAAATGCTAATTTCTAACTATAACGTGTCTGAAACCTATGGTTTTTTCAGTGAATATATATATACATACATACATACACACATACATACATACACACATACATACAGAACAGAAGTGAATAGTTGACATGGCAATGTGCCATGCTTACAACCCACTACCCTGGCATAGGTCAGCCACCCCTCTAGATGGGTGCACTAAACCAGTGGTGAGGGTACAGGTGCATGAGCCCTGTACCCCTACAGTGTCTAGACCAATTCTTAGACAATGTAAGTGCAGTAATGCCATTAAGAGTATATGGTGCTGGGAGTTTGTCATTACGAACTCTACAGCACCATAATGGCTTTCCTGAAAACTGGGAAGTTTGGTATCAAACTTCTCAGCACATTAAACCCACACTGATGCCAGTGTGGGATTTAATGAAAAATGCACTCAGAGGGCATCTTAGAGATGCTCCCTGAAAAACGACCAGCCTCAGGTGGGTTCCCTGACTGATGCACACCAGCCTGCCACTACGAGACATGTTTCTGGATCCCTGGGGTGGGAGCCTTCGCTCCTTGAGCCCAGAAACAAAGCCGTTCCTGGGCGGAGGTGGTCACACCTCCCCAGGCTAGGAAGAGCCATCTGTGGCAGGGAAGCTTCAAAGGCCTTCCTGCCTTTGTAACGCGACCTCCAGCCTCTCCTGCAATCAGGAGCAGGACCCCTTCCTATCTCCCCTCCTTTTCGGCAGGAAGTCAGGTGGGAAATTAGCACAGCCCAGAAGGTGTGCCCATCTCTGCCAACCCCGCCCCTCAGGTGGGGGAGGCGAGGTTTAGCCCACTCTTCAGGGCCCGCCATCTTGCAGATGGCAGGCACTCTCCAATCAGGATTAGGGATTGTGTCCACTCCCCCACGTGGGGTGAGCACACCAAGGGTGTAGTCACTCTAAGGTCAGTAGCCCACTGGCTACTGACCTCGCAACCCCTAAAATGCCCCCTAAATACAGTATTTAGGGGTCAGCCCTGAACCAAGAAGACAGATTCCCGCAACCTAAGAAGAAGGAAGAAAGAAGGAAGAAAGAAAGAAGACACCCAGCAGAGGAGACTGCAGAGAAGAACGGACTTGGCCCCAGCCCTACCGGCCTGTCTGCAGTTTCCAGTGATCCTGCACCAAAAGTCACCTTGTCCTGCAGCCAGCGACCTCCAGAACCCCTGGGAGTACTGACTGCTTCCAACAAAGACCAGATCTCCTGTGAACAGCAGCTCTGTTTAAAAGAAACAGCCAAGAAAGACTCCGAGCCTGCTGAGGACAAAAACCAGATGCCTGGAACCACCACTGCACCCGACGCCTACAGCCCGAATACGGGTGTCCCACTGGTCCCAGCGAGGTGTCCCAGCGCTCCAGGGTCCGAGTCCACCGTGGGTTGACCCCTCCAGGACTCCTGGATATCGCCTGCAGCCTCTGCACAGAGACCCACCAACCGCGAGTGGCCCGGTAAGGTGAAATCCGACCTCAAAAGACACCCCTGCATCCAACCGCCCTGCGCCCTGGAGAAGAGAACCCAAGGTGCACCTACGTCCCAGAGCCCTTCAACTCACCTGCCCAGCTGTTGGTTCCTCCCGTACGTCTTCCTGGACCGAGCCTGCAAGCAAGATAGTCAACTGTGATCCAACTGCTACCTTGGAATTAAGCAGCTCGATAAAAGTGTCTGATGTAACCTTAGCCATCGAGAGTAGCCCTTCTGGAATAGCCCCAGACCCCGACAGAATTCCCTCAGACCTTTTCAAATCT
Organism: Calotriton arnoldi; assembly: GCA_963921515.1. NCBI lineage: Eukaryota > Metazoa > Chordata > Amphibia > Caudata > Salamandridae > Calotriton > Calotriton arnoldi. Next base: position 2,192,160 of record CAWUFW010001727.1, read on the forward strand.
ATCCCACAGTTCTGGGCACCCTTCATAACAAGTGTTATAAAAAACACAATCATAAGCCCTTTGGTCAAGACTTGGCAAAAGGCTATTATTGTCCCTATATTTAAAAAAGAAGACAAGAGCCAGCCTCACTGCTCCCGTCCATTATCCCTTCAAGATAGTACAGTTAAGATCCTAGGAAGGGTACTATTGGCCAAATTAGAAAGCTGGCCTACAGAGTAGCATGTGCTCTCAGACTTACAGTTTGGTTTTCATCCAGGCCTGGGAATTGTTTAACAATCCTTGAATCTTTCACCGATCATGCAAAAATATACTCAGGCTAAAAAAAGACTGTCCATCTCGCATTCATGGACTTAACATGCACCTTTAATACTGTGGACCACCCAAAGCTATGGTCCACAATATTCCAGTTAGGCAGTGACAGCGCAATTATCTCCCCACTCAGTAGGCTCCATGAACATACTACAGCCAGAGTCTGGTATAATAGGAGCGGAGATCTATCGGAGGATTTTCCATCAATCCCTGGGGTCAGTCAGGGCTGTGTCCTGGCACCTTTTCTCTTTTTAATTTATATTAACTCTTTCGCACTAAGTCCTTTGTATTGAAATGTGGCCCCAAACTAGCTAAGATGAAAACGTTCCAACCTACTTAGTGGTGAAGAAATTATGAAAACTTCGTATTTCCAGTATCTGAGATTTCCAATCGACAGTGGCAGCCTGCAGGGATCAGAGAAGGTGGGTAGGGGGTGTAAAAAAAAGAAGAAAAAAAAGTACCTGCTTGTCGCATCTCTCCTCAGTCGTCCCTCCATCGTCTCTCCCGGCCGGAACTTAACAGGAAGCACCCAGGCTCCCTGAAGCCAATCACAATGCTGAAATGCAGTGTTGTGATTGGTCTGAGCACTGTGGTCCGGGTCTCAGACAGGCAGTGGGAGCCTGGGCATGTTCTCCACCTAGACTGTGATACAGCTTGGGTGGAGAACATGCAAAGTGCACATGAGTGTTTGGCCGGCCATTACAGTGTGCCACCGCTCCTCCCCCTGCTCCTCTGTCATCGGAGCAGCCCCGCCCGCAAAGCTGCCACAGCAGGAAAAAATAAAATGATAACCTTGAGTTATTTTATTTTTCCTTTATTTCACTGCTGCAAAGCAGTGGGGCGACGCTCCTCCGCCTTATCCGGAGGAGCCGCCACAGCTGATGGATGTAGCGTTTTACCTGAACAGTTCTCCTGAATGTAAGAGCCATGCAGTTCCAGAGAGCAATTGATGCAGTTTTCTGATTTTCTAAAAGACTTGGGCACAAACAGACTAGAAAAATGCTTTGTATTTTTAAAAGTAAATGCGTGCTTGTCACCACATTTGGCGCGGGCATAAGGGGGTATATTAATTGCAAATATCTACAAATTGCAGAGAATACGTTTATAAGAAGGCTCCTGGCAGTTCCACACACTACTCTGGACAGTCTTCTGCCATGAAGAGGTTGGGTTAGACTATATAGAAGATCATGTTAAGCTACAACCCCTTCTATTATGGCACAGAAGTTGGAAAAACCCAGAAGCCAGGTTATGTAGAACAATCTTACTCGATTGTCTAAATCTGGACAATTGTCTAGACATCTCCTGGCTTAAAAATTTTGAAAGGTTTGGTACCCCAACATTTTATTCTAATCCAGACAGCTTATCAACCATCCCCCGAAGTCAAACTAAAGCACTTTTTAATCAAAAAGCGCAAAGGTCATGGACAGAGACTAGGTGTCGGGATATAAGACACCTTAAGGGTCTTGCCTGTACGCCCGGCACTTAATTTACAGGTAATTGCAAATGAGAGACAGAAGTTCCTCCTGACAAGCTTTCATTCTCCAAACCATTCACTTCTTGCTAGCCTTCCCAGTAAAAAGCACATGTTTTTTTGTCTCTTCCCCGCTCTCATTGTGAAGCCCCAGTAGAACAAAGCACCATGCACTTTTTGCTTTTTCTGCACATTTTATCCTGCACAAAGAAGGCAGTACCTTCGTCCAATATTAAAAGTACTAGAAAGCAGATCTCATGTTGCGGCCTTTGCTTATTTGCACTGTTTGGGAAATGAAACTTATTTATGCGGTTTTAAATTACATATTAAAGTGCTGTAAAGGTACAATTTAATTATTGAATGTTTTCCCCATCATACGGATGTTAATACTTGTTTTTAGTGATTTTAACATACGTCTTTTATTTTATGGTGCATTATACTGTATTGGTCTTTTTGCTGTGACTTATATCGCTTAGTAAAGCAGAATAAAGTATCTTGATGAGGTAAAATGTAGTCACTCCCGGCTGTTATCTGCCCAAGATGCAGAGGGAACGTTTTACCATATATTCTTGCACGTGCCGGTTATTGTAGAATACAGAGTGACCAGCGGCAGCTGGCAACATTACAATATGGTGAGGCATGATGCCCAAAAAAACTCACCATATATGTTGGTGGCACGCAGTGTCTGGATGAGTTCTCCTTCCTCCTCGGCAGTGACTCGGGTGGAAAGAGAAGGACTTCCTCCCTTGTGCAATGCGAAACCAATCAATCCTGGAGCTACAGTGCAGGTCCAGGATTGGTTGGAGCAGGCTAACCCAGCGCTCATTTTGAGACTGGGGGCCTGTGGCTGCAATCCCTCGTCTCTATCTCAGCCGTGGGATTGCTAGCTCTGAAGCGCGCACGTCAGATTGGCCATCTCTAGACAATCCGTGAGGGGTTGAAGTAATAGTGCAATTGCACTAATCGGCTCCGCTCCCAGCCCTCACGCTGTAACAGCGCGAGCCTGCGACACATAATAAAATGATATTTATTACCATTTTATTAATGTGTGTGCCTGCTGCACTCGCAGCAGGCAGGACGACTCTCCTCCACCATTGAGAGTGACTAACTGATATCCTTGTTGGAGGGAACGAGAGGACAGGCCTGCAGAAAGCTGAAACAGGCATACTGGTGTTGATGCCATATGCTAACAGAAAGAAACTGAACTATAAACTCATAGCTCTTGCTCGGTTATTAAGTAAAAAGGGATATTGCAATGAACTAGAAGTCAGCCAATTCAACCAACATGACATACTGGAGGAAGGTGGTGGTGAATTGGGTGGGCCTATTGAACGTAGCACTCCATGTAGAAAAGAGGAGTGGGTCACAGGAGTTACGTCAGTACAAGTATGGGTTGCTAGATTTTGAGAGAAGAGGGAATGGTAGTCCCCTGCTCCCTCCTCCAACACTTTGACTGAAAGGGCAGACATAGGGGGTTTTATATAGGAGTAAGACAGAACCTAACCAATGACACCCTCTTGATAATAGTTACAGGAGACTACCTACCTGCCCTTCTGTTATGGGAACCACATGACTGATATGTGAAAATATCGTTTAACCGCTGCTGGTACAAGGTGATCATCAATATGGTATACAGGCACCCAACCCACCCCATCACACTGAGATAGCCACCACCTGCATGCTGTTACCTGGGGAAACATTGATCACGCGTGCAGTTCCAGGCACTGGTGGCATGGATCCCTGTGCTCCTGCCCCTGACAGAAGCAGCGGCTCATGGCAACTCTTGCCATCTCTTCTCTCGAATCCTGCACCTCTAATCTCTTGATGAAGGCCCTCCACAGCAGACACTGTTCCCCTGACTGGCTGCAGTATTATTCTTGCAGCACCTGCGCCACTAGGTTTGCCAACTTATGGCAGTGCCCCCATGATACACCCATCAAAGGTGGGGGCAGCCACCTGCTACATGCACCAGGGACTGCATATCCAGGTTGGGGCTGCAGGAGGGGTGCTAGAGTAGAGTAGACAGAATTCAGGCATGCTGGGTGATCTTTAATTTTCCCTGCTCACAACAGGTTTGTGGGCCAGGTAGTGTGGGGTGTCCTGATGCAGAGTGTGGCAGGTCATCTCTTGTCTTTGACACCAGAGACTCCCATACAAAGAGTGAGCAGTGAGCACTGCACATCCCAGAGCAGCATCAGTTCCTCCTCCTGCATGTTGAGTGGGAGGGCAAGGTGAGTTATTTTGCTATTGCACAGACACATTTTTTGGGGGGGGAGAGGGGTCGCCTGATAACCCTTGCAGAGCTGGAAGTCTGCAGAGATGCAGTGAATGGGTTGGTGGTACATGGGCACTCGGGGAGCCTTTTGTGCTCCTCCGGTCAGGGAGGCCTGGCCGGGGCTTCCTTCTCCTAAGTCCTTCTCCAAGTTTCTTCACTGCCTCCTAGCTATTGTAAGCAGCAGGGCAGGCAGGAGTTGGTTTTCAGTCAACATGTCTAGTGTATTTAAAGGAAAGAAAGATCACAGGTCCGAGCACAAGATAAACTTCAATAAATGGTTAAGGGCTTTGGTAACCTGTGTGAGCAGGAGATCGATCACAATGAAGGGGTAATCATATCTAATGCTATTGTGCTTTAGCATGAGTGGACCACTGTAGCGCTGTGCAGCTCCGAGTCCCAAAAGAAGGCATCGTCAGACAATCAGTTGAAGTGGTGTGCCTGTGTAAAACAAACTATATTGAGCCGACCATACTTGCATTTGGCTCATGCAGCTTGGTAAGCAACCATCTAAGCAAATAGGATCACAGCATGATGTAGGATTTCCCCTTTTATACTGTTATGCCATCACTGCTAACGCAACGGACACAATATACGAGAGGAAGACCGTCCACAGCCAGTAGGTGAGCAATACAAGCACACTTTCAGTGGAAGCACGCCTTTTGCCCAGTCAAATGCTGTTTTCAAAGTAACAAAAACATGTGGGAGGAGCCGTTGTCCCTCTCTCAGTAGTGCTTCTTAAAGGTGTTTTTCTAAGTATCGCATAATGTAGGCACCCATTGACGTGTCAAACCGGACATAAAAAGTGGTTGGCTATATAAGATAATTTATTTAACAATTGCCCCAAAATGATTACTCTGAGAAACATTCTTGCTTAGCCATGTTTCTAGTAACCTAGTCTCCCATGGAAGGTCCCCAATGCTTTCGTTAGGACAAACATGGTCAAGACATTCATGTGCTATTTAAGTAGGATATTCTTCTGTTTAACAACTATGACTCAAGTAAAAACTCTCAACACAAGTGCTCTATTTTTCCGTTTTACATTATTGTACTGTACGTTTCTCCTGCTTAAGTACGACAAGTATGTCCGGAACTGGGTACTGTGCCCACTGTGAAAGAGTACTCCAGCTACACCTCACTGATGAGGTATAAGTATGCCGAAACCTGCCTAGGATTGCTTGCGTTTCTGTCTGTAGAGGACCTAGCCTGGTAGTTCATTTTGGACAGTTCCTGTTGAAGCAGAACAAAGTCTAATTTGCATATGGATGGTCTTTGTCTTGAGTGGCATGATGGGTGAAAAACAATGGACCGTGGCAGAGATTAATTCAAGCACTTTATATATCAGTTTGTTGCGGTCAATTTGTTTTCCAAATAATTCCTATTTATACAGTTTGTCAAATACATAATATTGATGTCACGGTGTGAGCAATCATTCTTTGTGTATTCAATGATCTTACCAAATGGCAATGCTTAGGGAATGTATTCAATCTATTAATGTGCTTAGCTCTAGCTATTTTAAATGGTATTGCCACTGAACATCTTTATTTTAATTCCATTCATCTTATAATGGATACATGATCTCACTTCAAATACTACGATAACTGAATGCGACTGTCAAAGTTACATTTTGCTTTGGGACTATTAGTAGACTATTGGTACTCCTTGAACTTTCTTGTTGTGGCCACATTTTAATCAAAATAAATGTTTTTTTTTTAATTGGGTAAAAAAATCTGTGTGCTGTACCAAAAAAGGAATAAGGCTACTTTAAAACCAAATTTAAAATACTGGAGTTTATTAAATCAGTCATGCTTGGAGTCTTTACTCGAAAAAGTATTGGACACCGCAGGAATTAATGACGAGATGTTAGTTTGCACTCTTAGGATTTTAAATACCATCAATCACTCTTGAGCGATTGCTTGATAAATTGCATGCTGAAAGTTTAAGGACATGCAGGAAGAGTTGGGATACAGAATGTTATTAACCAGAAAGCAATGACACAATAAGGAGAACCTGCTTAAGATCTGGCATTACTCAATGAGAAATTAAGGTGCAGTCCATTTAGATCTTCTTTTAGTACCCATCCCATCCACTGTAGAGTGTTCAACCACACTGGGCACACAAATAATGTAATTTGTAATGTAAAAACAATTCCACAGCACCTTACCGTTGACTATTCTGAAGAGAGGCATTTTGGCTTGTGTTCAGGTTCAAATGAGTAGGTGCTGAACATGCTGCATCTACAAACCCAGGAAATCAAGAAAAGATTTAGGTTAGTGATAAACAAGTGAACCAAGAGTTCATGTAAAACCATCTAGTCCTGTGCAATTTTCAGTTTCTAGTTGAAGAAACATTTCCAGGGTCAGTAGTTTAGTTTTACTAAAACCTCTGAGGAGGGGCAGTTTGTGTGTCAAGCAGGCTGAATCTATTGAGGCGTGTCCTTGATCACATAGTTATACTCCAACGCTCAGTGATGTAAACAAAATATCCATGTATTGTGGTGCTGCAGTTCAAGCCTCATCGATTAAGCCATCAAGTTGAGGATGAGCCCCAGGAGCTCATGTACACAGGCTAAGGCATCATTCAGAATGCATCAGGACTGCCGATGAAGTAATTTTCCACTGATTTCATGGAGATAAGTAATTCCAGGAACAAATTCTGGAGGGTTTGACATAGTGAAATGGGTCTTCAGAAAAACAGTTGTGGTGTCACATACGGTGATAGCACACATCACAGAATTTTGATTCACCTGATAAGGAAAACATCACTTACCTGTAACAATCGTTATGCAGCAGCGTATGATGCTACAGATTCACATGCAGAGCATGTTATTATTTTTTTTGAAGGAGGAGTTTTGGTTTCGAGGTGACTCATGATGCCTCCCTGGAAATCTACAATGCACCAGGACACAGACACCATCTTAGATTGTGTTTTTCCTTATGGGAAAGTAAAAGTGTGAAGATGGTAGTCATTACTATGTGTGAAATGGTATGCAAGTATCAAGGGTCCACATGTTAACATGACCTTGCATCAGAGGAGGTGGACAGGGGGCAATTCAATCTACAGTACTGCTAGCTTCAAACTGTTACAGGTAAGTAACTATTAGTTTGGAGCATGTGCTGATGTTGATCATATGCAGCATAAAGACTGAAAAGCAGTATGCAAGTCCCTAAAGCAGTAGCTTGTGAGAGGGAATGAAGAGCAGCGGAACAGTGTTATAAATGTTACATGTATTGCGTTTTTTTGCTTACGTGCACCCCATTGCATTTAATTTATTATACACAATCTTCATTTAAGAACGGATCTCATTTAGTATCAATTGTGCATGCTTAGCACATAATTTCTGCTCATATATCATGCATCAATGTGCATTATACGTAGTAAATTTTAGCAAATGTGCAACAGAACAGCCATGGTAAATCTTGCATTTTACACAATTAATCACAAGTGCTGGGTTTTTGTAACAAGAAATGGTATTTAGGTTTGATGCAAATGTATGTTGGAGAAGAGATATCTTAAGCTTCCATGGGTGCTTAGGGTGAGCTGCATGCTATGCACATCTTGGCTGAAAGCCACAGGTTTGTGCAGCCAGCCTTTCCATCGTTCAAACGCCTTAACAGAGAAAAGCTATGACTTACTAAAAGCACAGTCGCTGATCAAAAACACATCTTTAGTATCAAGCAACGGTATGCACGTTAGATGGCATTTAGAAAACTCATATGGGTGCTTTGGTTCTAAGGAATATTTAGAGTTTAGAAAGGCAGGAATTTTACCACAGGTTGATTTCATCACTCAGTGCTCTGATTTAATGAACACCATCTAATATGTTGCAATTATTTTTTTATATATTGTTTAATTAACAGTTTAATTACAGTCACTGTATTTATTTTTGTATCAACTCTGCAATAGAGGAGGGCATTCATTATTACTAGCATAATGAAATGTTGGGAGCTTCATTGAAGGCAATGAAGTGGCCAACTGCTTACAACAGCCGGTATAAGCCTTCTGCTACAACATTCCAATATTTGTCCCGGTTTCTCCCTATTTATTTCATAATACTCTAACCTTAGTGGGTGGAATGTTCTAATAGCCTCACAGCCCTTCTGCCTTGAGCTATACCAGTTGTTAAACACCCTCTCCTTTGTTCTCGGCCTGAGCTGCTGTTTCAGGGTCTTAAAACAACTGATATAGCCCTCGGCAGCAGGCTATAAGGCCATAATAAAACCCTTTCAAATCTATGGTTTGGGTTTCTTGTGTGATTTCATCCATGTGGAAAGGGGCTCTGGAACTCAGTAATAAAAACATCCTGTAGTCTCCCAGGACTGACTGATACTCTATACAAAGCATATTCAAATGTGTCATGCAAGGTATGTGGGTCACAGTCCATTTGACTTTCTAGCTCGAGTTGGTAAATTGGCTTCAACCTGTGCTTTACAGAAGGTTCTGCATGTCTAAAAGAGGACTGTATTTGCTAGAACCAGGAAAAATGTATCATATGTACTATTACAGATATCTGCTAATGGGAAATTGCCCAGGAAATCCACGGAGGCTTCCTTTCTTGTAGAATGTTTTCTAGGTACAGGCAATTGGTAAGAACAGCTACTGTAATTAGGTTGTCAAGGTGTAACTGCAAAAGCAACAAACATTTACTTAGTTTTCCAGATGGTCTTTGTAGATCAACATAGTACATATTGGCCCTTCTAACATTCAAGGTTTATAAACGCTCTTTCAGCTACTGACTCAGGTTGTAGGAAAAATGAAAGTAAGTCAATAGATTTAGTGACATGAAAAGGAGAGGTGATCTTTGGCAAGACATGAGGGTGCACCATAAGGACAACTTGATCTCTGTACATCGCTATAAAAGTTCGGTAACTGACTAAGCAGCCGGGGCACGTGCAGGTAAGAGCGGTGGGGGGGGATTTTGACAGACTATGACAAGGAAAAATTAAATAATACATTTTCATCGTCCGTCGAAATTACCCCTCACTGGCCCCCACCACTTTTACCTGCACAGGCCGCGGCTGTGACTAAACCTCCAACTCACTCTACAGATTAAAGTTGTAGCTACCACGAAGGCTACTTTCCAGGATAGGGACTGTAGTGGGCATGATTAAAGTGTCTCTAATGGAGGCCTTGTAAGCTTAGTAAGAACAATATTAAGATCCAATAAAGGGATAAGCAGTGATCTAAGAGGCATTATCCTTTTAAGAAGTTCCACAAGAGTTTTTAAAGCAGGAGTTCTGAATATAGGCCAGTGTTCCTCATTTTGTAGATACATCTTTGCTATTGCCAAGTGTACCTGTATTGAAAAGGCTCAACCAGATTTTTGAATATGTAAAATGTTGCCAAGAATGTTTTGTACTGTGACTGTTGAAGGCTGTATATGAAGACGACACCCAACTCATCCTCTCCAACGAACCCAACACCGCCAGCCACAACTTTCGAGAAGGCATAGAAGCTGTCGCCAAATGGATGAAAAACAGCTGCCTACAACTAAACACCAACAAAACAGAAGTACTCCTCATGGGCCCAAACCCAGATGCCTGGAGCGACACCTGGTGGCCCCCCGCCCTCGGAAACCCGCCAACCCCCACGGACCACGCACGCAACCTGGGAATCATCCTGGACTCAGAGCTCAAAATGGACCGCCAGATCAACTCTGTCGCGTCTTCCTGCTTCCACACCCTCCGCCTCCTTCGTAAGACTTTCAAATGGATCCCCCTCGAACACCGAAAGACCGTCACTCACGCCCTGGTCACCAGCAGACTCGACTACGGCAACGCACTCTACGCCGGAATAAACAAAAACCTCACCGCAAGCTACAGAACATCCAGAACGCCGCCGCAAGACTGGTCCTCAACCTGCCAAAACACTGCCACATCTCGCAGCACCTGCACACACTCCACTGGCTCCCCGTCGAGGCTAGAATCACCTTCAAGATACTCACCCACGCACACAAGGCCCTCCACGACACCGGACCAGCATACCTGAACAGCCGACTCAAATTCCACGCACCCCAAAGGGCCCTACGATCAGCCCAGCTCTCCTACACCGTGGTCCCCCGCACCAGAAAGACCAGATCGGGAGGCCGCTCTTTCTCCTTCCTCGCGGCCAGAGCCTGGAACGACCTTCCGCTCCACCTTAGACAGACATCGCTCACCATCTTCGCAAGAAACCTCAAAACCTGGCTCTTAGACAGACCCCCTACTTGATGGACTGGAACCTGCACCCCCCCCCCCACCCCTAGCGCCTTGAGACCCTTACGGGTGAGTAGTCCCGCTTAACAAACGCCTGATTGATTGAAGAGTGTTACAGTGATATACAAATCTCTACTATCTAACTACAAAGTATTCACAGGTAATAAGATTTCTGGCTTCTTAAAATTTGTATGCAAGCCTCAAGAAGCTGTAAATCCCCAACCTCAAGACTTTGGGTGCCAAACTGCAAGACTGAGTTGGTGTGTACTAACTGTCCTCAATGTTATTTGAGCAGATGCGTTCAACTGCAGCTTTCTGTGAGGGTGAACAGACATTTCGAGGCGTATGGAGAACCACAGCGGACAAGACCAAGTTGAGGTAATGAGGATCAAAGTCATTGATGTAGTCCGCATTTTCATCATGAAATATAGCATCACTGGTAGCAGGGGAAAAAGCATATGCAAACATCACTAACCAGCTGGTTCACAGAGCATAGCCCATGGACAGAGGGTGAGGGTACCTGGACAATAGGTTTACACATTTTAGTGCTTTGTGTGGTAAAGACACTTACTCCTGGTTTGCCCCAGTGGTGGAAGTAATAATTGAGAACCTGAGTGGGTTTGCTGAGAACTCCTGCTGAGCTGATCAGCAACATGATTGTCTACCCCATGGCTTTTTCACCAAGAATGATGCTTATTGATATATTAGCCAATTCCAAAATGCCAGTGCAAACTTGGCAATTGAGCCTTTCTTTTGTATATAATACATGCCAGTTGTGTTGCTCATCTGAATGAGAAGCACGTCACTGTGAATTCTGTTTTGGAAAGCTTGAAGATCTGACTGTACTGCATCGGTTCCAGGTTATTAATATACACAAGGCATTGCTGGGGGGGGGCGGGGGGGATCGGGGGGGGGAACCATGGTCCATTTATTATGAGGTCAACCATGTGAGCTCTCATACAGATTAGGGAGGTGTCTGCATTCAGGATCAATTGCAGTTGAGCTGAAAAACAACCTGTCCTGTAAATATTTCTCCTAATATCACCATTATAGGTTCAGTCGAACACAGGGCTTTCCCAACACTAGATCATTTTAATTTTCAGTCACTTGTGTCCATTGGCTGGAAAAGGTATTCTTGAAAAGTGTACAACTTCCTAGGAACCACATTATCATTCTCATAGTCGGAGAACGGGATGCCTGGTAAAGGGGAAGCAGCTTTGGAAATGCCATTTTTTCTCTTGTTGCTTGGGTATGCTTTATCTGTAATTGCATGGAGTGTGGCTCCCTGGTATCTGTTGAAGACAGAGATGCAATTATTTCACACACACTGGGAGTCCCAAATTGTGAAACAGCAGAATTGTTTGAGTGTGGGCAAGGCATTGTGCTTGGCCTCCTCCCTTTATTAGCCAAACTTTCAGGTACCCAAACAAACGAATGGGACTATGCCAGAGATGTGATGCCACTACTGCATAACATTAGGTAAACACCCTGGGGCCCGAAGGGTAGGACTTTGAATTGGTTATGAACTGTACGTACTACAGAACAGGAGTGCTGGAAATGAGTTGCATGTATGGGAAAGTTAAAGTAGATGTCTTGGATTTTGAGGGTCGCCATGTACTTTCCCACTTGAAGAAACAGTAATACACCACCGTTTGAAGGCCCTAAATTCACACGCTAATTTTCATACTCTCCTTGTCCAAAGGGGGAGAATTACCTGTTTTGCTTTTAAGTATTTCACTGTGTGTACAACCAGAGAGTAAGGTGGGCCATGCCCATGAATAAGTAAAGGATCTTGTTGTCCAAGGTTGATCTTTTCATTGACCCTTAGTGTAACAACTCTTATGTTTACAGGGTCTTTAAAATTACATGCAGAGCGCCTTAACATGGTCTTTAGCATGAGAGGCAACTGTGCAGTAGGATTACAAGGGAGTAACGTTTCCATCTATATTGCAGACTCTTCATTAAAGATTACACAGAACAGAATAGCAGGCTAATTCCCTTAAACAGCTAACTCCCCCTCCCCCCCCCACAAATAAATAAGAAAAGACCACATTAGATCAGAGCAAATTTCTAAGATATTTCTCAACCGAGCTTGACATTCCAGAGAATCAGAATCCCAGCAATGTATAAAAGGATGGATACAACATCCCATCACTGCCCTGCGAATGTCTACATAAGGAACATTCCTTAGTAAGGAAAAAATTTACTTATCTGGTAGAAAGGTTTTGCTCCTTGATGCTATTTGGGATTCACATGCTGTGCATTATCCTGTCACCTAGTGGTTGAGTCCAGAAAGGTACTTTTGTACCTCTTATGGGCACCAACCAAAAGAGGTGCAATGCCGAGTTGCTGACTCCCGATGATGTAAAGAGTCACCCACAAAGCAAGTGGGCACCTTATTTAGATTCCCTTTTCCCTCTGTTGTGGTGACCTTTGAATTTTTACTTCACTTCCTTTAAACATTTTAAAATGTTTAACTTTTTTGTATTACCTCCATCTTTTCACAGGGGAGATAGATGGGCGACATATGAATTAAAAATTACAGTTAAGTAACATTCTCCTTTTGTAGCATGAAACTATTCTGAGTATATGTAACAGTATTAGTAATTTGAGAAAGGTGGGAGTGAAGTCTGGGTGGTTGCAAAAAGGTATTTAAGAACCTTCTGTCCCATTTGTGTCTTCTGGTTCCCATGGATAACTACAATGTAGTGAATTATGAGGTATTAGCTGAAGACCTAGTTGCTGGCATGCATAGGTCATAGATGGAGACATTATCGAGGAAGGCTTATGTTGCATCGTCCATCCTTGTAGAGCACGCCCTCTGTTTTTGTCTCGGGTTTTCCAAGTCAGTAGGTAAGATATTTATGTAATTTTCACTATCCACCTTGCAATTGTTGCATTTGAAACTCTAAGCCCTTTGCTTGCTGACCTGTGTGCAACAAGCATTTTTTTCACTTTTCCCAAGTGACATTGTCTCTTGTATGAAGTACACAAGATCTCTCCTTACCACTAGTCAGTGTGGCACTTTGTCAGCTTGTATTTTTGGTTCTTGGAAAAATGTATGTAACTGAATAGATTGGTTCACATGAAAGCCATGAACTTTAGAATAAGGAGAGGGTTAGCTTGCTTAACTACTTTATCCTTGTGTATGTGTTGAAATAATAATTAAGGCCTGTAATTTATTCTACGAAATGAGTAGACTACGATTAAAAACGTTGTACTCGGCATGCGGTATTTGAGCCCTGCTTTGTGTAGGGCTCAAACAGCTGTTTAATGAGTTGTTTTATCTTCAGGTTTAGACTTCACATAAATGTTGCAATTGGCCTAAGTGTGCAAATTTCGTTGTTCCTTCTACAAACCTTTGAATTAATAGAGTGGCAAAAGGAATGGGTTACTTATCCAGTAATCATCTATTCGTAGCCTGTAGTTTTCTCTGCATACTCCTTCCATCTACTGTTGGGTGCAGATATTTACAGTTGTTGTTGAAAGAAGTTTTATGTCACAAGATTTCTTGCGACTCTGCCCGAAGCCCACAATGCACCAGGACAAAAACTCCACTCTGATTGTTTTTCCCCAGCAGGTGAGTAATGTCCGTGGAGCACAGTGATGCAAGACAGAAAACAAGTACTGTGCATTGTGTTAGTCGAGAAGTATAACAACATCTGAGATCATAGCTCTCTTCCTGGGAGGAGGGTGGGTGCATGTGGATCTACAGCACTACATCTACTAACACATGGTTACAAGGAAAGTAAAATTTTCTGTTTGTAGCATGCATAGCTATAGATGCAACTGCCCTGCAAAGACTGAAAAGCAATTCCTCCCGGAATCAGTGCTTAAGTTTGAGCCAGTGGGGGGCCAACAGCAGTTATTTTTGGGGCCGGGCACTTATTTTTCGATATTAGATCATTAACAAGCAGATGAGAGAGGGAAAAACACAGATTGGAAAGACCGAGGAAGGGAAGACAGCAAAACTGTCACAAAGGGAGAAAGCAGGAACCTGCAAGAGCAAAAAACAGGGGCAGGGAGCATCTGGTAATGGATTAAAGACTACCACTTTGGTATTCGGCATGCTGACGTTTAATTGCACCGCCATTGGCTTCTGAGCAGAGCTGCGGGCATTGGCACACTTTCTCTCACAAATTAAACAGTTGCTAGCAAGTAGATGTTTGGAACAAGGTATTTAAGACTGCTTGGCCAACAAATGCCTGCTGGTGGGCCGGAATAGCCACAAAGTAGTGCTTGGAGAATGTATGTAGTGTTGACCAAGTAGCAGCGGTTCAAATGTCTGCTAAGGAATTTCTAACCAAAAAGACCATAGTAGCTGCCTTTTTACACGTAGAATATGCTGAAGGCAGGAGGTATAACAAACGCTTAGTTACATGTATAAGACCTATTATTCTAAGACCTATCTATCTACCATTGTAAGGAAGATGTTACCCTGTAAGCATCTGGTTCTGGCATGTAGTGCTGTAGGTTCACATGATGTGCATACTCCTGCCATCTAGTGTTGCGCCCAGATGTGTGCAAGTTGTTTTTCTTCTAGGAAGTCTTTCGAGTCACAAGGTACTTTGATTCCTCTTCTTGCTGGTAATGCATATGGTCATCGACTCCATTGTTAGGGCGGGTGAGGATGGAATGTGAAGCGAAGCAATAATAGAGGGATTTTCATGCAAAAGAGGGAAAATAGATAGTAAGAGACACTGCAATGGCCATAGGTGTCAGGAAGGAGGTTGGGTGCATGTGAATCTAAAGCACTACATGCCACAAACAGATGCTTACAGGGTAGCATTTTCAGTTCGAGGCACGTGTGGCTGTAGATACACATGCTGTGCATAGACTGTAAAGCAGTCCCCCCAGAAGCGGTGGCTAGCCTGGGGGTGTTGTACAAAGTACTGCCTGGCCAACAGTGGCTAGTTGATGTGCTAGTACATCCACACAGTAATGTTTTGTAGAAGTTTGTGGTGTGGATTAGGTAGCTTCATTGTATATGTCAGCTACTGGAATGTTTCCCAGGACAGTCAGAGGTGCCTTTCTTCCGAGTGGATTGGCTCCAGGAGGAAGGGGCAAAGTTTTCTTAGCTTTAGCATAGCATAGCATGTCTGGATGCATTACACGATCCATCTTGCAATGTCTGATTTGGACAGAGCCTTCTCTTTATGGTGTTTGGAGAAAGCAACAAAGTAGTTGTGTGCTCCTAAATGGTTTAGTTCCATCAATGTAGTACATGAGGACTCATTTCACATCCAAAGTATGGAGAGCTCGGTCCGCAATTGAGAAAGGTTGTGGGGAAAAAACAGGGAGTTCAATGGACTGATTAAGGTAGAACTGGGAGACTACCTTAGGGAGGAATTTAGGGTTGGTGCAAAGGGCAACCCTATCCCTATGCACTTGGAAGAAAGGTTCTTCTAAGGTTAATGCATGTAGCTCATGATACACCTGAGTGATTTGATTGCAACTAGAAATGCCACCTTCCAAGAAAGGTACTGAAGGGGGGAGGAGTGGAGGGGCTCAAACGGAGGACCAATGAGTCTGGTCAGTACAATGTTGAGATTCCATGTCAGGCTGGTGGAACCCAAGGTGGAATGACCCTTTTGAGCCCTTCCACATAAGCTTTAATGACTGGAATTCTGAAGAGAGACGTGCTGTCTTTTCTGAAGGTAAGTGGCCACAGCAGCCAGGTGTAGTCATATGGAGGTGAAGGCTAGGCCTGAAATCTGCAAATGAAGCAGATAGACAATGTCCTGCACTGTGGCGTTTAAGGCAACAGGTTTTAAGTGGCCATAGCACACAAAACTCTTCCACTTGGCTGCATATCATGCCCGGGTGGTAGGTCTGTGTGCTGCTTTGAGAACGCTCATGTATTCATGACCATAGGAGCCAGATATCAAGGTTGAGAGATGTGGGGTCTGGGTGCCTGATTTCTCTATGGTTCTGCGTGAGAAGGTCCGGCCTGTTGAGGAGCCTTCTGTGCAGAACCAAAGAGAGTTCGAGCAGAGTCGTGAACCAAGGCTGGTGGGCCCATGTGGGAGTCACCAAGATGAGGGTGAGAGATATCTGCCAGAGCCTCCGAACCAGAAATGGAAGTAGCGAAAGAGGCGGAAAAGCATAGGCAAATATCCCTGACCAACTCATCCATAGTGCATTGCCTTAGATTGTTGGTGTGGGGACCTGGAGGCGAGGTTTGGGCATTTGGGGTTCTCTGCTGAGGCGAAAAGGTTTATCTCTGGGAAGCCCCAGCACTGAAAGTACTGAAGGAAGACTTGTGGATGGAGTTCCTACTCATGGACTTGTTGCTGCATCCTGCTGAGGAGTACAACATAGTCGTTGTTCACTCCTGGAAGGTATTCCACTAGCAGAGCGACTTTGTAGTAGAGAGCCCACCACTAAATGCTTTAGGCTAACTGCTTGAGTTGGGGGTTGTGAGAAGTTGGCCTGGCATATGCTGTCCACTAATTATAGTGGGCACCTTGCACCAGTCCAAACAACCCCTTATTGGAGATAGGTTAAAGACAACCTTATTGAAAGCTATCCTAGTGGTAGCTATGGAGAGCAGCCTTCAGGCTAAGTCTTGAAGGAATGTAAAGCAGCTTGTTTTACCAGTCTATAATCTCTTGAGTGATCAAATGAAAGAGCACCACACCAGGTATATATTCAAAATATATGTATTTATTGCTAAACACACCCCTCTAGTCTCTTTATGAGGCTAGAGTTCGAAGTACATAAGTTAGAAGTTATTAAATCACAGTAATAGCACAAATACACGTTTGGGCCCTAGGGGCGTACCAAACCATATACCAATAAAGTGGTATAAGAACCACGACTGAACTAGACACTAGGCCTAGAGCCTCTAGAAGTGCTTGGACCACAAGGAACTACCCAAGGTAGTGACACAGGGGACCCACGGGGGACGCGTGCAGTGTAAATACACAACCGCGATACGCCGTTGACTTCTATGGAGAAAGTCGTGATCGGGAAATTAGAGAAAAGGGACACTTTAAAGAGGACTTGGACCAAACCCTTTGAGATCTAGGACTTTGAAGAGTCTCTACCCACGGGAGCACCGGAGTACTCGTGTTACCTCACCCAGGGAAGCCGGGTGCATAGGTGCCTTTCGGGGTCGGGTTTCGTCGTCGATTTGAATGGCGATCTGCTGCAAAGTGCTGCTGGCGACCAAGAGAAAAGTGTCCGGGTGGATCCAAGAGTGGATCGGAGTTCTGAAGAACCTGAAAGCAGAGGGGACAGAGTCTGGGTCACTAGCCAGTGACCAGGAAGGCGATGGACAGATGCCCACCGATGTCAAGTGCTTCAGGTGCGTTGACGGTCGTCTTGTCTCTTCAGCATCGAGGTCCAGGAGGCGTTGTCGGCGACCAGGAGCAGGATTCGGGCTGGTACACGATGTCTGTTGAGTGCTGAGGTGTCGGCGACCGGATTGGACCCAACAAGCCTTGGCAACGGCAAGTCTCGATGCAGAGGAAGATCGTCGATGGTGCAGACCAGCAAGGTCTGGGGAACTCACCCAGCGAGGGTAAGTGAGGGCAGGCCTGGAGCAACCAGGATGCCAAGTAAGAAAAATATTGGCCTTCGTTAAGGGCTACTAGCCAACGGGCTAGCGACCGCGAAGGAGCCTCGTGACGCCGCACGTGGATCTGGCTTACAGGACACACTCGTGGAGTGGGGGCCAGTGATCTTCGGTGCAGGTGGTGCTGGAGGCTAGGGCTACTCGGAGCCCAAAGCACGACTTCTTGGGAGACCCAGAAGAGGATGCACTTGCAAATGTGCTCGGTGTCCAGGGGTCACGGTCTCAAGTCACCCACGATAGACACGGGCCTCAGCTTTGCTGGGGACTCAGGGTAGCCTCGGGGAAGTCTGAGAATCTACCTCTGGTGATGCGATGACTTCGGCGTCCGACGGGAGCTTCAGAAATGCGAACCGGACAGATGCTTCTTTGGTGCCTGCCAAGCAGGGAGTCACTCCTTGACCCCAAGGGAGATTCTTCTGTCCTCTAATCGTGAGTAGAGCGTCGAAGGTCCAGGATTCAGTTTCAGAGTTTCGTCCAGGGATAATCTAAAGTCCTAAGGACTGGGTTCCTATACTTATACTAAGTATAGGGGTTGGACTACTCTGTGGCCCCACCTATGGGTGGGTCAGGGCAGAGGGGTGGCTACACCCCTTTCCCTTTGTCCAGTTCGCGCCAAAGCAGGGGCTGCAAGCCCCTGATCCGGTTTGAACTGGGGTATGCACTAGGGACACCAAATGTGCCCCCAGTGCAGGACTTCAAAGCACCCGAAAGTGCTCCCGCCCAGCCCCAATACACATTATCTTGTCTGGGGAGGTGGTCACACCTCCCTGGGACAGGAAACCTATTGTCCAGGCCTCCCCTGCCGGAGTTTCGTCCAGCAGCAGGAGGTCAGACTCGTGTCTGTGGCAGCAGCATCCATTTTGTGATGCCAGGGCTCTGGAAAGAAGTTACCGGACTAGTCAGAGTTAACATGTCTTTCCCTCTAGAAGGGTGGAATGCTACCCCCGCCGCCAGGATTGGCGGGGAGGGAGGTAGTATTCCAAGATGTTTGACACCAAACACGACATGTTTAGGTGCAGCCATTCCAAAGTTAGCATTTTACCGCGAGGATATAATGCGCTTAAGAGTATATGGTCAGGCTGCACTACAAACAGCATCAGAGATGGTCTCCGAACGCTGCAGAGGGGCCCTGCTCATGCAGGGCCACCCTCTCACATAGGAACCATGCACTCTGCCTTTAGGATTGATAAGGCCTGCCTTAGGAGTGACTTGTAGGTTTATATGTGTGTATGTATTTTGGTGATACAGGTAACCTATATCACAGTAAGGGGTGCATGCACCACCTTACCCAGGCTGCAGTAGCAGACCTGTGGTGTCAGTTTGGATGGCCTTCCAGGGGTGGCATAATACATGCTGCAGCCCCTGGCAGGCCTCTGAGGTACCTATGCCCTTGGTACATAGTATACCATATACTAGGGACTTATAAGGGCACTCCAGATCCCAATCAGTGATGTGCCTAAGGCACATGGAAACCATTTTAGAGAGGAAGCAGCTAGGCTGGGGTTCTGATTAGCAGGGCCCTAGCCAGACTAATGTCGAAAAACAGTGAAGCATCAGCACAAAGTGGGGGTACCCATGTGAAGCAGATCCTACTCTCCTACAGGGGTGTCCGGTTGTCAGCCTGTTTCTGAAGGTTATACATGGCTGTCATGTTGTCACGAGAATAACCTTGCCATTCAGGTGAGGTAGAAAAGCCTTCAACGCTAGGTGAATGGCTAGAAGTTCCAGGTAGTTGATGTGGAGGCCCTGGTGTTTGTGCTCCCACTGAGCCTGAACAGTCAGATCCTGTAAGTGCATACCCCACCCGTAGGGGAGGCATCCATTGTGATGGTCCTTTGCGGAACTGGATCTAGAAAAGGCAGCCTCTGTGACAGATTGTTGGTGTTACAACACTGCAGAGAGCTACAAATATGGTGGCCGATCAACACTAGATCGTCCCAATGACTCTCCGCTTGAGACCACTGTTGTGCTAGGCGCTCCTGCAACGGACGCATGTGTAGTCTGGCATGCGGTACTATAGCAATGCAGGAGGCCATCATGTCAATGAGGAGCATGACTGTCCTGAGTGGGACCCGACGGTTCGGTTGGAAAAGAAGCATTAGTGCTTGAAAGGACTGAAATGGATCCGGTCTGGGTTTGGATAGGCCATGCCAACCTCAGAGTTGAGAATTGCGCCTAGGTAGGGTTGAATCTGGAGGGGTTGCCTGTGGGATTTGGTGGTGTTGATGGTAAACCCTAGGTCGTGTGAGAGGTTTATGGTAATCGGAGTGTGTTCGTAGCATTGCTGGTGGGTAGCACTTTTGATCAGCAAGTCGTCCATGTAGGGGGAAGACATGAACGCCCTGTCTGCAAAGATGAGCAGCCATCACCGCAAGACATTTGTCGAACACGTGAGGTGCAGTGAACACATTGTACTGGTTTCCGCTGACCACAAACCTGTGATGCTGGCAATGAGCTGGGTGTATTGGTATGTTGAAATGGGTATCCTTCAGGGCGAGAGCAGTCATGAAGTGCAATGAAAGAAGTCGTCAGGTGCAGGAGTCTGAAGTGCGCCCATAGCCTTTGCTGTCTCCGTATGTTTTTAAAATTTCTCTGAAGTTTGATCTACCTGCGGGCCGAATAGATGCTGACCATCAAACAGCATATGAAGAAGGTTCTGTTAGACCTCCAGCTTGAAGCCTGAAATATGAAGCCAGCCATAAATGTGCAGGAGCTCACTCCTCTGGTGGCCGTGTCCGCAGTATCTAATGCGCAGCAGATAGTGGTATTAGTGATCTGTTTCCCCCTCAGAGGCATTCTCATAACCCCTTTTCCTGTGGTCCCCCCCTGGGAGATGCTGGAGGACCTCCTCCATTTTATCCCAGTGGGGATGGTGATTATATGCAGAGTAGCCCAACGGGGTTAGCAATGTACATATGTTTGGCTGATTGCGAGGTCACCCTTTTCCCCGCATCGTATATACACTTACTCTCCTTGTCTGGTGGAGGGGCATCACCAGTTACCGGAGAGTTGGCTTTCTTCAGGGCTGTAGGGACAACAAGCGAGTCAGGTGGAGCTACCCACAAATTTAAATGGGGGGCCTTGTACTTTTTATCCAGTCTTGGAGTTTTGACCCTAGCACTGACGAGGTCTTGAAAAATGTCTGTTGTGTAGCAGAGCATGCCTTTGACCATAGGAAGGTACTGGGTGGAGTGGTGGGTGGAGGAGAGGGTTTCAAAGAGAAAGTCCTCCTTCTCCATAGGCTCAGTGTGAAGATCTACCTTATGGAAGGACGTGGCCCTAGCAATAAGTTACAGATATGAAGTAGAATCATCTGTCGGAGATGGGTAGGCAGGGTATAAGTTTAGGTTCGTATCCCCCAGTGGGTCTACGTCATAGGAGTCCCATGGGTCACCCTGCTGAGGAGTGTCAAATGTGCCCCTCCTCCTTGGTCACCTGGGTCAGCATGAGGTGACCTCCCTGAGGTGTAATGTCAAGGGGATCCCCTGGAGAAGCAGGCGGGATAGGTGAAGGGTTTTTTTTAATTTTTTTTTATTCAGTTTGAAATAAGCAACAACAAACAGTGCAGCACTTAAAACAATCACAGTACAAAGTGTGTATCACAAGGGGCAGTCCATTGGAATATCAAGAACAGTTTCACAGGAGACAAGTGTCAAGTAGTAGAACAGTGAAACATCCAAGGATTACAGTCCGTCATAGTCAAACACAATAGAGTCAATGTCACTCATACAAGTCCTAGTGAGTACTCCCATCACTTAAGCGTGGTGCTTCCGGGGTCAAAAATCTTTCACCCCGGGACACCCAGGTCATCCTGAAGCTTTTCATCCCTCCGGTTATGTTTCATATGGAATTGCTCCACCAATGATTACTCTGCCACATTCCTGTTCCAGTGTGCCTGGGGCATGCTGTTCCATCCACGTGATCAGCACCAGCCTCCTGGCCAACACTAGGGCCAGCTGTAAACACTATGCCATTTTACTTACACTGGGCCTGGGAATGTTCCCTAATAAACCTTGCTAACCTTGCTGATTAAGGGTAATACCCTGAAACCACTCCCAGGATGCTTGTTTCCGATCCAGGGAGGACCTGGCTTGGCAGATCGGGCTGGACTGTTCCCCATGAAGAACAAGGTCAAGATTGATTTGCAGATGGCTGGGTCTAAACTGGTGTGAGCAAATGACTGATGGATTTAATCCAGATCTATTGACTGGGGGTAAATGTATGATTATTCAGCATTCTGTGCATCATTTGTTTGCATTGCACTTTTCGCCCTAAGTGGGATGGGTATGCCCAGAAGTGGGTCCCTTGCTCACTGTGCCACTGGATTCAAGCTAGTCTGGCTGATGTGGGTTAATACCCCGAAACCGGTCCCAAGATGCTTGTTTCTGGTCCGGGGAGGACCTGGCTTGGCAGTTCGGGCTGGGCTGTTCCCATGAGGAACAGGGTCAAGACTGATTTGCATTTGGCTGGGTCTAAACTGGGGAGCAAAAGAACGATGGATCTAACCCAGATCTCTTGACTGGGGGTGAATGTATGATTTATTCAGCATTCCGTCCATCATTTGTTTTCATTGCTTTCAAAGCTGTCATACAGGGTTTCGTGCCCAAACGGGGAGAGGGGGGCAGTCTATCAAGTTCTCCATCTAACACACTACTGAAGTTCCCTAACCACAAAAGGGGCACCTCCACATCCTGGCTAACCAGATCCTGTATGCTGTACAAAAAAGTGTGGCTCATCCTTATTCTTAGCACAGGTATTGCGCAGGGATACAGCCTTCCCATCCAGGATACCTTGTATCAGCATATATCTATCCTAAACGTCTGCCGCCGCATATGTAAGGGAGAAAGCCATTCCTGGCACCACCCAAACCAGCATTTCCCTAGCATAAGTAGAGTATGATGCGTGGAAGATATGCACCACCTCCACCACCTGGTGCCCTCGAAGGGGCACCAGGTGGTGGAGGCGGCACCAGAGCCCTGTGCGCCGGCTCCACCACATAGAAATCCAAAAAGGCCCTATGGTCAGAGCTGCTGTCGCACCCAGCCTTCTAAGAATTCCTCCCCCAAGGCACCCTTAACCCACTCCAGGAACCCAAACACTCGAACATTATTACGGCAGGCACGGCCCTTCACATCACTCAGCCTATACTCCAACTCGCGGGTAACACTAGTTATTGTAGCCATTTGCAGGTTTAGGGCAGAAACGTCCCCCTGCAGACTGTGCTATTCTTCACTACAGTCACCTTATCAGCAACTTTTTGCAAGGTAGCTCCAAGCAAATTAATATCAATAGAGACAGTCAATTTTGTGCCGTCCTGGATAGCTGCCAACAATTCAGCTCACAGTGGTTCCCCTTCACACTCTGGGGCCACACAAGTAGAGTCCACACCACCCTGTCGTGTGATCCCCTGTCTAGGCTCAACGAGGGTACAGCCGGGGACCCCAGGACCAAAGGTTGGAGTGTAAGACCAAAATACCACCACCACCACCACCCCTGGGTCCATAGCAGACAGGGCCGCTGATCACCAGGCCAGTTTCAACAGTGTCAGGGGCATCCACCACCACAACCAGTACTGCAAACCGAGGGGGCACCCCCGACTATTGCACAGCCGATTCTCTCACCCCCTGCCCCCCCAGCACCTCAGCTCCTGCCGCCCAAAAGGCCGTACCCGGTATGGACGTCACCAGCCAAGTCCTGCAATTCCTCTCCAAGGGGTCACCGATGACCTCCAAGCACCCAGGTCCTAAAACAGGTCCAATGGCCCACCCAATCCCACCTTAGGCTATCCCCAGGGCAACTCCGGTGTCACAGCCACTGCCAAAAGCCCCAGCACAATCCAAAAGCCCGGCTGGAGCCCAGTCAGTGATGGCCCAGAGCATGCAGCAGTAGCTCTCCTCTGGCCCTCTGGGGCCTGGTCCAGCAAGGCCACAGGCATTGCCACCAGCTGGAATCAGGCCTTTGCCCTTTCAACACAGCTTGGCCGGATGCTCCCTGCCCAGGGCACCTCAATCGTAGCGAGCCACCATGGTCAGAGTGCCTGCGCTGCCACAGCTGTGCACAGGCCAGCGCCTGGCTCTCTCCCGCTATCGGCCTCTGCCACGCCACACACTTGGAGGGCAGGGCCCAGCCACCCCACCCTCTGGGCCAGCTGTGCTCGATCTACTCCACGGAGACCAGCAGCCTCTTGCGCAGGATTTTATTGCTTCCCCCCTCCTCATAACTCCGGCTGTCAAAGCGCATTCCTGCCTGCCTAAGTCACAGTAGGCCCCTTCAACATGGCTGCCCCAGCGTCAGTCTCAGCGCCGCCAGTCCCAGTTTCCCTGGTCACTCCTCCACCAAACTGCAAGCAGCAGGGACTCCAGATCGCAAGGTGCAATGCTCCGCTGCATCTACACAGCAGCCCGGTGGCAGGATTATGTAGGATGCAGGCAGTCGAGACAGGAGCTGCCGACAAACACGTCCTGCATGTCAACTTGTTAGGCCATGCCCAGGGAAGGGGAGGGTTGAGGAAAAGGGTGGGGTGATAGGTATGGGGCTAGTAGCCTTGTCTGCCTTCATGCACTGCTTCGGTGGGGTTTGAAAGTCCAAGGCCTGCTCGAAGGACGTTTGGAGGGTTGAGCAGCTGCAGACTCCAAAGGGCAGGTGAGGATCTGGCCCGTGTAAGGATGGATGGCCAAGTGTCTTTGCCAGGCATCGATCTCTTCTTGTAATTTGTGGGGTATCTGTTACACAGTGCCGGAGCGGAGGTCGGTCTTGCTGGCAGACGCGGATGGTTTCAGCTCAGAAAATGGCTTAGATTTCAGCCCCCATGGTAGGGTCGGTGCCGCGGCAGAAGTGGTTGACGCCGATGGTCAAGCCGGTGCAGGTGTGGTGGGCACAGAAGTGGGCGGTCTCACTGATTTCTTCAGCACAGAGCCAGAGCTGGGTGGTACATTCAAAGATAACTGTTGGTGCTGACCATGGTCTGAAGACAGTGGTGACCAGGTGGCTTGTCTCTGGTGTTCCAGAGTGGCTGGATGCCCCTTGGTTGAGGGCTACTCTGCTGGAGAGTGATGGTGAGGGGGCACCGCACTAATTACCTGCTGAGCTGGCGGAAGGTCCTCGATCTCCAAATCGGAGCCAGAGCTGTCCTCTGGGAAAAGACTTCCTCGTACACTGCAGAGGGCTGTGGATGGTGCTCCCCCTCAATGTCTTCTGGGCCCAACTGATCCTGGGTGTCATCTCCACTCCTACGCAACATCTTGAGATGCCAAGCTCATGGTCTCTACAGGTCTTTTTGGAGCAAAAGGAGTGGCAAACGTCACAAGCAGCTTTGTGGTCCTCGGGCAAAAGACACAAATTGCAGACGTGATGGAGATCAGTGCGAAGATACTGTGCATGGCAGCGAGGACCATAACAGAATGGCATCTGTTTCATCAAAGTCTAGGCATGGTGAGGAAATGCGACAGACGGGGGTAGGCCCCAAAGGGCAAGACCCTGGAGGGGCCGCGGTTGACCCGAACCTTGTTTGAGCGAAGTCACAAACGTCGACCCAAGAAGCAGGAAGAAAGGGAGACTCGATTGATTACAAAACCGACTGAGGTAAGGAACCCATGTGGACTGAAAAGAGCACTGCGGTGATGTTAAACCAGAACACAGAAGCACACTTCTGAACCAGACGGCGGAAAGAAAATCTAACAATGGAGTTGATGACCATGAGCATTACCAGCAAGAGGAGGAGTCACAGTAACTTGAAAGACTACTTAAAAAAACTTGCACACATCCAGGTCCAACACTAGATGGCAGGAGTATGCACAGCATGTGTATCTACAGCCACACATGCCTCAAACATATGATTTCCCAAGAGAGGCTTAGCAAAAGCGAATATTTGTTTTGTCTTGAAAATGGAATTAGTTCCATCTATACAAAACAGGAGCGTCCTCTTGACATCTAGAACGTGTACTGCCCTTTCTGCCACAGAGTGGGAAAAAGATGGGCAAATTGAATGTTTGACATGAAAAGGGAAACCACCATAGGTAGGAATTTTGGGGCTGTCCTCAAAAGCACCTGTGCACTTTATTGAATGATTACTCTATAGTTAAGGCTCACAACACACAGATTCTCCGAAGAGATGTGATAGGAGCCAGAAATGCTATCTTCTGTGACAATAACTGCATATTGCAGTAGTGCAGCATTTGAAGGGAGGACCAATTACCCTTGAGGGAACAACATTGAGATTCCAAGTTGGGGCTGTAGGCGCCCTTGGTGAAATCACCCTTCCAAGGCCCTCTGCGAGTATCTTGATGACAACTATCTTTAAAAGAGACATGCCGCCTATTCTCAATGCTTCATTTGTATAAGAACAAGTGCCAAGGCCCAAAGTTTTGCTCACAGGCCCTCATCCATTGCTACGGAATGTCAGTGTATCGAAAAACAAAACCGTGCAGTCTTAATTCCACCTCATGTCTCTAATTTACGACAGACACTCCCAGCCCCTTAAATTTACTCTTGCAGGTCTCCGCTTTCTCCCTTTGTCACATATTTTCTGCATTTCTCTTTTTCCTTTCTGTCTCTCCTGCTCTGGGTGAAAGACTGATGAGGAAAAATAAATACAGTTTCTTAAAAATGAGTGCTGATGGGCCCCACCTGCAACCACTGGCTCAAATTAAGCACTGCCTGTTCTCATTCTAGACTGCAGGTGTAGATGGATGGAAA
This sequence comes from Calotriton arnoldi, assembly GCA_963921515.1. Taxonomy (NCBI): domain Eukaryota; kingdom Metazoa; phylum Chordata; class Amphibia; order Caudata; family Salamandridae; genus Calotriton; species Calotriton arnoldi. Next base: position 2,218,679 of record CAWUFW010001727.1, read on the forward strand.
TGTATTCCAGTCCAGATTTCAGTAAATACAGTAAATAACAAATGATATCCTGAACAGAGGTTTTAAGAGAGTCTATTACCAATGCAACAGTGAACAAATCCTTTCCACTTATCAGCACTGCAGACCAGCCTGGTGGGTTTTCATGCCTCTAGCAGGCTTACCATACACTCCTCTGGGATTTTCAAGTAACTAAATTGTAACTGAAGTGACAGACTTCTAGATCCAACTTCCTGAGGTCTGGGTGGCTGAGTAGACAGGACATCAGCCTCATGGTAATTTTTCATGCATATGCACAACCATCACCAGTAGAAACGAGTACCAAGGTTGCCTTGCCCACGATGATGCCACTAGAAGGACACTCATTGACACATCCCACATTTTCCTCAAGGCGTATGGTATTGGCAAAAGTGGAGTAGCATCAGCAAATATCACGGACTTGTTCATTCATAATGCATTGCCCTTTGACTGTGGGTGGGGTATCTAAAGGCAAAGTTTTCGCATTTTTATCAGTAGCAATTAATTTTTTCTAGCATTGTGTCGACATGTGTTGGAAGCTGGCTCTGTATCTACTATACCAAAGTGAGGTATAGTGTGCACAGAGTCCAGTGGCACCCCAAAGGTAGGCAGAGGTAAAAGTAGGTAGCACCTTACTCTCCATTTGTGGTAGTGTGGTCGAGCAGTAAGGCTGTATCAGAGGGTAGTGTTAAGCATTTGTTGTACACACTCAATCAGCAAATTATATCACACACTCAAAGACTGAACTTCAGACCAATTGGTTTTGTATAAAATTATTCTTTTAGTTATTTTTTTTCCTAGAACCAAGCAAGCCTGGCACAGGTAAGTGAGAAGTACTTTGCAGTAATAATACATATTATTGCAGTTGTATATATACTTTGGTTTGATTACAGTAGAACTACTAGTAATGCAATGTTTTGAAATACTGTACATATACTTTGTATTGGCTTTTTAGTAGAATGTCAAGTAGATTACTTTACAGATTACTTTTCTTACTTCACAATTTCCTGTAAACAGATAAGTAAAAGCGTTTTTGTTATTTGGTTACAGTTTTAGAGATTGTTATAGATTTTCCAACTCCACACTTGGAAACTATTCACAGAAAAACAGTCAATGTTATCCTATGGAGGAAAATAGGGTTATCGGTTCAAAGGCAAGTATTCAGTTGTGGGAGTTGGTATTCTGGGCGTAGACTCCGGGGTCCCCCAGGGTCAAGGATGCACTCTTGTTACACCCTCAGCGGCACTAGGGCGGCCGGGTGCAGAGTGCTGAGGCCCAATGTTATCCAATGGCGGATAGGGGGCCTCCGGTTGGTGGCTGCTTACAAGCAGGCCACAGGGTTGTGGGAGCAAAGCTCCTGGACTTAAGCTCAGGGCAAATGGGGGTTCAAGCAAGCACAAAAGGTGCACCCTCAGTGGCACTGGGGCGGCCGGGTGCAGAGTGCTGTTTTGGCGTCGGGCGCCCTGTAGCTTTCAATGGGAAGTCTCCGGTTTGCAAACACACTGCAGGCTCGGGGACAAAGGTCTTCTGGGTGCGAACACCACTTGGAGAGGTAAGTTGGGATGCTGGGGGTTAGGCGTCGGGTGCAGGGGTGCCTTTTAGGGTCAGATCTTCTTACCAGCTCCTGGTCGCGGTTAGGGGGACCTTCCAGTTTGAGGCTGCAGTCATCGGCTGGAGGATTGAGGCAGGCCAGGGATCACCGGACATTGGGTCCGGATCGCTGGGGAGACCTCCTCGTGGTGTTGGGCCAATCGAACTCGGGCCATGGGCGTCGGACTTTGCTGGACCTGGAGTCTGTGGTGAACAAATCCGGTGCTCACGGGAGACCGAGTCTTTTCTTAAGAAGGCAGGGCAGGTCCTCTGGGTTCTTGAAGCTGCTGAATGCAGGACACACCGGAGTTTCGCTTCTGCAGGTTCGAGGTGGGGACAGGCTGGTAGGGCTGGGGCCAAGTCAGTGGGCGTCCTCCTCCTCAGCTTCGGCATGGCTGTTCGGTCCTTCTTTTCTTCTTGTAGTTTGTCTGCTTTCTTGGTTATGGGCTGCCCCCTAAATACTGTATTTAGGGGGCGTTTTAGGGGTCTCCTTAGGGTGACTACACCCTTGGTATGCTCACCCCATGTGGGGGAGTGAGCACAATCCCTAATCCTGATTGGAGAGTGCCTGCCATCTGCAAGATGGCGGGCACTGAAGAGTGGGCTTCACCTCGCCTCCCCCACCTGAGGGCTGGGGTTGGCAGTGGTGGGCACACCTTCTGGGCTGGCTAATTTTTCCCGCATGTCTTCCCGCCGAAAAGGAGGGGAGACAGGAAGGGGGCCTGCTCCTGATAGCAGGAGAGGCTGGGGGTCGCATTACAAAGGCTGCAAGGCCTTTGAAGCTCCCCTGCCACAGATGGCTCTTTCTGGCCTGGGGGAGGTGTGACCACTTCCTCCCAGGAAAGGCTTTGTTTCTGGGCTCGGGGAGCGAAGGCTCCCACCCCAGGGGTCCAGAAACATGTCTTGTGGTGGCAGGCTGGTGTTTACCAGTCAGGGAACCCACCAGAGGCTGATCGTTTTTCAGGGGGCATCTCTAAGATGCCCTATGAGTGCATTTTTCATTAAATCCCACACTGGCATCAGTGTGGGTTTAATGTGCTGAGAAGTTTGATACCAAACTTCTCAGTTTACAGTGCAGCCATTATGGTACTGTGGAGTTCGTAATGACAAACTCCCAGCACCATATACTCTTAATGGCAGCACTGCACTTACAATGTCTAAGAATGGACTTAGACACTGTAGGGGTATAGGGCTCATGCACCTGTACCCTCACCACTGGTATAGTGCACCCAGCTAGAGGGGTGACTGATCTATGCCAGGGCAGTGGGTTGCAGGATGGCACACAGGGATGTGTGCCTTGTCGACTCTTCACTTTGTTCTGCACCAAAACACGCAGCCTGCAATGGCGGTCTGTGTGTGCAAAGGTACAGGGCCTCTAATGGTGGCACAATAAGTGCTGCAGCCCTTAGAGGCCTTCCCTGGCAACAGTGCCCTTGGTACCCATGGTACCTTTTACAAGGGACTGACATGTGGCCAGAGATGTGCCAATTGGGGGTATAAGGTACAGTTTTGGGGAAAGAACACAGGCCCTGGGAACATGATTGGCAGGGACCTAGGGCGCATCAAGCCAAAGTGCATCAGTAGTCTGGCAAAAAGTGGGGGGGTTGCTGCAACAGAAACCCAGCTTCCTACAACATGGGGCTGAACAAATCCTTCCCATCAAACGGGACACTGATCAGATGATGTTGCAACTCAAGTTTGAAATCCAAGACTGAGTCAGGCATGGAGCGTTAATTGAATGCACTGGTTAATCTCTCGCGAGACAATATCAACTGGGCCCAATGCACACCTGATGTTTGCATTCAATATCACCTTTCCTTCCACAACCAGCTCTTATTATAAGACTGGGCCATCTGGGGCTGTCATTTTTTTCTCAATCCGAGGAGTTACAAAGCTAACCTTCACGGTATCTTTAATGTGGTCTGCACTGGTCATTAGCATGCTTCCGAGCATGCAGAGATATTGGTCAGCTTGTGGTTCTGTGCTGCTCTCTGTATGACTGCATGATAGGCTGTGGTATCGTCCGGTGGGGAGGCCTTAACAGGGTAGGGATTCAAGTCAATCGTTGCCTGGGTCAACCTGATAATCCTCCCAACGGTCATCGCTTTCCCAGGTTAAGACAGGATCATAATAGGAGTCTAGGGTATTATAGAGACTACCTGGTTCCCAATCAGTGTGGTCTGAGTGCCAAAATAGCTGTGGTAAATTAGGTGGTGGAGGTATGATAGGCATAGGAGGTGGTTTGAGCTGCCTGGAGTAGAAGGTTGAGATGAAGGCGTACTGTACTTGTCCCTAACTATCTTGAGATAGAAAGGCCTGTCGGTCCTCTGAGATGTGCTCCTCAAGATATCCAAATCAGACATGTCTTTATACCTCCGATAGGCTAAAGTCTACAAATGTTTTGTGCTGTAATTCTTGCGTAAATCCAGAGCATAATCCTTTATTGACTTCTCCGGTTGAAACTCCACCTCCCCGCCCCCCAAAACTTGAGAAATGCCAGGATATGCTTGTGCATGCATCAACAGAGACTGTGGTACATGCTCAGGTGTAGTGAATTCGGGTCTTGGAATAATCAAGAAAAGAGGTACCCCTTACACCCACATAATTCTGTGACTGCTGTAGCTGCTGAAGAGGGCCTTCTTCTGGGATCTAAAGCAGTGTAGACTTTTAGTGAAAGTGAAGCAGATTATAAACGGCATCCAGGGTGATGTGATGGTGAATGGATCTACTTTAAGTAGTCTACTTTTTGTAGTGACAGTGTGGTGTAGGAAGATTCCTCGATATCAATGAATGCTACAACCTTGATCGAGTCCGCAAAGTTGGTTTCCCTTCAACTTAGATGTTCTTGAATGGTCAACAGGTAGTGTCCTTTACTAACATTGATAAGCTCGATTGGTTGAGCAGAATTGACCAGAGAAATGGTGTCAGTGCCATTTCGCCTTCTTTTCTTCTCTAAATTCCCCCTTTAAGTAAGAGTGCAAGAGCTGGAAGGCAAGCTAGACATATTGCATGAAAATCATAAACCACCTTCTTTCTTCTGCAGCAGGACACTTCACAAATATTCCTACCCTAAGTAAAGAGAAATAATTCAGCACATATATCTGAAAGATCTCTTTCCAGAGCAAATAATTTAATATTGATGCTTAAGAGGGTCCATCCAGTGAATGAAGTTGCAAAGGGCCTCAATATGCCAGGAGACATCATCAAACAAAGTAAGATTGGAGAATGCTTATTTTTGATTATTGTTAATGATGAAGGACTGGGCAGAGAGAACAGTTTTTTCTCTTCACTGGCTAGACCCTCGAAAGGCAAAAAACAGCACTGAGGTGAAAGACGCTTAAATGAAGCCGGAAAAAAAAACTAAAGTAGTGTGGCAAGACTGAAAGAATTGTTTGGTAAAAAAGCATTTCTATTTCTGCACTTAACAAATTTCGGTTAAGTTTTCCTTTTTTTAAGGGGCCAGACTTTACTGAATTTATGCTGCAATGTGCTCATTTTTGGATTCCCAGTACTTAATCGGCATTTATTTTAGAATTTGAAATAGGTGATCAGTATATTGAAGAAGTGGCTTCTGCCCAGGTTAGTCACATCTCCTAAGGTTTTTAATGCTGCTCCCTCGTCCTAATGTTGAGAAGTCCAGTAGCAAATGCTAAGTCTTGGAACACCCCCCCCCGCCCCCCTTACTTGTTACCCTGATAATGTTACGACAATAGGGAAAAGTATCTGCTGTCAGTCAAGGTGAAATACCCACATATCGATCATAGACCATTTTGGTAGAATAAGTCTAATGGACGTCAGTAGGCATAGTAGATTTCCCTAGAAGTAAAAAACACTTATTGTACATAAGACAGTTAAATTCACTACTCAACTACTTCTATGGATTTTTAGCGCTTTCACACCCATACTTACCATGTTTCCATGGGTTAGGTTTTGTGTTTCCGGCAGGTGAAACTCGACCAGTCGGACTATTTAGCCTTTGTTCCGTTTTAGTACTAATGAAGAAAACAAGAAGGCAAAGTAAGATGGCGTCTAACATAAGGAAATGACTGCTAACAGAAAGGTGTAAGTGATCCGGTCAACTTTAAAAGTGCACTAGGTGTGTAAGTAGAGAAGAGCTGCACAAAGGTGCAATTTGAAGTTGGTGTCAAATTCATGAATGTATAATCTCATACTATGTACAGCCATAACTGTCAATAGGAAAGACGATTAACAGACCATGTTTTCATTAACGTGTTCTAATTTTAAGACTACCGTTACTCCTTTAGGTTTCATGAGAGTTCTCATAGTGAGCTAAAAATAAATGTTTCCTTCAGTGAAAGTGACATCGATTCATGTAGCACCAAAAAAGAATATTCAAGTTATACATCTCAATAAAATATTGGAGTTTAGAGATTAACTCTCTTCTCGCAGGAATTCTTCCCAAATTAATATGTTTGGCATTCTTTCCACCACAGATAGTGACTAGTAAAGTCTGAACACTTTATGGCCGGGAGAAAAGGCCCAAGGGAGAGTAGCAGAAGGATGGCATGCTAGAGCTTGTAAGGGATTTTTCACTGAAGGACACACTGATCAGCCGTTTGGTAAGGTGCAAGATTGGCAATGCTGTTTGTATTCTTGTAAAGAACAAATCTTTAGTCAATTAGGTGTGGGCTGGAGATCCAAGAATAATAAATACCTGTACTGAATGGGCCCTTGAGTCATGGAAAATAAAGTGAGGCCAGTCATATGGAACAAGTCAAAGGTAATATACCTAAATAATCAGAAAATAGGTAACCACGTGTTCAATTAAACAGAAATAAGTCCACAGTCTCTTACTATTGACAATTCGGAAGAGAGCAGTTTTCACTCTTGCTTGGACTGAAATATGTTGGTGCTAAAAATGCTGCCTCTATAAAACAGAAATCCAAGGAAAGAGTTAGCTTAGTAACAAATGAATAAACACACTTTCATAAAAAAACATTTTCGTGCAGTGCCACATTATTTGTTTTTGTGCAACAATTTGTTTCTGTCCTATATTGTTAAATACAATCACTCACAAGTGTTGTTTGCAGGTCACACTGGCTGAACTATTGATTTTATAAGGGGCTGTTATGAAAGTCTTTATAAACATGGTATTTCCTGATCATGGAGATCTGGATCACAGCGACAATTCTACATTCAATGGCGCGCTAGCAAATGACACATTGTAAGAAATGGGGGTCTCTAGTTGGCAATGGTTTGCACCTTCGTCCAAGTGTGGACCCTTCTTCCTAGTCAGGGTAAGGGAGTTTCATTCCTAAAATAACCCCTGCTCACCCCTTTGGTAGCTTGGCATGAGCAGTCAGGCTTATCTCAGAGGCAGTGTGTAAAGCATTGGCACATAGCCAACAGTAATACAGTGAAAACACTACAAAAGGACACCACACCAGTTTAGAAAAATATCCATTATTTTTATATATCCAAAACGACAAAAATCCAACATACAGTACTTAAAAATATGCACTTTGCAAGAATAACTTTAAAAATGCAGTCCTTGAACTCAGAAGCTCCATCCGGTGCTACCGTGATATTGAAAACGGCAGAATCCAACAGTTCTTGCTGACCGCGTCGGAGCGTCAGCGGTAGGGTCGACATACTCATAAACAGTACCTTTTTCGTTGCGGCCGATGCAGCAGGATGTGGCAACCGTAAGGGTTGTGATGCGAAGCGTAGCAGTGCGGTGTCCTCCGGTCACGGTGTAGGCAGCGGCTCGGTGATGGTCGTCCAGCGGCATCGGTGAGACCAGGGCTGCGGTGCGAAGCGGGGTGCTGCTCGATGCGGTGCTGACAGATCACGGTGCTGGCAACAGAGCCGGTTGAAGAGCAGCGACGGCGTCTGTGAGACCAGGGCGGCGAGGTGAAGTGAGGCGATGTGGTGCCCACAGGTCACGGTGCAAGCAGCGGCTCGGTGGCGATGGCGTCTGTCGTCATCGTCGGTGAGACCAGGGTTGCGGTGCGAGATGAGACGGTGCCCTCTGCGGTGCGTTCAGGACACGGAGCCAGCGACTGAGTCAGCTGCTTTTTCTCCTCTGCGGCAACTGAAACCCACGGTTCCAGAGGCGGTGCCCGGAGGGGAGTGAAGTCTTTGCTGCCCCTGAGACTTCGTGAACAGGAGGCAAGCTTGGCTACAAGCCCTTGGAGATACTCAGCAACAAGTTAGAGAAAGTTCAGTCCAGTCCTTTCACTGCCCAAGGCAGAAGCAGCAACGGCAGGCCAACCCAACAAAGCAACAACACAGCAAAGGGGCAGTACTGCTCGGGGCAGCTCTTCCAGCTCTTCTTCTTGGCAGGTTCCTTGATTCCAGCAAGTTTTAAAGTTCTGGGCCTCAATATTTATACACAAAATTCCTTTGTTCTCTTGTGGCAGAGAGTTTCTGAGCTCAGCAAAAACCAGTTCTGTCCTCTCTGGCCCAGCTTCCTGGCAGGAGGTGGAGACCGCATTGTCCAAGGCAGACCAGGCCAATTCAGATGCAAGGAAATCTCCTCCCACTACTCTAAATGCAGCCCAGGTCTATTCAGCCCAGCCCCGACTCATCCAGGAAAGGCAGGACCAGGGCCGGACTGGCCGTAGCGGGCACCGGGCGTTCACCCGGTGGGCCGCCAGGGTAGGGGCCAGTTTTGGGCCCCTGGGGGCCGTTTTTGTTACATGGACGTTTTTGCAGCATAGCTGCAATATCGGCCCTGTAACAAAATCGGCCGAAACCGGCCCTGGCAAACACCTCTGCCGTCCTCCCCAACGCCTCCGGGGGGCCGGCCGAGCACTTTGCCACGGCCGGTTTTGGTTCCCAGTCAGGCCCTGGGCAGGACACACCTCGACCCCCCAGTGGCTGTCTGAATAGAATGCACGTCCCCAGCCCGTCACTCCAAAGCCTGACAGTCAATCCACAAACCCAGCAGAGGAATACAGGATGGCTAAGCAAGAAAATACCTACTTTCTAAAAGTGGTATTTCAATCACAGAACATAAAAATCATCTTTACTAAAAGGTGCATTTTTACATTCCGAGTCCAGGCATACTAAACTCCATTTTCCTATCTTGTCCCAATGGGAAGTTATGCTTATAAGATGTTATAAGTAAACCCATTCTATCCCATGGGACAGATAGCCTTTCCATAGTGAAAAACGAAATACACTGTAATTTACTACCAGGACATGTCACGCACACCAGTACATGTCCTACCTTTAACTTACACAGCACCCTGCCCACAGGAGTACCTTGGGCCGACCCTAGGGGTGACTCATATGTAAGAAAAGGGAAGAGTAGGCCTGGCAAGTGGGTGCACTTGCCAGGTCAACATGGCAGTTACAAACTGCACGCAGGCATTGCAGTGGCAGGTCTGAGAACCCTTTTCAGGGCTGCTTGTGTGCGTGGCACAATCAGTGCTGCAGGCCCACTAGCAGCATTCGATTTACAGACCCTGGCACTCTCAGTTCACTTTACTAGTAAATCAAATATGCCAAACATGGAAACACCAATCCATAATACAATTTCCAACAGGAAAACTTGCACTTTAACACTGAACAGCAGTGAGAAAGTGCGCAGAGACACTAAACCAGCGAAAACAGTCAAAACCGGGAGGCCAGAAAGCAAAAAGTCAGGGGAAACACTCCTAAAGATGCCAGGTCTAACACCCATATTCTGTGGTGGCTTGATGAAAGCCTTAGACAGAGCACCTTCAAATACAAACTGGGCAATAGGGGGTCCCTGAACCAGAGGCTTACTGTGACATATCGCCATACTCCTCCCTCTAGTGGTCAAACATACCACTAATGTGGTGTGGCCTTCCAGTACTGTCTTGGGGATGAACCCACCATAATTGATGCCATGCAATTCAACTAGCACTTGGTAATCAACAGCAGTGCATGAGAAGTAGGGTTCATTCAGATATGAATTTTTTACAAGTTATTAGGCACCCTATTTATTGCATAAGGAATCCTGGAAATTTCCACAATTTATGTTAAATGTATGACATGTGAAACAACACCCCTAAACTTACTCTGCAATGGACTAAAGATAAAGTTCTTTAATCAAGACGTTGGGATCCTATTTCTATCTCAATGACTCTTCCCTTACAAACATTGGTTTGTACTACTGAATATACCATGAACCATAGTTGCACAGTGTAACGAACACAGGGCTATTTATATGCCTAAGATCTTCTTTCCCCCTTCAAGATACTCCAACAGAATAACATCAATGACCACAGAAGGTTCAGTGAGTGCAAAAGACACGTCATCCTTTCAAAACATTTGAGGATGAGGTATGTAATAGACTTCGGTGTTAATAGCAGATAATTCGACCCACTGACATGCTGCACTGCAATCCAGTCTTGCAGCGCATGCAAAGAAGCAGTCTAGTAATTGGAACGAGTCAAAAATAAGTATGGAATTTATGCTCCCTGTAGGTCTACATTCCAGACAAAATAATAATTGTGTATATATAAATATATATATCCAAAACCCTCGTCGGTTACTTTATTCCAAGAAGAACGAGCGTGAACCCAGCATATGTGCAAATAAATGTTATTGCCACCAATTCAGTCGGCCATGACGCATTTCGGCCAATTCACGGCCTTGATCACATGATATATATATATATATATATATATATATATTCACTGAAAAAACCATAAGGTTTTAGGGACAGTTATAGTTAGTTGGACATTGCACTCGTACAAAACCCGTGAAATTCCCCCGTTATAGTTAGTTCAGGTAACTATAACTCGCGCCCCCGCAATGCACTGCTGATGACGTCACATATTACATCACTCATGACATGGTCAGTGACATCACTGATGACATCACTGATGACATCTCAAATGACATCACTGATGACATCACTGATGACATCATCCATGTGAGAATTGAATGCATCTTCTCACACCCTAATATAAGTTTTGATACACCCACTCTACATTACAGACTGCCATTCTCAAAACCATACACACTCCAATACCAATAAGTACATACCCACTCACTGATTCTTAGGTCTACACACACACACATCTACTCACTCACCCGTACAGTCACTCATACTTACAGTCACTCAGTACAGGACTATCATATGCACTCATACACCTATATAAACACTCACACAACGCAACTCATCCATAGAGGTACTCACACACCTAGTCAGTCATGCAAATAATTAATCACACTCCAATTTACTCACCTATACTGTTATACACACCAGCTCACTTACTCATAAAAAATACTAGCACATTCTTACGCTCCTATGCAATCACTGATGCAAGCACACACTCATCCATATAGCCACTCTCACAATCACACACTCTCACTTATAGCCATTTATATACTCCAACACACATATATACTGCCTTTCACATATGTAGTTACTCACACATGTACCACTGAGATATACATTCAATCACTAACACACCCATACACACACTCACCCACCCATACAGTCCATCACAGACGCACTCTTGAAACCATGCACCCAGTGAATCACCCACTCACACATCTATGCACAGAGTCACACTCACCCCACCCACACAAACACTGAGGCACCCATACAGATACTCAGAGAACCAATCCATAACCCATATAGACACTCATTTAGCTAGTCAGAAACCCATGCAGCTGCTTACACAACAACAGACAGACGGATACAGACATTCACACAGTTTAGTCACTCACCCATGCATCCAGTAAGATACGTTTAATCACTCACTTATAGACTCAGTCACGCACCTACTAAATCATCCATTCAGACACTTATACACCCACTCATTCTTCAATACGCCTTGAAGAATGGGCCTCTATTGGCCCCGGGGACCCCATCCCCCGGCCTCTTGTTGGGGACTGTGGGGGGTTTGGGGACTCCCGCCGGCTCCCCGTGTCCTACAGGAGCCGGCATTCCTTTTCCACATGGGGAGCAGCTAACATGCTGCTCCCCGTGTGGAAAAGCAATTGGTTTGCATTTTGAAAGAGAGAGCAGGTTTCCTGCTCTCTCTTTCAAAATGCAAACCAAGTTTGCTATGACAGGACGGGAGCCCTGAGGCTCCCGTCCTGTCATAGCAAACTACAGTGTCCCGGGGGTAGGCACCCCGGGACACTGCAGGAGCCGGCCCTGGGGGTGGCGCTCCCCAGGGCCATAAAGGGCTCCAGGAGGGGGCCGCGCGGCCCCCTCCCTACATTTTGAAAGCCCCGGGGAGGTGGTGGTCCTCGGGGCTTGGGGTCCAAAACGGACCCCCATTTTCAATTTTCTTAGTGCCCCGGGGAGGTGGTGGTCCCCAGGGCGTGTGGGGGGGGCTGGAGCCCCCCCACACAGGTTTAAAAAATTTTTTTTTTAAAAAGCCCCGGGGAGGTGGCGGTCCCCGGGCTGCGGGAGGGCTCAGAGCCCTCCCGCACCATTAATGATAAAGCCCCAGGGGGTGGCGGTCCCCGGGCTTGGGGGCCCTTAGAGGCCCCCATACATAAAATAAACCCCCCAGCATGCCCCCGGGACTTGGCCCACCCGGGGGCAATTAACATCGAAGCGCGGGAGACCGCGCTCGATTTTTTTTTTTTCGGCAGGATCCGCGCTCCCTGCCGATTTTTTTTTTTTTTTTTTTTTAAAACGCTTTTTTTTGCCCAGGGGGTCCTTGTGGGACCCCTTGAGCAGGCCTAGGGGGTTAGGGTGTTTCTACCCTGCCCCCTTTGTGCGTTTTGCGCACTTGTTTCTTTTTTTTTTTCCCCTCGACGGATCCGCGCACCCCAAGCGCATCCCGCCGATTTAAAAAAAAAAAAAATGCTTTTCTGCCCAGGGGTCCTTGTGGGACCCCTGAGCAGACCTAGGGGGTCAGGGTGTTTCTACCCTGCTCCCTTTTGCGCTTTGCGCACTTGTTTCTGTCCCTCGGTTCTACCGAGGATAAAATGGCTGCCAACACTTCCTGATTTGGAGTGTTGACAGCCAATTAGCATGCAGCTCGTGATCGGGAGGGTACGCGGATCCGACGCGCCCATAGATATATATGTGATTTTAATTGTGAATTTCTCAGGAACTACTGAACGGATTTACACCATTTTAGCAAAAGGCACCAGTCTGAACCAAGGGCTACCTCTTTGCCAAATTTGGGGTAATTCCGTTCAGCAGTTCGGGCTGTAGCTGCGACTAAAGGTTCCTATGGAAAAATGAATGGGGAAAACGCGTTTTGGGACCCCCTTTTTCTCGGCCCCCGCTGACGTATCACCCCGAGACTTTCAGGGTAGGAGCGGACCGGAGCGCCCCAACAAGTTGGAAACTTTCGCAAAGATTCGTCAACCGGCGCCAACGTTATTGCAAATAGAATGTCGCGGATTTCCTATGGATAATAGGTCCTAACTATAACTATCTACTGGCGACCGCCAGTAGATAATATATATATATATATATATCTCATCATATGAGAACCAGGATCTACTTACCGAATGGGCAGAGCATACCACAAACTCAGCGAGGGGCATGGTGGAGATCCTAATTAAATATGCCCTCAGTGATCGGAAAAAATTACTAGATGAAATCAAACGTTTGGAAGATTTGATTGCACAAGATTCAGCAAAAGAAACAGCAGAGAATCTAAGGCAACAGATGAAATCACGGCTTGTAAAATATGAGGAGGTAATCCGACAACGCAAGCATGAGAAGTTCGCAAGGGATCAATATGATTACGAAACCGGAAGGGTTTTAACCTTTGCAAAAAAGTTTGATCAACCAAGGAAATCAGTGCAAGAAGCAAAGAACAAGAGTGCAGTTCCGACGATAAGAGACACCTCCGAATCAGAATTGGAGACCGACCAATCTGAAACAGAGGGCGCAAGTGGTAGAACAATGGAGAACTCAGGTGGAAGGGTCAATTTTTCCAACGAATACCAAGTAATACAGGAATCGTGGCGCAAACTCCCGCAGAGGGCACGACCTCCGGAACAACAAGAAAAAGGAAAACAAGACGGGGTGGCAAAAGAAACAAAACAAAAACAACAGTACACACCGAGGATAACCAGAAGCAAGAGGGGCAATTTCCGCAACTAACGGAGGACATAACGGTAGTCAATCTATCCAACAGACAATTGACCAAAATAGAGAAACAAGTATTGCGAAAAGGACTCACTTTGTGCCCCACCAACCAATGGGACTATGTACAAACAAGAATCGATCTGTATCAATTTATTAGAAAATTAAAATTGAAGAAATTATTTCATGGAAGATCTGAAGTACATGGAGATAATACAGCAGGACATGTGGAATCCACCAACATCCTAATTGGAGATGATCTATCAGTGTTGAGAACAGTACATGAATTGTGTGAAGAGGCAACTGTAATGGATACGAGTCCAACAGAGAATGAGCTTGAATTTTTGGAGCGGATTGATGTTAATCAGATAGGTGCGACCAGTCATTTGAAGAGAAAATCCAAGTATATTCCAAAAACTGCCTTTAACATGATTGACAGCTTTCATGAAGTGGTAATCAAAGAGTTGGACACACTAAGAACTAAACATCACAGAGCTAAAGGAATACCATTTAATGTATCCAAGAAAGAACGGGAGGCTATCAAAGCATTACGAGACGATGTGTCACTAGAAATTAAGCCGTCAGATAAAGGCGGAAATGTTGTGATTCAAAATAAATTGTCTTATGAGGAAGAAGCATTGAGACAATTTGGTGACACAGTCTGTTATGCTAAAATCACACGTAACGAGTACAATGATAGCGTTCTTAAGTTTCAGAAGATGATAACCATGTGAAGAGAAAGGGGTATGCTAGATCAGGATGAATTTGGGTTTCTTAAGGTTGATTATCCGGTGATTCCCACATTTTATCATATCCCAAAGCTCCACAAGAACAAAAAGAAACCCCAGGACGACCGATTGTGTCCTCCAAGGGGAGTTTATTGGAGAACACATCGGTCTTGGTAAATACAGTGTTATGTCCATTTGTATCTGATTTAGTCTCGTATGTCAAGGATAGCACAGATTTTATCAAATTGATCTCCAATATTCTATGGGAGGAGGAATTTCTGTTGGTTACCCTTGACATTACAATTCTCTACACATGTATAGATCCCTTGCAGGGACTTGAGGCAGTGGAGACTTTTCTGAGAACTAGACCCCTAAAATTTACGGAGCATAATCAAATGATCCTAGAACTCATGAAATTCTGCCTGTATAATAACATATATTTGTCTTTGGAGAGCAGATCAATATCCAAAAACAGGGAACCGCGATGGGCACGTGCTTCGCCCCCAGCTACGCGAATTATCCGTGGGCTGGTGGGAGAAGCACGTGGCCTGGGCGGGGACGAATGGTGTGTGGGCACAAAAGATAGCTATTTGGGCCCGTTATATAGATGATATTTTTATTATCTGGAAGGGCTCGAAAGCTGAAATGGAGGAGTACATCAATACATTGAACACCAATAGTTATAATCTACACTTCTCAAGTAATATAAGTTCTACAGAAGTAGCATTTTTAGATCTTTTGGTGTATGTAAATGGGAATGAGCTCATGACAAGACTATACCGGAAGCCGATGGCAGGAAATGCCGTATTGCATTATACCAGTCGACACCCTAGATGTCTATTAAACAGCATCCCCTATGGGGAGTTACTCCGCATAAAGCGGAATAGCACCACACAAGAAAGCTATGAGGAAGCCAGAGACGAGGAACTTGATCGCTTCATCTTAAGGGGTTATTCACAAAAAACACTAAAGATTGCCACAAGTACAGCAAATCAGAAAACCAGGGGTGAACTCCTGAACAGAAAATTTAAAAGGAAACAGGAAGATGTTTGCAGATTAATTCGGACTTACTCCACCAACTCAGGGGAGATTAAGAAGATACTTAATAGACACTGGGGTATCTAGCAAACAGATAATGTAATTGGAAGAACGGTTGCTCACCACCCTATTATTACGTATAGGAAGAACATGTCATTAAAAGACTTGCTTGTACATATCCATTTCTCAAAGAAAAGTAGGAACCCGCCACATTGAGGGGCTTTTACCCGTGCTTGTATTGTAAAGCATGCAAGACAAGCATTAAGGTAAAGGACTATTCAGTTCCAGGCAAGGATTCTAAGAAAGACATTTTGAAATTATTAAACTGCAATTCAGATTTTGTAGTTTATTGCTTGGTGTGTCCGTGCAACCTGATGTATATAGGCAGCACGGTGCACCAAGCAAAGAAGAGAGTCCTGGAACATATGCGGGCGATAACAAATTGGGATAGAAATTACCTGGTCGCCAGACATTTTACAGCGCTACACCAGGGAAATAGTAAACTGTTAAGTTTTTTTCTGTATAGATTAGGTGGAGGCAAAGGAGAGAGGGGGAGACAGGGTGAGGACCCTACGACAATTGGAGTCCAAATACATTATCGAACTGAGAACAAGAGCTCCATATGGTCTGAACAGTGAAGAGGAGCTATGGGTACATGTTGGGTAGAAGGCAACCATGACAACACATTGAATGAAGTGCAGGTTATCCGTTAGTGGGTATCTTTAAAAGAATAGGAGAAAATTTGTCAGCTTTTCCTCCGATTGCGATATACGGACAGATCACATTGCAAGAGGATAAAGGGATAGTGAAGGGATGCAGGCAGGAATCCATTAGGAGATACAAAAGGGAATGCCCATACAGGGCTTGAATGAAACAAATGGAAGGAGATACAGTGGAGCACCATGGATAATAACATCAATATCCTGGGTGTCGTGAGAGTACACCTATGTGTAGATAACAACGTTGAGGGAATTCATGGCGAAGGTTGACGTGGCAGATCATCAGTCGCCATGACTTCGATGAGAAAAATGGCAGAAATATAGCGAAGCCCATTTAGGGCGAAATAAAATGAACTAGAGATATAAAGACATAGGATGAGTTTGCGGTCAAATATTTACATATATGAAATACCGCAATCTCGTGGTTATTCAATCCGACGATGATGATTTTTTCTTATGAATGCTGTGTATATTTGTGTATATATATTCTCTCTATGCCTCCAATATGGGTGTTACATCTGTATATTGTATAAGGGAGACAAGAGCTGTCTCAAGCCCATACAGGGCAAAATGAGGGCTTTAGATCTGTATAAATTAATGAAATTACACAAGGAAAATGTATACAGATACTTGCGATGCAACCAGTATCCCATCGAATGTAAAAAGTAAGGGATTTCCCACAATAGTGCCATTTTGACATTTACATATGGCCGCCATCAATTTGGAACGCAATGTGGTATGATAGTCCGTTTTTGATGTTCATGTAAATTTTGTAATTGGGTATAAAAGTTTTTTAAAATGGTGACGCGCTGACATTGACGAAGGCCGTGAAGGCCGAAATGAGTTTGTCAGCATGATGGTTTGGGCAGAATAAAGAACTGAAATTAACTTCGGAGTGCGCTGCATACTTTGCTCACGCGGAGTGTTGCTAGGAGGATATAGATATATATATATATATATATATATATATATATATATATCATGACAAAACCTCTACATGAGAAAGGGATGAGCCGCACACATTACGGTGACTTGAAAGGATTTTATTCAATTTTCAGTGCTGTCGTTTCTGATGCATTTCGGTCACATTGACCTTTTTCAAAGGGGAGCCAAGGCATATATATCACCAACAGAAAAGAGATGTCGAAGCCCAGATCCGCAAAACACCGGCTTTATTTCAAGTCAACGTGGCAGCATTTCATTCATGCTAGCACTAATATCATGCTCACCTGTGAACAAGGCTAAAGAGTAGCCGAAACGCGTCAGGAAAGAGAATGAAATGCTGCCACGTTGAATTGAAATAAAGCCGGTGTTTTGCGGATCTAGGCTTCGACATCTCTTTTCTGTTGGTGATTGAATGACAGGAGGCTCCATGCCTGTCAAAACGAAGCCACCCTGCAGGGACGGGGGCTCCCAGCAAACATGGAGAGATTTTGCATGGATATGGATATATATATATATATATATATATATATATATATATATATAAATATAATTTACCCAGTGGCGGTCGCTACTAGGTAGCTGTAGTTAGGTCTGCTTTTCCATAGAAAGAGCATATTTTGGTTTGCCAATAACTTTTTTTTTTTTTACTTATTTTTTTTTTAAATTAAACACATTGACAACATCATTTAAACATCGTGTTGAAACTTAGGTGCATAAGGAAGTCGGCAAACAGATACCTTCACAGCATTCTTTCGAACAAATCCTGTCACATCATACAAGGTATAGTACAGTACACAGGAGAATCAATAACTTGTAAAGCAATGCATGGCATTGGAATAATAGGGAATTGCAGTTATTGAGCAATCCGAAATGTGCGATAATGCAGGTGCAATCAGTTACATTGAAGAAGCTCGGTCAGGATATAAGCAGCTTAGTTCTAAGGGAGCCATATAAGTGCGATGAATAAAATGAAAGTGGACAAGCTTAAACCGCGGGTTACCAGAAACTTTCCCGGTCGATGTGCACACCCTGGCCCAATCGTCATCCATCAATCCAGGTCCATATCCTAGGATCCGTGAGCCTGCAGAGCCCCATGGGCCACATCCGTCCCCATGCCTTTATAACACTGAGACATCAGGTGTCTCTCTGTCCCACAGATCAACATGAACCCCCAGAGTACCAGACACAGGAGGAGCCACTGGGAAAGTCCATGTCTTCCTGGCAAACTCAGTCACGCCTGCATACTGTAAAAAATGCCCAAGAACTACACCAAACTCCGTTAGGGCTTCTTCAAAGGAGATAAAGATCTCATTTGCGTAAAAGTCACCCCAGGTATCACAGGCACCCTCTCGCCATGCCCGATATGTCATGTTGGCCTCCATATGGTGAAGAGGGACAAGTATCCATATTGGTATCTCCCTGTGAAAGGGGGCCCTAAGAAGCACTACGTTAACCAGCCGTTACCAAACTCTGGCCGTCTGCCTGAGCACACATGGCCGATTGGTCGACACCGCAGTTCCTTCGATTAATAACACCACTAGGTTCTCTGCACCCACACATCCCACCAGTAACCTTTTTTCCCCAATTGTCTCCCTCCACCAGCCATCGCGCTGCATCATTGCTACAAAGTAATACATTTCCAATTGTGGCACCTCCAACCCTCTGTCCTCCTAACTTCTCATCAATGTAGTCCTGGCTACTCTACTTTGCACCCCCCCCCGCCCACAAAGGAAGTGAGCAAGGCGTCCATCTTCCTAAATACCCAGGCGGGGAGAGGACAAAGGGAATGCTGTATAGTATAAAGACTGTGTGAGAGAAACACCATCTGAGAAAACGCGATCCGGCCCATGAGTGAGAGCAGCAGGGTGTTCCGAAAGGTAACAGAGTATTTCAGAGAGTCCAATATCGGCTCATGTTATATTGCATTTGAACCTTCCTTGAGTGAGCAACTATAATCCCCAAATTGCAAAATCTATTCAGCTCTCTACTGGAGTCCCGCTGTGAGTGGAAACAACAGCAACTTTCTCCTATTTAATCGCAGTCCGGAGACTGCCTGAAAGTCATCAAGGATATGCAGCAATTTTCCAAGTGACTTCCATAGGCCACAGAGATCATCAGTGCATCATCCGCATACAGCGGAGATGTGTGGTGCAGCGGCCAGGGCAGCTGACTTCGGAGCACAGGGTTCACGGTTCGATCCCCGGCTCCGGCGGCAGCTCAGCACCATGTGACTCTGGGCAATAGCTCACTTAATTTCCACGACGGCCCCCAGCGCCTTGAGACCCGTAAGGGTGAGTAGCTGCGCTATATAAAAACGGACTTATTATTTATTATTACAGCGACACCAGGTGTCTAGTCTCTCCCACAGGTATGTCCCACCGAATCATGTCTTGGCGAACTAGGATTGCCAGGGACTCCCTTGCTAGGGCAAACAACAAGGGTGACAGTGGGCATCCCCGACAGGTTTCCCAACCCAGTTCCCAGCCCTCAGAGCGGAGGAAGTCCATCATGATCTGCACATCTGGGCTCATATAAAGCAATCTGACCCAGCCGCAGAAATTTGGGCCGAAGCCAAAAACCCTTAGCACTTCCAAGACGTAGCCCCACTCTACTGTATTCATTGCCTTTTCTATGTCTGGTGCTACCAGGACCATCTCCTTGCACTCTCCTACCTCAGTGATGTCATCAATGATGTAATTTGAGATGTCATTAGCGACATAATAAATAATGACCGAGCATATCAAGAGTGATGTAATATGTGAGGTCATAAGCAGTGCATGGTGGGGGCGCAAGTTATAGTTAGCTCTGCTAACTAGAATTGGTTAATTTGTGTTTTTATTTTTTTAGTTCAGAATGTTAATGTTGTCACTGACATTCACCGAACTAGAACGTTACTTTAACCTTTGTTTTTTTCCCCAGAGTGTGTGTATATATATTTTTTTTTACACAGTGGTGGTTTATATGTTAGGTCACATTTTCCATAGCAATAATGTTTTTTGCTTTGCTTCTAACTGGTGACGCTTGATGAATCTTCACAAAACTTTCCAATAAAAAAAAAAATCATCTACCTCAGCTCTCTCCTCTGAAGTTTTGGCGTGTGATCCGTCAAGCGGGCACTGAGGAAAAGGGCAGGGAAGGGGGCCTCAAAGCATGTTTCTCATGTAAAATCTCAGCAATTTAAGGAAACAAGTCACAAAAAATTACTGATAAAAATGCACAAAATTTTGCATTAAGCTAGAACTTTATTCAGACAGCGGACTTTTTTGTGATTTGGTGTAAATATGTACAGCCAGTTTTGAAAATTTAAGTTTCAAAATATAGTGATATCTGGAGTGTTGGTGTTAGACTTGGCTTTTTCAGCGGGTTTACCCCCAGACTTTTTGCTTTTTGGCCTCCTGTTTTTGACCCTGTGTGTGTTGGTTTTAGGACTCTGGGCACTTTCCCACTGCCAATCAGTGCTAAAGTGCATATGCTCTCCGTGTAAATTGTGTTATGGATTGGTGTTTCCATGATTGGCCTATTTCATTTATGTGTCAGTCCCTAGTAAAGTGCACTGAGAGTGCCAGGGCCTATAGATCAAATGCTGTTGGTGGGCTGCAGCACTGGATTGTGCCACCCACGCAAACAGCCCGTAAAGTGTAACTCTGGCCTGCCATTGCAGAGCCTGGGTGCAGCCTGGGGCTGCCATGTCGACTTGGCAAGTACACACACTTGCAAGTCCCTAAACCTTCCCTTTTCTACATGTTCGTCATCCCTAAGGTAGGCCCAAGGTACCCGTGTGGGCAGGGTGCATTGTATGTGAAAGGTAGGACATGCCCTGGTGTGTGTGGCATGTCCTGATAGTGAATTACAGCCTATTTCGTTTTTCACTATTGCAAGGCTACCTGTTCCCCATAGGCCAGAATGGGCAGTTTTGATTATTACAGCTTATAATCCTAACTGAACCAGGGAACATGGTAGAAATTCGAGTTTAGTATGCCTGGACTCAGAATGATAAAATGCATCTTTTAGTGAAGTTGGTTTTAACATTGTGTTTGAAAATACCACTTTTAGAAAGTGGGTATTTTCTTGTCTAACCATCCAGCCTGCCTCTGCTAGGTTGTGTATTCCTTGTCTGGAGTGTGAGTGACAGGGGCTGTGGGATGCCAAGAGACCGGGTGAGTCAGCACAGGGCTGAATAGCAAGATCTACATGTAGATGGGTGGGAGGAGATGCACCTGGGACCTGAATAGGGCCGAGCCTTCCCTCCACAATGCTGGCTCCACCTCCTGTGGTGAGTCTGATGTCCCTGGCCTGCACTGTGAAAGGAAAGAAGGAGTCTTGACAACAAAGTGCTCCAGGACTGACCAGAACTGGTTTGGACTAGGCAAAGGCCTCTCTGCCTTCAGAGAACAAAGAGAAATTGAGGATAAAAGGGGGACCCAAACCCCAGAACTTTAGATTACTTCTGAACTAAGGAACCTGCCAGGAAGAAGGACCGGGAAAGCTGGAGGAGGAGTACTGCCCCTATGCTGCGTGTTATGGGGTTGGCCTGCAGTGGTTGCTTCTGTCTTGGGTAGGGAAAGGACTGGACTGTGCTTTCATCATCCTGCTGTTAGAGTTTTCTCCAAGGGCTTGAAGTAGAGCTTGCCTCCTGTTGGAAGTCTCAGGGATAGAAAAGACTTCAGGGAACTCTTTGGGATCAAGAAGACGGCCAAGAAGAAGAGCTGGAGAAGCTGTGAGGAGGAACTACCACTTTGCTGTGTGCTTTGCTGTGTTGGCCTGCAGTGGCTGCTTCTGGCTTGGGCAGTGAAAGGACTGGAACTGAACTTTCTGCAATCTACTTTGTGAGTGTCTCCAAGGGCTTGAGGTAGAGCTTGCCCCCTGTTCAAGAAGTCTCAGGAACAGCAAAGACTTCAAGCCCGACGCAGTCTACGACGCCGCTGCCGACTCAGTGTCCTGAAGGCACCGCAGAGGGCACCGCCGCACCGCGACCCTGGTCTCACAGACGACGCCTGCTGATGCCGCCACCGAGCCGCTGCTCACACCGCGACCTGTGGGCACCGCACTCCGTACCGCCTCGCTTCACGACGACGCCGTGGTATCCCCGACGCCGCCGCTCCACGCCGGACTCGACGCCGCTGCTTGCACCGTGGTTCGGGGGCACCGCTCGTAAGTTACACGACGCAGCGCCCTCATCCCGCACCGCAGCCTTGGCCCACCGACGCCGGTGCCATCGACTCAAAGTTCGTCAGCCGACGACAGCGCTGCAGCTACGACGACGCCGCTGCACCGTGACCTGCCAGCACCGTGACGAGCACCGCCTTCATCTCACACCGCGACCCTGGTCTCACCGACGACGCCATCCGACGCCGCCGAGCCGCTGCTCGCACCGCGACCTGAAGGCACCGCATGCCGCACCGCTGCACTTCGCACCGCAGCACCCGATGCCGGCCAACGCCAGCACTCCTGACTTCAACAGAGAGGAGATCGATCTGCAACGCGTGCGACTTCGAGGACCCGACGACGCCTGCACCGACCTCCGGAACCGACCCCTGCGGACGCCGTGTGTTCGGAAGCTCACCGCGAGGTCATCGACGCCCTGCATTTCTGAAAGGTACTGTTTGGGGGTTTTCCCGACATCGTAGCTGACCCGCGACGCCGCGGTCAGCCAGAACTGTTTGGATTTGTTTGTTCACGACGCCGTGATAGCCCTGGACGGAGCTATCGACATCAAGGAACTGTTTTTAAGGACACTGTGATAACAGAAGATTTTTAAAGTACTGTACTGTGGATTTTTATAGTATTTGGTCTTGTTTTAAATATATAAAAATATTGGATATTTTTCTAAACTGGTGTGGTGTCAGTTTGTAGTGCTTACATTGCATTACTGTTGGTTATGTGCAAATGCTTTACACACTGCCTCTAAGATTAGCCTGACTGCTCGTGCCAAGCTACCAAGGGGGTGAGCAGGGGTTATTTTAGGAGTGTAACTCCCTTACCCTGACTAGGAAGAAGGGTCCCTACTTGGACAAAGGTGCAAGCTCTTGCCAACTATAGACCCCCATTTCTAACATTGGTTGTCAGCGGTGAGGATAGGACTTGTGTTTGCACTTGACTTACAGCGATTGGTGTGCACTACTACCATATCGCAGACCATTACGTACCACTTACAGGTTCTTTTTCTTTTTGGCCTATTTTTGATCTTGCCAGTTTGAACTTGCTACTTCAACATGCCTGAATCTATAGTATCATCAATTGCATCAATAGAAATTGCCTTTGAGGAGGATCGATTGGAAGCCTACAATGTCAAGGAGTTAAAATCGATTTGCAAGAACCTGAAAGTCCAGGTCAGAGGCCTCACCAGGAAGGATGAGCTACAAAAGGCGCTGAGGGCCTGGGTAGCAGCCAGAGGTGCCAGTGGGCAATCTGGTGATCTCAATGGAGAGGTGGAGGAGCCTGTTCCTAGGGTGGATGTGCTTTTGGGAGGGGGAACCCTCCAGGCCAGGCAGCAGTGGCTTGTCCCCAGAGGAGCTGGAGGACAGGCGGGAAGCAAGGAAGTTCGAATTAGAGAAACTCAGGATGGAAAGTGAGAGGGAAGACAAAAGAATAGCCATGGAGGAAAAGAAGATGATCTTGGATCATGAGCTTAAAATGAGAGAGCTGGAGCTGGATTGGGAAGCCAGTAGGGCTTTGTCCAGCCCAGATGGTGGCAGCAAAAATGTAGTGTCTAGTACTGAGGGGGAGGTACACACACACACAGATTTGGGGTCCTACTTCAAGGAGGGGGTTGACATACACCAGGGGGTTCAGGATTGTGAGGTTACTCCAGTGGTGCGCAGTATCCCTGAGGTGGATTGGGGAGCTGGCACAGGGGATCATTTTCCTGGTAGTGGGAGGGACACTACTGACTCTAGATGAGAGGTGCAGGGAGAAGGGTTCCCCCATGATAGAAGCCCTGGTAAGGGAGTATGAAGACCAGCCAGAAGAGTATGGGTTGAGAGACAGCAACAGTCAGACACTGTCTCACCAGTCTTGTGAGAATGATGTGGGGTACTTTTCTGAGGCACTGGATGGTTGGGTGAAGGGTAGTTTGGTTAACACCTGTGTGGGGCTGTGTGATTCAATTGTTGGAGAGCATATTTTAAGTCCCTGTTTTCCAGAGCTATGCCAACATCCAGTGGAGTGTGAGTTTTCTGACCCCAGGGAGCTTGCACTGGAGGCAGACCTTGTGGTGGATTCCAGAGGGTCTAGAGAAGCATCTGGGGGTGACCCGGAAGGAAGTGGCTTAGGTATTTCCCAACCAAGGGTGGTGGGAAAGGTTCGTGGTAGCCCAGATAGGTCCCGGTGTCGTGGGAAGGGTGTAGGGACTCACGTCCTGTCTCCGCGGAGAAGGAGTGGGAAGGGGCTGCGGCCCAAGGTGCCCGAAACCCGGTCCCAGAGCCTGGGTGGTTCCAGGAGGGAACACCAGGTGGGGAGCCTAGGCTGTACGGATAGGCCGTCCGTTGAGGGGGATTCTCCTAGAGTCAGGAGAACCTGGAGCATCTGTAAGCGGAGCTCCAGTGGTTCTGGTGTCTGGCGGCACTGCTCCAGTTGGGAGGGTGCAGGAGTCCAGATGGAGGGGTGAGAGGGGGGGGATGCGTTCCCCAGTGGGTCAGGGGCCAGCCAGAAGGGCTGAGCCTCCTAGCAGTGACCATGGTGACACCACTTCTGTCCTGGGGGATCTTCGCGCACTTTCAGATGGACAGAGGGCGGGAGATCTGCGCCAGTCAGACTGTCACACAACGCATGAGTCATGTGTTACCCTCAGGGGGGGCATGCGTGCTCCCAAGGAAGTCCTGGTGCGCCGGGCAGGTGCTCAGCTGCAGGGTTTAGTCCCTGGGTTGGAAAGCCAGGTTCAGGTCCTGCCTGACCTGGAGGGAAGGATGACTGTAAGCAGTGTCCTGACCGGTTTGTCTTCTAGGGGTACTACTCCAGGTGGGAGGGTGCAGAACTCTAGAAGGGGGTGCAGAGGGAGGGAGTCCTCGCCTCTGACCCCGGTTCAACTTGAGGGTTTAGACCCTAGGTTGGGAGACCAGTTGCTGGAGGGAGGTCCTGAACTGGTGGTTGAGTTGGGCAGGACAGCTGCTATAGGTGCCCTGACAATTTTGAAAGGACCAGTAGGTCAGGGGTTGCCAGCTCTGAGGGCAGAGCACCCCAGGACTGACCCTGGGGCGGCCACTTCTGGCCTGGGGGGTCTTCATGCTCTGTCAGGTGGACAGGAGGCTGGAGACCTGCGCCAGGCGGATTCTGGCACAACTCATGAGGGGTGTGTTTCCCTTGGGGGGGGGGGGTTGGTGTACTCCCCCGGAAGTCCTGGGTTGCCAGGCACAGGTCCAGCCTAAGGGTACAGGCCCTGGGTTGGAGGACCAGGTTCAGGGTGTCCCCCCTGACCTGGGGGAAGGGGCAACTGCTAACAGTGCCACTACCAGTTTGTCTTGTGGGGGTGCCGCTCCAGGTGGGAGGGTACAGTGCCCCAGGGAGGAGGACCAGGTGTGGGAGAGCCTACCCCAGTCCCTTGTTCAGCCTCAGGGTACAGACCCTGGGCTGGTGTACCAGTTGCAGGATAGCACCCCTGAGCTGGTGGGTGAATTGTGCAGAACGCCTGCCACAGCTGGCCTGACAATTCTGGAGTTGAGGGGGACTGCTCCCGGTGGGGGGATGCAGTGCCCCAGGGAGGAGGACAGGGTGTGGGAGAGGCCACCCCAGTCCTGTGTCCAGCCTCAGGGTACAGACCCTAGGCTGGTGTACCAGTTGCAGGATAGCACCCCTGAACTGGTGGGCGAGTGTGCAAGGCACCTGCCACAGGTGCCCTGACAATTCTGGAAGGGGGTACCACTCCAGGTGGGAGGGTATGGAGCCCTTGGGAGGAAGACCGGGGTGGGAAAGCCTACCCCAGTCTCCTGTCCAGCCGCCGGGTACAGACCCTAGGCTGGTGGGTCAGTGCCAGGATGTCATCCCTGGCCTGACAAGAGGGAGAGTGGACAAAGGGTGCCAGGCACCTGGGGCTACCGCCCCCCACTCTCTGACGCCACAGAGGTTAGAGAGCCCTGAGAGGCATAAGGCCTGGGTCTCCCCACTGACAACTGTCGGTAGCCACTGTGGCTTACTGTCCTGGTGGACAGAGTTGCCCCTGGGAGGGGGACAGGAGTCACACCCCGGGGGTGGACTGGGCCACACCACTGTGTTGGCCATGTGGGCACTGTCGGCCTGTTGGGACACGTCTGTGAGCAAAGTAAGTTTAGGCGCTGCACAGATGGGGTTCACAGGTGAAGAGAAGGGTACCCCATGGGTCAGCTTAGTGGGCCCTGAGAGTATGGATAGAGGGATCCAACTGGGTTTGGAAAGGCGTAGAACCAGAACGGGTCCCCGCTGTTGTGGGCCAGGTCTATGTTCTATCGCCCCAAGCAGGGAAGTCCATCAAGGGATTGATTAGTCTACCCTGGCTTTAGGCTGGGAGGGGGTTGTGTTAGACTTGGCTTTTTCAGCGGGTTTACCCCCAGACTTTTTGGCCTTCTGTTTTTGACCCTGTGTGTGTTGGTTTTAGGACTCTGGGCACTTTCCCACTGCCAATCAGTGCTAAAGTGCATATGCTCTCCGTGTAAATTGTGTTATGGATTGGTGTTTCCATGATTGGCCTATTTGATTTATGTGTCAGTCCCTAGTAAAGTGCACTGAGAGTGCCAGGGCCTATAGATCAAATGCTGTTGGTGGGCTGCAGCACTGGATTGTGCCACCCACGCAAACAGCCCGTAAAGTGTAACTCTGGCCTGCCATTGCTGTGTTGGCCTGCAGTGGCTGCTTCTGTCTTGGGCAGTGAAAGGACTGGAACTGAACTTTCTGCAATCTACTTTGTGAGTGTCTCCAAGGGCTTGAGGTAGAGCTTGCCCCCTGTTGAAGAAGTCTCAGGAACAGCAAAGACTTCAAGCCCGACGCCGTCTACGACGCCGCTGCCGACTCAGTGTCCTGAAGGCACCGCAGAGGGCACCGCCGCACCGTGACCCTGGTCTCACCTCTGACGCCGCCACTGAGCCGCTGCTCGCACCGCGACCTGTGGGCACCGCACTCCGCACCGCCTCGCGACGACGCCATGGTATCCCCGACGACGCCGCTCCACGCCGGACTCGACGCCGCTGCTTGCACCGTGGTTCGGGGGCACCGCTCGTAAGTTACACGACGCACCGCCCTCATCCCGCACCGCAGCCTTGGCCCACCGACGCCGGTGCCATCGACTCCAAGTTAGTCAGCCGACGACAGCGCTGCAGCTACGACGACGCAGCTGCTGCACCGTGACCTGCCAGCACCGTGACGAGCACCGCCTTCATCTCACACCGCGACCCTGGTCTCACCGACAACGCCATCCGACGCCGCCACCGAGCCGCTGCTCGCACTGCGACCTGAGGGCACCGCACGCCGCACCGCTGCACTTCGCACCCGACGCCAGCGCTCCTGACTTCAACAGAGAGGAGATCGATCTGCAACGCGTGTGACTTCGAGGGCCCGACGACGCCTGCACCGACCTCCGGAACCGACGCCTGCGGACGCAGTGTGTTCGGAAGCTCACCGCGAGGTCATCGACGCCCTGCATTTCTGAAAGGCACTGTTTGCAGGTCTTCCCGACACCGTAGCTGACCCGCGACGCCGCGGTCAGCCAGAACTGTTTGGATTTGTTTGTTCACGACGCCGTGATAGCCCTGGACGGAGCTATCGACATCAAGGAACTGTTTTTAAGGACACTGTGATAACAGAAGATTTTTAAAGTACTGTACTGTGGATTTTTATCGTATTTGGTCTTGTTTTAAGTATATAAAAATATTGGATATTTTTCTAAACTGGTGTGGTGTCAGTTTGTAGTGCTTACATTGTATTACTGTTGGTTATGTGCAAATGCTTTACACACTGCCTCTAAGATTAGCCTGACTGCTCGTGCCAAGCTACCAAGGGGGTGAGCAGGGGTTATTTTAGGAGTGTAACTCCCTTACCCTGACTATGAAGAAGGGTCCCTACTTGGACAAAGGTGCAAGCCCTTGCCAACTAGAGATCCCCATTTCTAACAGGTGGTCTAGTATGAGTCCTGCATTACCATAAATGTAAAAAGAAAAGCATTCTGATTTGCATAGAGGGCTTTTATTTCCCCTTCAGTCCCTTCTGCCATATGTAATCTGAATGGCTAGCCGCAACCTGAACACAAATGTTGTGGCCCCAATTTCTATACTCTGACCCAGTGTCCTGAGTTACTAACAAAAAAAAAAATAGAGGGGGTAGGGTAGGCATACCCGGACCCCTGTGGGGGGGCAATCCCAGAGAGACCCCCAGCAGCCCAAAAAATAAATTGTGCCGCAGGACCGAGTGCATAGCAAAAACAACAATGTCTCAACCGGTAACCATTAATAAAGACAGTTACATTAAGTGTATAAATCACTTGAGGAAGGGAAAAAAGGGGCAGGAGACCAAGATTAGTTTTGGAAAGGTTATTTGTAGGTAGTTATAACAGCACTATAATACAATTAAATTTACAGTAACCATAGCAACCAAGTGTGCACTGAACGGGCTGGTGTGAGTGAACGGCGCAGTGACACAGAGGTGATAAAACAGCGTGAGCGGTGAAAAAACAGTAAAAACAAATAGATCTGGGGTCAATGATACAAAGTAGGTCAATACAAGTAAGGTATTATGATTTAGGCAGGTTTGATTGACCTTGTGGGAGCCGCAATTAGCGCTGCGTAGTCGACGGCATTTCGACCTGTTCAAATTAAGGTCATCATCAGGACGATGGTTACTAATTCTCAAATAGTGCTGGTGGCACAATGTCGCAGTAATCAAAACTGCACGGTAGATGCATGAAGAAATCAGGTGTGGGGGTGGCTGGAAGGTATTCAGACTTGGAGGGGGCAGTGGGTGGATCCCGGGTCAGATCGGATCAGTCCAGGATATCAACTTGACCTGGGCGCTGAGATAGTACTTCCAGGAATGGAGCAAGAATGAATCCGGAGGGAGCGGGTAATTCGCAGCCCAAGGAGCCGGACGGGCGGATCGTCTGAAAGCACAAGACCGAGTGCTGCACCCCGTGTGGTACCTCAAGACTGTTGATGGAGCAGTGGTTCTGCGGGGCACACACGCATCAACAAGGGATGATTGCGTGGTCTTGTGGTACTTGGGTGAAGATTGAGCTGCGGACCAGCAGAAGTATCACAAAACAAAAATGTGCGGCAGGGTTCGTGGGTGGTTGGCCTCCCACGGAGGGTTGGCTGCCATTCAGGTGTTCGGTGCAGTGCTTGGCCCACAGGTGAATATGATTTTTTTTTAAACAAAGATTAACTGAAATAACCACAGTCTATAAGAATGTTTTAGTTATGTCTTGTAATAATATAAAAACTAAAGTTTAAAAACCACTGAATTTCATCAATTATACTCGACTGACCCGAGTATAACTTCTGCCCTCACCATGCACTACTTATGACCTTACATATTACATCACTCATGACAAGTTAAATGACATCACTGATAACATCTCAAATAACGTCATTGATGGCATCATCCAGCTGATATGACTGTTTGCTATTAAGCTTTTCATTGTGGAAGCATTCAACAATTACATGTAGTCCTAATATTCCATAACGTCTCAAAATGCTGGGAGACATCAAACAAAATAAGATTCGAGAATTCTTATTTTTGATTATTGCTAGTGATTGACTGGGCAGAGAGAACAGTTTTTTTCTCTTCACTGGATAGACCCTTTAAAGTAAAAAAAAAAAAAAAAGGTTGAATATCAAACCACAAACAGCACAGTGTTGAAAAATACTCTTACGTGAACCCGTAAAAAAAACGAAAAAAAAAACTAAAGTAGTGTTGCAAGACTGAAAATATAGTTCCGTAAAAAAGCATAATTCTAGTCTGCACTTCCCTAATTTCTGTTAGGTTTTCCTTTTGAAAGGGACCAGACTTTACGGGATGTATGCTGCAATGTGCTCATTTTTGGATTCCCAGTACTTAATCAGCATTTATTTTAGAATTTGAAATAGGTGATCAGTATATTGAAGAAGTGGCTTCTGCCCAGGATAGTCACATCTCCTAAGGTTTTTTATGCTGCTCCCTCATCTTGATGTTGAGACGTCCAGTAACAAAAGCTAAGTCTTGGAACCCACCCCCTTTATAGTTACCCTGATAATGTTACAACGATAGAGAAAAAGTATCTGCAGTCAGTCTATGTGAAATACCCACAAATTGACCATAGACCATTTTGGTAGAATAAGTCTAATAGACTTCAGTAGGCATAGTACATTTCTCAGAAGAAAAACACTTATTGCACACAAGACAGTTAAATTCACTACTAAATTACTTCTAGGGATTTCTAGCACTTTCACACCCATACTTACCATGTTTCCATGGGTTAGATTTTGTGTTTCCGGCAGGTGATACTCGACCAGTCGGACTATTTAGCCTTTGTTCTGTTCTAGTGAAGAAAACAAGAAGACAAAGTAAGATGGCCTCTAACATAACGATACGGCTGCTAATAGAAAGGTATAAGTGATCCTGTCAACTTTAAAAGTGCACTAGGTGTGTAATTTTATGTTGGTGCCTAATTCATGAATCTATGATCTCGTACTATGTATAGTGATAACTCTCCATAAAAAAGACGGTTTACAGACCATGTTTACATCAACGTGTTCTAATTTTAAGACTATTGTTACACCTTTAGGTTTCATGAGGATTATCATATTGAGCTAAAAATAAATGTTTCCTTCAGTCAAAGTGACATGGATTCATGTAGCACCAAAAAAGAATATTCAAGTTATACATCTCAATAAGATATTGGAGTTTAGAGATTAACTCTCTGCATGCTTGAACTCTTCTCTAAGTAAAGTGTTTGGCATTATTTCCACCACAGATAGTGACTAGTAAAGTCTAAACACTTTATGGCCTGGAGAAAAGGCCCAAGGGAGAGTAGCTGAAGGATGGCATGCTAGAGCTTGTAAAGAATTTTTCACTGAAGGACACATTGATCAGCCCCTTTGGTAAGGTGCAAAGACTGGCAGTGACTATTTGTATTCCTGTAAAGAACATTCTGTAGTCAAGTAGGTGTGGGCTGGAGATCCAAGATTAATAAATACCTGAACTGGATGGGCCCTTGAGTGATGGAAAATAAAGTGCGGCCCATGTGGAAATGAATGTAAACCAAAATAGGAGCCCAGGTTTGTTCCCTAGCCCATCCGCTGCAGAGTGTCCACTCATACGGAACAAGTCAAAGGTAATGTATCCAAATAATCAGAAAATAGGTAACCAGTGTTCAATTAAACAGAAATAAGTCCACAGCCTCTTACTTTTGACAATTCGGAAAAGAGCTGTTTTCACTCTTGCGTGGACTGAAATGTGTTGGTGTTAAAAACGATGGCTCTATAAAACAGAAATCCAAGGAAAGAGTTAGCTTAGTATCAAATGAATAAACAAACGTTTGTAGAAAACCATTCATGTGCGGCGCCACGTTACTATTTTTTTTGTTTAACAATTTCAGTTTCTGCTCTTTATTCCTAAATACAACCATTCACAAGTGTTGTCTGCAGGTCACACTGGCTCAACTATTAATTTTATAAGGGGATGTTATGAAGGTTTTAAAAAACATGGAATTTCCTGATCAGAGAGACCTGGATCACAATGATGATTCTATACTCAATGGCACACTAACAAATGACCCATATACTTTGTGGCTTGATGAAAGCCTTAGATAGTTCACCTTCAAATACAAACTGGGCACCAGGGGTCCCTGCACCAGAGACTTACTGTGACATATCGCCACACTCCTCCCTCTAGTGGTTAAACATACCACTAATGTGGTGTGGCCTTCCAGTACTGTCTTGGGGATAAACCCACCATAATTGGTGCCATGCAATTTAACCAGCACTTTGTAATCAACAGCAGTGCATGAGAAAGAGGGTGCATTCAGATATGCATTATTTACAAGTGATCATGTACCCTATTTATTGCATAAGGAATCCTGGAATTTGCACAATTTATGTTAAATTTACGACATGTGAAACAACACCCCTAACTACCTCTGCTATGGACTATAGACAAAATTCTTTAATCAAGGAGTTGGGATCCTATTTCTATCTTAATGAGTCTTCCCTTACTGAATATATCATGAACCATAGTTGCACAGTGGAACTAACACAGGGCTATTTATATGCCTAGGATTTTCTTTCCCCCTTCAGGATACTGAGACTGAATAACATCAATGACCACAGAAGGATCAGCTGGTGCACAAGACACGTCATCCGTTCAAAACATCGGAGGATGAGGTATGTAATAGACGTCAGTGTTAAAAGCAGATATTTCGGCCCACTGACATGTTGCACTACAATCCAGTGTTGCAGTGCATGCAAAAAAAAGGTCTAGTAATTGGTATGAGTCAAAAATAAGTATGAATTTTTGCTCCCTGTAAGTCTACATTTCAGACAAAATTATATATAATTACCCAGTGGCAGTTTCTACTAGGCAGTTATAGTTAGGACTGCTTCTCCATAGAAAGAGCGTTTTTTGGTTTGCTAATAACTTTATAAAGATTTGTTTATTCAAACACATTATCATTTAAACATTATGTGGAAACTTAGGTGCACAAGGAAGTCAGTGAGCAGATATCTTCACAGCATACTTTTGAACAAATCGCATACAACACACAAGGTATAGTACAGTACACAGGAGAATCGTAGTCAACATGTAAAGCTATGCATGACATTGGAATGATAGGGAATCGCAGTTACTGAGCAATCAGAAATGTGCGTTAATTCATGTTGAATCAGTTACATTGAAGAAGCTCGGTCAGGATATAAGCAGCTTAGTTCTAAGGGAGCCATACAAGTACAATGAATAAAATTAAAGTGGACAAGCTTAAACTGCGCGTTACCAGAAACTTTCCTGGTCAATGCGCACACCCTGGCCCAATCCTCATCAGTCAGTGGCTCTCCCCGGTCCGTATCCCAGGATTCCTGAGCCTGCAGAGTCCCATGGGCCACATCCGCCCCATGGCTTTATATAACAGACTTCAGGTGTCTCTCTGTCCCACAGATCAACATCACCCTCACAGTATCAGATGCTGAAGAAGCCGCCGGGCAAGTCCATGTCTGCCTGGCAAACTCAGCCAAGCCCGCACACTGTAAAAAGTGCCCAGGTCCCACACCGAACTCTGTTTGGGCGTCCTCAAAGGAGATCAAGATCTCATTTGGGTAAAAGTCACCCCAGGTGTCACAGCCACCCTCTCACCATGCGGATATGTCAATTTGGCCTCCATGCGGTGAAGAGGGGCAAGTATCCATACTGGTAGCTTCCTGTGAAAGGGGGCCCTACGAAGCAATACGTTAATCAGTCGTTACCACACTCGGGCCGTCACATGACCACATATGGCTGATCAGTCAACATCCCAGTTCCTTCCATTTATAACACCGCTAGGTTCTCTACACCCACACATCTCACCAGTAACCTTTTTTCCCCAATTGTCTCCCGCCACCAGCCATCGCGCTGCATGCTGCATCATTGCTGAAAAGTAATAAAATTCCAATCAAGGCACCTCCAACCTGCTCTCCTCATAACTTCTCATCAATGTAGTCCTGGCTACTCTACTATGCCCACCCACCCATACCAAGGAATTGAACAGGGTGTCCAACTTTCCAAATAGCCAGGCGGGGAGGGGGCATGCTGTATAGTATGAAGAAAATGTGAGGGAAGCACCTCCTTTGAGAATGTGATCCTGCCTATGAGTGAGAGCGGCAGTGTTTTCCAAAAGGTAACCAAAGATTTTAGAGAATCCAATATCAGCTCATGTTGTATTGCATGTGAGCCTTCCTTGAGTGAGCAATCATAATACCCAAATTGTGAAATCTATTAAGCTCCCATCGGAGGCCTACGTCTAGGAGGCTATCTACCGGAGTCCTGCTGTGAGTGGAAACGGCAGCGACTTTCTCCTATTTAATCGCAGTCCGGAGACCGCCTGAAAGTCATCAAGGATACGCAGCAGCTTTCCCAGTGACTCCCCTAGGTCCCCCCCCCCGAGACAAAACAGTGCATCATCCGCATACAGCAAAACCTTGTCTCTCCCACAGGTATGAACCACCAAATCATGTCTTGGCAAACTGATTACCCGGGACTCCATTGCTAAGGCAAACAATAAGGGCGACAGTGGTCATCCCTGGCAGGTGCCCCTACCCAATTCCCAGCCCTCAGAGCAGAGTGAGCCCATCCTGATCTGCACATTTGGGCTCAAAGCATTCTGATCCAGTCGTGGAATTTCGGACCAATGTCAAAAACCCTTAGCACTTCCAAGACGTAGCCCCACTCTACTGTATTGAATGCCTTTTCTATGTCTCCTGCAACCCAGAGCATCTCCTCTCACTATCCTTCTACCTCAATGATGTCATCAATGATGTAATTTGAGATTACATCATGGCCGTCACAATAAATGACAGAGCATGTAAAGTGTGATGTAATATGTGAGGTCATAAGCAGTGCATGGCAGGGGTGTAAGTTATTGTTAGTTCTGCTAAGTATAACTGGCGAATTTGTGTTTTTATTTCGTTCAGAAAGTTGATGTTGTCTAACATTGACCTAACTATAACATTACTTTAACCATTGTTTTTTTCAGTGTGTATATGGTTTGGCACTGACCGGCAAACTGCGATGGATGGATGGATGGATATATTGATATATATATATATATATATAGATCTCTTATCACAGGC
The DNA here is from genome assembly GCA_963921515.1 of Calotriton arnoldi. Taxonomy (NCBI): domain Eukaryota; kingdom Metazoa; phylum Chordata; class Amphibia; order Caudata; family Salamandridae; genus Calotriton; species Calotriton arnoldi. Next base: position 2,253,471 of record CAWUFW010001727.1, read on the forward strand.
AGAGTACAAGTTCCTTAAAAAAGATTCACCAATAACACCAGTTTTGTATCTTATACCTAAGATACACAAGAATGTGAACAAACCACCAGGACGACCTATAATCTCGGCAATTGGAAGTTTACTTGAAAATACTTCCAGGTTTTTAGACTTTTTTCTGCAGGAGTATGTGAGGAATTTGTCATCGCATATAAAGGACTCGGGAAACTTTTTAAAGAAAGTCTATGACATCATTTGGGAGGAGAACTATGTGATAACATTAGATGTCTCCTCCTTATATACTAGCATTGGTCATGATGACGGAGTTAGGGCGGTGCGATATTATTTGAAGGCACGCCCACTCACGTTATATAGGCACACTGAAATGCTGGTAGATATGCTTCAATGGTGTCTGAAAAACAACGTCTTCCTATTCGGTAAAGACCTTTATCAACGGCTACAAGGGACGGCAATGGGCACCTGCTTCGCCCCAAGCTATGCTAATTTGCATATGAGCTGGTGGGAGGAGCAGGTGCTTGCTGTTGAATATGTTGTAGAGATGTCAGATAATGTGGTCCTATGGACCCGTTATATTGATGATTTGTTTATCATTTGGCGAGGGGACACAAGAGCTGCAGAATCGTTTATTGATCGTATTAATATCAATGACCTAAATTTGAAGTTCACATCCAACATCCGTAGAGAGGAGGTCGAATTTTTGGACCCGACTGTGTATATATCGGATGGTAAGATCAATACAAAAACATTCCGTAAGAGCACAGCGGGCAACACTTTCCTTCACGCCCAGAGTTTCCACCCTCCCAAACTGGTGAACAGCATACCTTATGCTGAGAATCTAAGAATGAAAAGGAATTGTAGCTGCCCTAAGCAACTGCATCAAGCCCAAGAAGAGCTAGACTTGAGGTTCGAACAAAGAGGATACAGTAAATCAGTCTTAAAAGCAGCCAGAGTGAAGGCCAATGCAAGGCCAAGGGATCGGCTGATCTTTGGTAAAACTGGTGAGGAGAGGAAGACTGAAATAGCTGAGCCACAACTCCATTTTATTATGAGGTACAGTAAACAACATAAGGATATAAGATGTATTATGCAAAAGCACTGGCACATATTGCGGGGGGATGCATTCTTACAACAGAAGTTAGGAAGTGGGCCTCTTATTCTTATTACGTTTCGCAAAGCAAGATCGTTGCGGCAGGCTTTGGTCACCAACAGTCCTGGCATCCCTCAACAAACAACTTGGCTCGGGGAAAGCAGGGGCTTCAGGAAATGCCACAAATGTAAGGCATGTAGGTATGGGGAAAATACAACTCAGCTACCCCTACCTTTTACAAATAAGAAGTTGCAAATCAAGAAGCCGCTGACATGTAAGAGGCAGTATGTAGTATATGTTTTAAAGTGTAGTTGCTGTAAATTGTACATAGGCAGTACGATTTTACCGGTGCATCAACGTATCTTACAGCACAACAGAGCAATCAATAACAGTGATCAGACATACCCCATGGCCAGGCACTTCAACGAGTTTCATGACAACAAGTTAGGTCTGAAATACTTTGTGATAGATCAAGTTCCACAAACATTGAGAGGGGGAAACAGAGAGAAATGTCTAAGACAGCTCGAATCAAGGTACATTCTCAGGTTCAACAGCAAGATTCCTTATGGGCCCAACACGGAGGAAGATTTGCATGTACAATTGTAAATAGAAAAGCTTGTAGGGATTGTTTTTAATAACTGTTGAGAATGCATTATAGAATCAATCAAAAAACTGTCTGAAAAACTGTTGAGGATGTAAATAGAAAGAGGGACCCTTCAATAAGAGGTGTTTTAACAATAACTATTTGAGACTCAGAGAATGTAAAATCATATATATAACGTTTCCCCTAAATAACCAATTAATTGGAGTTATAAACTGTTAATTAATTTTTGAGCTACTTTATTAATTGAGTGACATTGCCGACTGGTTTACTAGAAGTATCAAGCTAACCCGATAAAATGGGTTATTAGGAATGAGAGACCAATAGGGCACTCGCCCAGTATCCAAATGAATGAATTTCTTAAATGAGTTTCTTAAATGGTTTTACAATGGTTTTTTTAAAATTGTATAAACTTGCGATATTGCTGCCGGGTTTTGTAATTTTTACAATTCAGTGAGAAAATTGGTATGCCTAGCCTTAATTTTGGCACTTGCTCCTTTCAATTAAAAAGTGTCCTTGCACTCCAGGGAGAGTATGCCACCTTCCTTTATTTAAATGCCACTATGTCACTCACAGAGACGCGTTTCAGCACTTTACTGCCTTTATCAATCTGTATCCACGTGATGATTGTTCTTTTCATATACTCAAATACAAATAAGACGTATTTACGGTACACATTCACAAGTGGCACTAATGCCTTGATATCATAATGCAGACAGTATATGAAAATAATGCAGGTAGAATGAATGAATGGGTACTATACTAGTAAAAATGAAAGATCTAATGACAGCTATGAGAAGCAGCTCAAAATCGCTTAATGTGAAAAAGAAATAACAAAATTATGAGAATCTGTAAACATGAGAAAGACGTGACAAAAACGCATGTCCTTTTTTGTAAATAGCATGTATAAAGTTTGTTGAAATGGTTAAAAACTACAATTCCCACAATGCCCCATTAAGGCTAAAGTGGGTATAAAAAGTGTAACAAAAGAAGGACTCGCTAACCGTGAGAAAAGCTGTGAGGGCTGAAATGGATTGGAGTGTTGTGTTGTGAATAAAACAAGCACAATTCAGCTCTGGAGTGCCACGTCCTTTGTTATTACAAAATTGAATTTAGGGCTAGGATCCAGCCCCAACGCAGGGCACCCGCTATTGAGCTCGCTGAACCTGGAGGGATCACTTTGGAGGAGATAGATATGTATAGATACTGCGGCCAGCCCGGTCGCGGGATGTCACCACCGCGTCAGCAGCGCGGGTCCGCTGTGGTCTTTGGTGGCCGCAGACTCCGGAGCAGAGGGTGATTGTTGCACTGGGGAGGGTGGCTGGCACTGTGCCCATGATGAACTGGATGTGCCTTGAAAGAACGCCAGCCCACTTGGGAATGAGTTGGACTTCCAGTCCCAGAATGCTGTTGGAAACTCACTTGAGAGTAATTGAACTTTTTAAATAAAAGCGGGAAGAATACTGGAGGCCCCCTTGTGTTCATTTCGAGCTCACCTTTGAGAAAGGGCGCTGGCCCGAAACACGTCAGGAGAGCTGAGGTGGGGCTCAGTGCTGGACCTTCCCTGATCTTTACGGAACCTCTGCGGATAGAGAGATATAGAGAGATATAGAGAGATATAGAGAGATATATATATATATAGATGTATTATCTACTGGCGGTCGCCAGTAGATAGTTATAGTTAGGACCTATTTTCCATAGGAAATCCGCGACATTCTATTTGAAATAACTCTAGCCGGTTGACGAATCTTCGCGAAATTTTCAAACTTTATGGCCCGCTCCGGTCCGCTCCTACCCTGAAAGTCTCGGGGTGATTCATCAAGCGGGGGCCGAGAAAAAAGGGGGGTCCCAAAACGTGTTTTCCCCATTCATTTTCCCATAGGAAACTTTAGACACGGCTACAGCCCGAACTGCTGAACGGAATTACACCAAATTTGGCAAAGAGGTAGTTCTTGGTTCAGAAAGAACCCTTTTTGTTAAATGGTGTAAATCCGTTCAGTAGTTGCTGAGAAAATCAAAAGTAAAAACATATATATCTGGGCGGAGCCTAACCACACATGTCATCGTGAGATCTGATTGGCTGTCAGCACTTCATCCTGGAATTGCTGGCAGCCATCTTGAGACCAATATACATGATAGTACCCCATTGAAATGCCTTGTAGTGAATCAAAGATTTTGAGGGTTACCAAAAGGAGAACTATTAAGGGTGATAACAGACTTTAGTTACATTAGAATTCATTTGTTGATGGTACCATACTAATTTCAGGAATTGTGGTGTGTTCTAAGGTGATTTTACCCTGTGAAAAACCTTCTGCTGGGATATCATGAATCATGTTTGAGAGAAAACTATTTTCACATGCTTGTCCCATACAGTTTTGGAAGGTGCTCCAGAAGCTAAAATGAGCATATTTTCTGTAAATTCACATTATCTTTCTCAGTCATGTGAGAATGAAGTCTGACATTCTCAGTAAAACATGTACATCCAACAAGGGCAGAGACTGTCAGTTGATTCCTTTGTGTTCTACTGCAGCTTCCCAGAGTGTTCTAAAGAACAACTAGAGTGCTAACAGCCTTACTTATGACAAAAGTATGGCACACCTGAAGCCATCTTGATTGGAATAAACTGGTAACACTTAAAACATTTAATTTAAAAAGGAACAAAATGATGGGGTTAATTTTGTCATAAAAATTATGGGTAGTGCTGTAGAAAGAAAAATTAGGACATGTTTCAAGTGTGATCTCAAATATCTTCCTGTTATATTTCAACAGGAGCAGCCTGCCAGTTGATGCCTTTGTGTTCTACTGCAGCTTCCCAGAGTGTTCTAAAGAACAACTAGAGCGCCAACAGCCTTACTTATGACAAAAGTATGGCACACCGGAAGCCATCTTGATTGGAATAAACCGTTAATACTTAAAACATTTAATTTAAAAAGGAACAAAATGAGGGGGTTCTTTTTTAAAATAGAAATTATGGTTAGTGCTGCAGAAAGAAAAATGAGGGCATGTTTTAAGTGAGATCTCAAATCCTCTTCTATTTCATTAGAAAATTCTGACATGCAGACTGAAACAATCACTTTCAATACCAGCAGCAGACTTCCAGTTAACTCCCTGGTGAGCAGTAGCTTTAGTACAGTGATCTAATGAGCAACTAGAGTGCTAACATTCTGAATTTATGGCAAATGTGAGACACATCTGAATGCCTTCTTGATGGAATCAAAGTAAAAAACTGAAAGCATTTCCTTGTCAGGATCCTAAGCCGGTACGCACTATCTGCCCTCCATACGAGGAAACAATCGAGAGGACACCCGCGCTATGGAACTACAATCACCGGCATGCAACGCGAGTCGCGTAACACGTGACTAGTACGTTACGCAGGAAAGGAATAAGGGCAGCGACGGCCTGGAAACGCCGCCGATTATTCTTCCGGGATCACGGATGTGGATTCCTCCGGCTACACTTCGGATTTAGTCAGGCGGTAAGAGTGCTCCCGCACTAATCTGTGACCACCTCCTGCTGCAACAGAACGCTGGTGAGTTCACCGGGGTTTTTCTAAAGAACTCCCCTGTTGGTTGAGACACGCAGTTTTGCGGTCTCTTGCAGGGGAGCTTAGGTGCCTATAGTGGCGCTTGGGTTTGCTCTTTTCCCTGTTGGTGAAACCGAGAAACACGTCCGGTTTCGTGCAGGGAAAACAATGAGGCACCCGCGATAATTCCGGATATCAAAACAATATCACGGGATATTTTGACCAGGACATGTATGTTTTCAAATTTTTTCTTTATTGAACTTCCTTAAAGAAACCTACTGCTTTATTGGGTGATATTGGGAGCCCAAAGTTATTTACCTTCTTGGGTCCCTTACACCAATGGATTACAGAATCTAGCTACGATTTGTTAAGGGTCCAGAGTAACCCTCTGTTTATTATCATTTGGTGGTTCCTTCTTTTATTTGGAGTCTTCAGGAGGGAGGCCGTTTATGGAGGGGATAGAACCAAGCTAACAGAACGCAGGACATATAGCCTGGGTAGGTGTTTCGTCTCTTATTCAATATAAAGGTGATACGGTGAGGGCTAGGGAGGAACCCGAAGTCGTCCCTAATAGTGTGCTCTCTGTTGCTTTCTCTTTTACATAGAAGGTGTCCTGACTGTGCCATTCCCCTCTGCTCTCTTCTGATGTTAAAGTCTCTTTTTCCTTTTATTTCAGGTAGGGGGTGTTGTATAGAGGGGCAAGAAGTATAGTAATGGTTCTAGGAAAAACCAAGTAAAGAGACCTTACATTGGTTTCCTTTTTTTCTTTTGTCTCCCTCACAGATCTCCCTCCCCGCAGTTCCTACCCTTTCCTTCCCCCGCTCAATTACCCCAACAGTCTGTGTACGTATCTCTATTTCAGACTTGGGGTGGTTCAGAGGTGGGCCCCCTTTGAGCAACAGCACGACCCCGAGGAATCGGACGGAGAATCCTGACATTCCTACTGAGGAGACTGCAGTAAATGAGGAAATTAGGAAACTTCATAACAAAAAAGTCTTCCAAGATGGCCACCAGAGAAAAAAAGAGCCCAAATGTAGCACAAATATTACCCAGATGTAGCCCACATATAGCCCAATGACAAAAGTGTGCAAAACACTTTTTATTTTTAGTTTATTTGCAGTTTTATGTAGTGCAGACTGGTCAGGTATTGGAGCGTTGCATTTTAAAACATGACCCCCTACACTACAAAAACACTACTGCACTACTCTAAACCCTAAAACACTACCCCAGCACGACTCCCTACACTACACAAGAACCAATGCACTATCCTAAACCCTAAAACACTACCCCCAGCATGTCCCCCTACACTACACAAACACCACTGCACTACCCTAAAACATGACCCCCTACACTACACAAACACCACTGCACTACCCTAAACCCTCAAACACTACCCCCAGCACGACCCCCTACACTACACAAGCACCACTGCACTACCCTAAACCCTAAAACACTACCCCCAGAACGAACCCCTACACTGCCCGAACACCACTGCACTGCCCTAAACCTTGAAACACCAGCCCCTGCACGACCCCCTACACTGCCCGAACACACCACTGCACTGCCCTAAACCCTGAAACACCACCCCCAGCACTGCCCCCTACACTGCCCAAACACCACTGCACTGCCCTAAACCCTGAAACACCACCCCCAGCACGACCCCCTATACTGCACAAACACCACTGCTCTGCCCAAAACCCTGAAACACCAGCCCCAGCACGACCCCCTACACTGCCCGAACACCACTGCACTACCCTAAACCCAGAAACACCACCCCCAGCACGACCCCCTACACTGCCTGAGCACCACTGCACTGCCCTAAACCCTGAAACACCAGCCCCAGCATGACCCCCTACACTGCCCGAACACCACTGCACTGCCCTAAACCCTGAAACACCAGCCCCAGCACGACCACCTACACTGCACGAACACCACTGCACTGCCCTAAACCCTGAAACACCAGCCCCAGCATGACCCCCTACACTGCCCGAACACAACTGCACTGCCCTAAACCGTGAAACACTAGCCCCAGCACGACCCCCTACACTGCCAGAACACCATTGCACTGCCCTAAACCCTGAAACACCAGCCCCCGCACAACCCCCTACTCTGCCCGAACACTACTGCACTGCCCTAAACCCTGAAACACCACCCCGTGCACGACCCCCTACACTGCCCAAACACCACTGCACTGCCCTAAACCCTGAAACCCATTCCCCCTGCACGACCCCCTACACTGCCCGAACACTACTGCACTGCCCTAAACCCTGAAACACCATCCCCAGCACGACCCCCTACACTGCCCGAACACCCCTGCACTGCCCTAAACCCTGAAACACTACCCCCAGCAAGACCCCCTACACTGCCCGCACACCACTGCACTGCCCTAAACCCTGAAACATCACCCCCAGCAAGACCCCCCTACACTGCCTGAACACCACTGCCCTAAACCCTGAAACACCACCCCCAGCAAGAGCCCCTACACTGCCCGAACACCACTGCACTACCCTAAACCCTACAACACTACCCCCAGCACAACCCCCTACACTACACAAGCACCACTGCACTACCCTAAACCCTAAAACACTCCCCCAGAACGACCCCCTACACTGCCCGAACACCACTGCACTGCCCTAAACCTTGAAACACCAGCCCCTGCACGACCCCCTACACTGTTCGAACACCACTGCACTGCCCTAAACCCTGAAACACCACCCCCAGCACGACCCCCTACACTGCCGAACACCACTGCACTGCCCTAAACCCTGAAACACCACCCCCAGCACGACCCCCTACACTGCCGAACACCACTGCACTGCCCTAAACCCTGAAACACCACCCCCAGCACGGTCCCCTACACTGCCCAAACACCACTCCACTGCCCTAAACCCTGAAACATCACCCCCAGCAAGACCCCCTACACTGCCCGAACACCACTGCCCTAAACCCTGAAACACCACCCCCAGCACGACCCCCTACACTGCCCGAACACCACTGCCCTAAACCCTGAAACACCACCCGCAGCACGACCCCCTACACTGCCCGAACACCACTGCACTGCCCTAAACCCTGAAACACCACCCCCAGCACGACCCCCTATACTGCACGAACACCACTGCTCTGCCCAAAACCCTGAAACACCAGCCCCAGCACGACCCCCTACACTGCCCGAACACCACTGCAATGCCCTAAACCCTGAAACACCATCCCCAGCACGACCCCCTACACTGCCCGAACACCACTGCACTACCCTAAACCCAGAAACACCACCCCCAGCACGACCCCCTACACTGCCTGAGCACCACTGCACTGCCCTAAACCCTGAAACACCAGCCCCAGCATGACCCCCTACACTGCCCGAACACCACTGCACTGCCCTAAACCCTGAAACACCAGCCCCAGCACGACCACCTACACTGCACGAACACCACTGCACTGCCCTAAACCCTGAAACACCAGCCCCAGCATGACCCCCTACACTACCCGAACACCACTGCACTGCCCTAAACCGTTAAACACTAGCCCCAGCACGACCCCTACACTGCCAGAACACCATTGCACTGCCCTAAACCCTGAAACACCAGCCCCCGCACAACCCCTACTCTGCCCGAACACTACTGCACTGCCCTAAACCCTGAAACACCACCCCGTGCACGACCCCCTACACTGCCCGAACACCACTGCACTGCCCTAAACCCTGAAACACCATTCCCCCTGCACGACCCCCTACACTGCCCGAACACAACTGCACTGCCCTAAACCCTGAAACACCATCCCCAGCACGACCCCCTACACTGCCCGAACACCCCTGCACTGCCCTAAACCCTGAAACACTACCCCCAGTAAGACCCCCTACACTGCCCGCACACCACTGCACTAAACCCTGAAACATCACCCCCAGCAAGACCCCCTACACTGCCTGAACACCACTGCCCTAAACCCTGAAACACCACCCCCAGCAAGAGCCCCTACACTGCCCGAACACCACTGCACTACCCTAAACCCTACAACACTACCCCCAGCACGACCCCCTACACTACACAAGCACCACTGCACTACCCTAAACCCTAAAACACTCCCCCCAGAACGACCCCCTACACTGCCCGAACACCACTGCACTGCCCTAAACCTTGAAACACCAGCCCCTGCACGACCCCCTACACTGTTCGAACACCACTGCACTGCCCTAAACCCTGAAACACCACCCCCAGCACGACCCCCTACACTGCCGAACACCACTGCACTGCCCTAAACCCTGAAACACCACCCCCAGCACGGCCCCCTACACTGCCCAAACACCACTGCACTGCCCTAAACCCTGAAACATCACCCCCAGCAAGACCCCCTACACTGCCCAAACACCACTCCACTGCCCTAAACCCTGAAACATCACCCCCAGCAAGACCCCCTACACTGCCCGAACACCACTGCCCTAAACCCTGAAACACCACCCCCAGCACGACCCCTACACTGCCCGAACACCACTGCACTAAACCCTGAAACACCACCCCCAGCACGACCCCCTACACTGCCCGAACACCACTGCTCTGCCCAAAACCCTGAAACACCAGCCCCAGCACGACCCCCTACACTGCCCGAACACCACTGCACTACCCTAAACCCTGAAACACCAGCCCCAGCAAGACCCCCTACACTGCCCGAACACCACTGCACTGCCCTAAACCCTGAAACACCAGCCCCAGCAAGACCCCCTACACTGCCTGAACACCACTGCCCTAAACCCTGAAACACCACCCCCAGCAAGAGCCCCTACACTGCCCGAACACCACTGCACTACCCTAAACCCTACAACACTACCCCCAGCACGACCCCCTACACTACACAAGCACCACTGCACTACCCTAAACCCTAAAACACTCCCCCCAGACCGACCCCCTACACTGCCCGAACACCACTGCACTGCCCTAAACCTTGAAACACCAGCCCCTGCACGACCCCCTACACTGTTCGAACACCACTGCACTGCCCTAAACCCTGAAACACCACCCCCAGCATGACCCCCTACACTGCCGAACACCACTGCACTGCCCTAAACCCTGAAACACCACCCCTTCACGACCCCTACACTGCCCGAACACCACTGCACTGCCCTAAACCCTGAAACACCACCCCCAGCACGGCCCCCTACACTGCCCAAACACCACTGCACTGCCCTAAACCCTGAAACATCACCCCCAGCAAGACCCCCTACACTGCCCAAACACCACTCCACTGCCCTAAACCCTGAAACATCACCCCCAGCAAGACCCCTACACTGCCCGAACACCACTGCCCTAAACCCTGAAACACCACCCCCAGCACGACCCCCTACACTGCCCGAACACCACTGCACTAAACACTGAAACACCACCCCCAGCACGACCCCCTACACTGCCCGAACACCACTGCTCTGCCCAAAACCCTGAAACACAAGCCCCAGCACGACCCCCTACACTGCCCGAACACCACTGCACTGCCCTAAACCCTGAAACACCAGCCCCAGCACGACCCCCTACACTGCCCGAACACCACTGCACTACCCTAAACCCTGAAACACCAGCCCCAGCAAGACCCCCTACACTGCCCGAACACCACTGCACTGCCCTAAACCCTGAAACACCAGCCCCAGCAAGACCCCCTACACTGCCCGAACACCACTGCACTAAACCCGGAAACACCTGCCCCAGCACGACCCCCTACACTGCCCGAACACCACTGCACTGCCCAAAACCCTGAAACACCACCCCCAGCACGACACCCTACACTGCCCGAACACCACTGCACTGCCCTAAACCCTGAAACACCACCCCCAGCACGACCCCTACACTGCCCGAACACCACTGCACTGCCCTAAACCCTGAAACACCACCCCCCTGCACGACCCCCTACACTGCCCGAACACCACTGCACTGCCCTAAACCCTGAAACACCAGCCCCTGCACGACCCCCTACACTGCCCGAACACCACTGCACTGCCCTAAACCCTAAAACTCTACCCCCAGCATGACCCCCTACACTGCCCGAACACCACTGCACTGCCCTAAACCCTGACTCACCACCCCCCTGCACGACCCCCTACACTGCCCGAACACCACTACACTGCCCTAAACCCAGAAACACCACCCCCAGCACGACCCCCTACACTGCCCGAACACCACTGCACTGCCCTAAACCTTGAAACACCAGCCCCTGCACGACCCCTACACTGCCCGAACACCACTGCCCTAAACCCTGAAACACCACCCCCAGCACGACTCCCTACACTGCCTGAACACCACTGCCCTAAAGCCTGAAACACCACCCCCAGCAAGACCCCCTACACTGCCCGAATACCACTGCACTGCCCTAAAGCCTGAAACACCACCCCCAGCACGACCCCCTACACTGCTCGAACACCACTGCTCTGCCCTAAACCCTGAAACACTGCCCCCAGCAAGACCCCCTACACTGCCCGAACACCACTGCACTGCCCTAAACCCTGAAACATCACCCCCAGCAAGACCCCCTACACTGCCCGAACACCACTGCCCTAAACCCTGAAACACCACCCCCAGCACGACCCCCTACACTGCTCGAACACCACTGCACTGCCCTAAACCCTGAAACACCACCCCCAGCACGACCCCCTACACTGCCCGAACACCACTGCTCTGCCCAAAAACAAACACCAGCCCAAGCATGACCCCCTACACTGCCCGAACACCACTGCACTGCCCTAAACCCTGAAACACCAGCCCCAGCACGAACCCCTACACTGCCCGAACACCACTGCACTACCCTAAACCCAGAAACACCACCCCCAGCACGACCCGCTACACTGCCCGAGCACCCCTGCCTGCACTGCCCTAAACCCTGAAACACCAGCCCCAGCACGACCCCCTACACTGCCTGAACACTACTGCACTGCCCTAAACCATGAAACACCATCCCCAGCACGACCCCCTACACTGCACGAACACCACTGCACTAAACCCTGAAAAACTACCCCCAGCAAGACCCCCTACACTGCCCGAACACCACTGCACTGCCCTAAACCCTAAAACACCAGCCCCAGCACGACCCCCTACACTGCCCGAACACCACTGCACTGCCCTAAACCCTGAAACACCAGCCCCAGCACGACCCCCTACACTGCCCGAACACCACTGCACTACCCTAAACCCATAAACACCACCCCCAGCACGACCCCCTACACTGCCTGAGCACCACTGCACTGCCCTAAACCCTGAAACACCAGCCCCAGCATGACCCCCTACACTGCCCGAACACCACTGCACTGCCCTAAACCCTGAAACACCAGCCCCAGCAAGACCCCTACACTGCCTGAACACCACTGCACTGCCCTAAACCCTGAAACACCAGCCCCAGCATGACCCCCTACACTGCCCGAACTCCACTGCACTGCCCTAAACCGTGAAACACTAGCCCCAGCACGACCCCTACACTGCCAGAACACCATTGCACTGCCCTAAACCCTGAAACACCAGCCCCAGCACAACCCCCTACACTGCCCGAACACCACTGCACTGCCCTAAACCCTGAAACACCACCCCGTGCACGACCCCCTACACTGCCCGAACACCACTGCACTGCCCTAAACCCTGAAACACCACCCCCAGCACGACACCCTACACTGCCCGAACACCACTGCACTGCCCTAAACCCTGAAACATCACCCCCAGCAAGACCCCCTACACTGCCCGAACACCACTGCCCTAAACCCTGAAACACCACCCCCAGCAAGACCCCCTACACTGCCCGAACACCACTGCACTGCCCTAAACCCTGAAACACCACCCCCTGCATGACCCACTACACTGCCCGAACACCACTGCACTGCCCTAAACCCTGAAACACCATTCCCCTGCACGGCCCCCTACTCTGCCCGAACACTACTGCACTGGCCTAAACCCTGAAACACCATCCCCAGCACGACCCCCTACACTGCACGAACACCCCTGCACTGCCCTAAACCCTGAAACATCACCCCCAGCAAGACCCCCTACACTGCCCGAACACCACTGCCCTAAACCCTGAAACACCACCCCCAGCAAGACCCCCTACACTGCCCGAACACCACTGCACTGCCCTAAACCCTGAAACACCAGCCCCAGCATGACCCCCTACATTGCCCGAACACCACTGCACTGCCCTAAACCCTGAAACACCACCCCCTGCATGACCCACTACACTGCCCGAACACCACTGCACTGCCCTAAACCCTGAAACACCACCCCCAGCACGACCCCCTACACTGCCCTAACACCATTGCACTGCCCTAAATCCTGAAACACCACCCCCCTGCACGACCGCCTACACTGCCTGAAAACCACTGCACTGCCCTAAACCCTGAAACACCACCCCCAGCACGACCCCCTACACTGCCCGAACACCACTGCACTGCCCTAAACCCTGAAACACCAGCCCCAGCAAGACCCCCTACACTGCGCGAACACTATTGCACTGCCCTAAACACTGAAACACCACCCCCAGCAAGACCCCCTACACTGCCCGAACACCACTGCACTAAACCCGGAAACACCAGCCCCAGCAAGACCACCTACACTGCCCGAACACCACTGCACTGCCCAAAACCCTGAAACACCACCCCCAGCACGACACCCTACACTGCCCTAACACCACTGCACTGCCCTAAACCCTGAAACACCACCCCCAGCATGACCCCTACACTGCCCGAGCACCACTGCACTGCCCTAAACCATGAAACACCACCCCCTGCACGACCCCCTATACTGCACGAACACCACTGCACTGCCCTAAACCCTAAAACTCTACCCCCAGCATGACCCCCTACACTGCCCGAACACCACTGCACTGCCCTAAACCCTGACTCACCACCCCCTGCACGACCCCTACACTGCCCGAACACCACTACACTGCCCTAAACTTAGAAACACCACCCCCAGCACGACCCCTACACTGCCCAAACACCACTGCACTGCCCTAAACCCTGAAACACCACCCCCAGCAAGACCCCCTACACTGCCCGAACACCACTGCCCTAAACCCTGAAACACCACCCCCAGCACGACCCCTACACTACTCGAACACCACTGCACTGCCCTAAACCCTGAAACACCACCCCCAGCACGACCCCCTACACTGCCCGAACACCACTGCTCTGCCCAAAACACTGAAACACCAGCCCCAGCATGACCCCCTACACTGCCCGAACACCACTGCACTGCCCTAAACCCTGAAACACCACCCTCAGCACGACCCCCTACACTGCCCGAGCACCACTGCCTGCACTGCCCTAAACCCTGAAACATCACCCCCAGCAAGACCCCCTACACTGCCCGAACACTACTGCACTGCCCTAAACCATGAAACACCATCCCCAGCACGACCCCCTACACTGCACGAACACCACTGCACTGCCCTAAACCCTGAAAAACTACCCCCAGCAACACCCCCTACACTGCCCGAACACCACTGCACTGCCCTAAACCCTGAAACATCACCCCCAGCAAGACCCCCTACACTGCCCGAACACCACTGCACTGCCCTAAACCCTGAAACACAACCCCCAGCACGACCCCCTACACTACCCGAACACCACTGCACTGCCCTAAACCCTGAAACATCACCCCCAGCAACACCCCCTACACTGCCCGAACACCACTGCACTGCCCTAAACCATGAAACACCACCCCCAGCAAGACCCCCTACACTGCCCGAACATCACTGCACTGCCCTAAACCCTGAAACACCAGCCCCAGCACGACCCCCTACACTGCCCGAAAACAACTGCACTGCCCTAAACCCTGAAACACCAGCCCCAGCACGACCCCCTACACTGCCCGAACACCACTGCACTGCCCTAAACCCTGAAACACAACCCCCAGCACGACCCCCTACACTACCCGAACACCACTGCACTACCCTAAAACCTAAAATACTCCCCCAGCACGACCCCCTACACTACCCAAACACCACTGCACTAAACCCTAAAACACTCCCCCAGCATGACCCCTGCACGACCCAAACACCACTGCACTGCCCTAAACCCTGAAACACCACCCCCAGCAAGACCCCCTACACTGCCCGAACACCACTGCACTGCCCTAAACCCTGAAACACCACCCCCAGCACGACCCCCTACACTGCCCGAACACCACTGCACTACCCTAAACCCTAAAACACGACCTCCTACACTACACAAAGACCACTGCACTACCCTAAACCCTAAAACACTACCCCCAGCACGACCCCCGACACTACACAAACACCACTGCACTACCCTAAACCCTAAAACACTACCCCCTACACTACACAAACACCACTGCACTACCCTAAACCCTAAAACACAAACCCCAGCAGTACCCCCTACACTACCCAAACACCACTGCACTACCCTAAACCCTAAACCACTACCCCCAGCACGACCCCCTACACTACCCAAACACCACTGTAATACCCTAAACCCTAAAACACTCCCCCAGCACGACTCCCTACACTATCCAAACACCACTGCACTACCCTAAATCTACCCCCAGCATGACCCCCTACACTACACAAACACCACTGCACTACCCTAAACCCTAAAACACTACCCCCAGCACGACCCCCTTCACTACCTAAACACAACTACACAATTTGTTACAGGCGTTGCAACGCAGGCCTGTGGTGCTTACTGGAAGTACTTGGTGGGCTAGTTGGGCCCCAGGGACCCTCAGGATTCAAGGTGACCTAATCCCCCAACTTAAAACGCGCCACGGGGCGCGTTTGCACAGTGGTGAAGGGAGGGGGCGGGGCCTCAGGTGACATGTGCGCAAACACGCCCCCTTGAATCCTGAGGGACCCTGGGGCCAACTAGCCCACCAGGTACCTTCAGTAAGCACAACAGAGTTGCGTTGCAGAGAGGTGAAAAAGGTGCGTGGCCTCGGAACGCCTCTCTGCAACTCAGCTCTGTGGTCCTAACTGTAGGTACCTGGGGGCTAGTTGGGCCCCAGGGACCCTCAGGATTCAAGGGGACTTAATCCCGCAACTTAAAACGCGCCACGGGGCGCGTTTGCACACGCGTTTTAAGAGGTAGTTTTAATCCCCCTGCCCTATTATGTACTAGGGACTTACAGAGGAGGTCATGCTAATCACAGGGGTACCCCAACGCATAGTGTTCCCTAGTGTATGTAGGTGTTTTCACTGTATTCTAAGTGTCTTTTAGCATAGCACTGACTCTGGTTAGTCAGAGTCAGTTACCACCAGTACCAGTCTGAAACAGTTGTGGGCACAGGATGATTTTGCAACATGGCCTCTTTCTGCTCCTCTGTTGGTTCTTTCTGCACATCTTTTGCTTCTTCCTGCACTTTTCTTCGTCTTTGTGGACTTCTGTTGCTTCTTTCTGCATTTCTTTTGCTTCTTTCTGCGCGTTTTTTCTTCTTTCTTCACATGTCCTACCTCTGTAGGCATAGTTAGAAATTAGCATTTAAAAAACCTTTGAAATTCACTGAAAAAACAATAGGTTTCAGACACGTTATAGTTAGAAATTAGCATTTAAAAAACCTTTGAAATTCACTGAAAAAACCATAGGTTTCAGGCACGTTATAGTTAGTTGGACATTTCACTCGTACAAAACCATAGAAATTCCCCCGTTATAGTTAGTTCAGCTAACTATAACTCGCGCCCCCGCAATGCACTGCTGATGACGTCACATATTACATCACTCATGACATGGTCAGTGACATCACTGATGACATCTCAAATGACATCTCAAATGACATCATCCATGTGAGAATTTCATGCATCTCCTCACACCCTAATATAGCTTTTGATACACCCACTCTAAATTACAGACTGCCATTCTCAAAACCATACACACTCCAATACCAATAACTACATACCCACTCACTGATTCTTAGGTCTACACACACACACATCTACTCACTCACCCGTACAGTCACTCATACTTACAGTCACTCAGTACAGGACTATCATATGCACTCATACACCTATATAAACACTCACACACCACCACTCATCCATAGAGGTACTCACACACCTAGTCAGTCATGCAAAAAATTAATCACACACCCATTTACTCACCTATACAGTTATACACACACCAGCTCACTTACTCATACAAATACTAGCACATTCTTACGCTCTTATACAATAACCGATACAAGCACACACGCATCCATACAGCCACTCTCACAATCACACTCTCACTTATAGCCATTTAAATACTCTAACACACATATATACTGCCTTTTACATATGTAGTTACTCACACATGTACCACTGAGATATACATTCACTCACTAACACACCCATACACACACTCACCCACCCACCCAAGCAGTCCATCACAGATGCACTCTTGAAATCATGCACCCAGTGAATCACCCACTCACACATCTATGTACAGAGTCACACACACCCCACCCACACAAACACTCAGGCAGCCATACAGATACTCAGAGAACCAATCAACCCATATAGACACTCATGTAGCTATTCGCAAATCCATGCATCCACTTACACACCAACAAACAGACGGATACAGACATTCACACAGTTTAGTCACTAACCCATGCATTCAGTAAGATACGTTTAATCACTCACTTGTAGAGTCAGTCACGCACGTACTAAATCATCCATTCAGACACTTATACACCCACTCATTCTTCAATACGCCTTTCCCTATATATATTAAACATATTTAAACTTTACAGAAACACACAGTCACTGGATGATGTCATCAGTGATGTCATCAGTGATGTCACTGACCATGTCATGAGTGATGTAATATGTGACGTCATCAGCAGTGCATTGCGGGGCGCGAGTTATAGTTAGCTGAACTAACTATAACGGGGGAATTTCTATGGTTTTGTACGAGTGAAATGTCCAACTAACTATAACTGTCCCTAAAACCTATGGTTTTTCAGTGAATTTATATATATATATATATATATATATATATATATATATATATATAGATAGATATAGATAGATATAGATAGATATAGATAGATATAGATAGATATAGATAGATATAGATAGATATAGATAGATATAGATAGATATAGATAGATATAGATAGATATAGATAGATATAGATAGATATAGATAGATATAGATAGATATAGATAGATATAGATATAGATATAGATAGATATAGATAGATATAGATAGATATAGATAGATATATATATATATATATATATATATTTTTTTAAACAGTGGTAGTTAATGTCTTAGGTCACATTTTCCATCGCAAGAACGTTTGTGTTGCTTATAACTGGTGCAGCTTGACGAATCTTCACAAAACTATCCCAAAAAAAAAAAAAATCTACCTCAGCTCTCTCCTGTAATGTTAGTGTGTGATCTGTCAAGTGGTGGCTGTGAAAAAGGGTGGGTAAGGGGGCCTCAAAGCATGTTTTTCTCATGTAAAATTGCATAGGAATTTTAGGAAACAGTTCCCAAACAATTACTGAAAAGAAATGCACCACATTTTGTATTAAGCTAGAACTTTATTCAGAAAGCGTACTTTTCAGGGATTTGGTGTAAATATGTACATCCATTTTTGAAAAATTAAGTTTCAATATATAGTGATATCTGGAGGGTTGGTCTAGTGGGAGTCCTGCTGTACTCCTGCATTATTGTAAGTTTAAAAAGAAAGCATTCTGATTTGCATAGAGGGCTTTTATTCTGCCATGTGTAATCTGAATGGCTAGCCGCAACCTGAACAGAAATGTTGTGGCTCACATTTCTATACTCTAACCCAGTGTCCTGAGTTACTAACAAAAATAAAATACAGAGAGGTAGGGTAGGCGTACACCTACACCCTGACCACTGTGGGGGAGTGCAGTCCCAGAGACCCCCAAAGGGCCAAAACACAAATCGTGCCTCAGGACCGGATGCTGCAACGCATGTGGTACCTCATGGTTGAGGGAGCAATGGTACAGCGGGGCACACACGCATCAACGGAGGCTTGCGTGGTCTTGTGGTACTTGGGTGAAGTTTGAGCTGCAGCATCGCAGAAGTATCACAAAATAATAGCAACAAAAATGTGTGGTTGGGTTTCGTGGGTGGTTGGCCTCCCATGGCGTGTTGGATGCTTTTCAGGCGTTGGGTGCAGTGCTTTGCCCACAGGTGAGGCCCCAAGGCCAAACTCATGCCACACAAGGCCTAAAGCTATGTTCAGTGAGGGAATTGGGGAAATCTGATTTTTAACAAAACTAAGTTTCACTGAATTAACCACAGTTTATATAAATGTTTTATTTTAGTCTTGTAATAATATAAAAACTAAAGTTTAAAAACCACTGAAATTCATCAATTATACTTTACTGACCAGAGTATAACTTCTGCCCTCACCATGCTCTACTTAGGACCTTACATATTACATCACTCATGACAAGTTAAATGACATCACTGTTGACATCTCCAAGGACATAATTGATGGCATCATCCAACAGATATGACTGGTTGCTATAAGCTTTTAATTGTGGAAGGTATTCAACATTATATGTAGACCTAATATTCCATAACATGTCTCAAAATGCTGGGGGAAATCAAACAAAATAAGATTCTAGAATGCTTATTTTTGATTATTGTTAGTGCTGAAGGACTGAACAGAGAACAGTTTTTTTCTCTGCACTGGATAGACCCTTTAAAGGCAAAAAAGGTTGAACATCAACCAAAAATAGCACAGCGTTAAGAGATCCTCTTACATGAAGCTGTAAAAAAAAAAAAAAAAAAAAACATAACTTAGTGTTGCAAGACTGAAATAATTGTTCCCGTAAAAGAGCATAATTATATTTCTGCACTGTCCTAATTTCTGTTAAGTTTTCCTTTTGAAAGGGGCCAGACTTTACTGAATTTATGCAGCAATGTGCTCATTTTTGGATTCCCAGTACTTAATCTGCATTTATTTTTGAATTTTAAATAGGTGAGCAGTATATTGAAGTAGTGCCTTCTGCCCTGGTTATTCACACCTCCAAGAGTTTTTAATGCTTAATTTTGAGATGTCCAGTAGCAAATGCTAAGTCTTGGAACCCACCCCCATTACTAGTAACCCTGATAATGTTACGACGATAGCGAAAAAGTATCTGCAGTCAGTCAATGTGAAATACCCACATATCGACCATAGACCATTTTGGTAGATCAAGTCTAATGTACTTCGGTAGGCATAGTAAATTTCTTAGAAGTAAAACACTTATTGTACACAAGACAGTTAAATTCACTACTAAATTACTTCTATGGATTTTTAGCGCTTTCACGCCCATACTTACCATGTTTCCATGGGTTAGGTTTTGTGTTCCTGGTAGGTGATACTCGACCAGTCGGACTATTTAGCCTTTGTTCCGTTTTAGTACTAATGAAGAAAACAAGAAGGCAAAGTAAGATGGCGTCCAACATAACGATATGACTGCTAACAGAAAGGTGTAAGTGATCCGGTCAACTTTAAAAGTGCACTAGGTGTGCAAGTAGAGAAGAGCTGCACAAAGGTGTAATTTTAAGTTGGTGTCTAATTCATGAATCTTTGATCTCGTACTATGTACAGCGATAACTGTCAAAAGGAAAGACTGTTTACAGACAATGTTTTCATTAACAGACCATGTTTTCATTAATGTGTTCTTATTTTAAGACTATTGTTACTCCTTTAGGTTTCATGAGGGTTATCATATTGAGCTAAAAATAAATGATTCCTTCAGTCAAAGCGCCATCGATCCATGTAGCACCAAAAAAGAATATACAAGTTAAACATCTCAATAAGATATTGAAATTTACTGATTAACCCTCTTCATGCTTGAATTGTTCTCTAAGTAAAGTGTTTAGCATTATTTCCACCACACTTTATGGCCGGGAGAAAAGGCCCAAGGGAGAGTGGCAGAAGGATGGCATGCTAGAGCATGTAAGGGATTTTTCACTGAAGGACACATTGATCAGCCCTTTGGTAAGGTGCAAGACTGGCAGAGACTATTTGTATTCTTGTAAAGAACATTCTCTAGTCAATTAGGTGTGGGCAGGAGATCCAGGATTATTTAATACCTTAACTGGATGGGCCCTTGAGTGATGGAAAGTAAAGTGAGGCGCATGTGGAGATGAAGGTTACCACCATAGGAGCCATGGTTTGTTCCCTATCCCACAGTACCTTGAAACCCTCACGGGTGAGTAGCCGCACTTTACACACTCAGATTGATTGACCCGCTGCAGAGAGTCCACGCATACAGGACTAGTCAAAGGTAATCTATCCAAATAATCAGAATATAAGTAACCAGGTGTTCAAACAGAAATAAGTCCACAGCCTCTTACTTTTGGCAATTCGGAAGAGAGCAGTTTTCACTCTTGCTTGGACTGAAATGTGGTGTTGTGAAAAACACTGCCTCTATAAAACAGAAATCCAAGGAAAGAGTTAGCTTAGTATCAAATGAATAAACAAGCATTCGTAGAAAACCATTCTTGTGCAGTGCCACATTATTTTTTCTTGTTTAACAATTTCAGTTTCTGCTCTTTATTCTAAAATACAACCACTCACAAGTGTTGTTTGCAGGTCACACTGACTGAACTATTGATTTTATAAGGGGTTGTTATGAAGGTCTTTAAACACATGGCATTTCCTGATCATAGAGTCCTGGATCACATTGACAATTCTACATTCAATGGCGCACTAGCAAATGATCCATATTCTTTGTGGCTTGATGAAAGCCTTAGGCAGTGTACCTTCAAATACTATCTGGGCACCAGAGACTTACTGCAACATATCGCCGCACTCCTCCTTCTAGTGGTCAAACATACCACTAATGTGGTGTGGCCTTCCAGTACTGTCTTGCGGATGAACCCACCATAATTGGTGCCATGCAAGTCAACCAACACTTGGTAATCAACACCGGTGCATGAGAAGTATGGTTAATTCAGATATGCATTATTTGCAAGTGATCAGGCACCCTATTTATTGCTTAAGGAATCCTGGAAATGTGCACAATTTATGTTAAATTTACGACATGTGAAACAATACCCCTAAACTTCCTCTGCTACGGACTATAGACAAAATTCTTTAATCAAGAAGTTGGGATCCTATTTCTATCTCAATGACTCTTCCCTTACAAACATTGGTTTGTACTACCTAATATACCATGAACCATAGTTGCACAGTGTAACTAGCACAGGGCTATTTTTATGCCTAGGATCTTCTTTCCCCCTTCAAGATACTCAGACTGAACAACATCAATGACCACAGAAGGTTCAGCGGGTGCACAAGACATGTCATCCTTTCAAACCATCGGAGGATGAGGTATGCAATAGACTTCAGTGTTAAAAACAGATATTTCGGCCCACTGACATGTTGCACTTTAATCCAGTGTTGCAGTGCATGTAAAAAAACAGTCTAGCAATTGGAACGAGTAAAAAAATAAGTATGTAATTTACGCTCCCTGTAAGTCTACGTTTTAGACAAAATATTATATATATCTCTCTCTCCCTCCCTCCCTCCCTATATCTCTATATCTCCATCTATTTATATTTCTATATCTAGCTATATCTCTATATGTATATCGCTATATCTCTCTTTCTCTATCTCTCCATCGATCTCTTTCCCTATCTCTATATATATATCTCTATCAAGCTCTATCTAGCTCTGTATATAACTCCATCTATCTATATCTCCATATCTATCTCTCCATCTCTTGCTCCATCTATATCTATCTCACTCTACCTCTCCATCGCTCTACCTCCCTCTCTCTCTCTCTCTCTCTATATATCGATATATAGCTATATATCTAAAATTACAGAGTGGCGGTTGCTACTAGGTAGTTATAGTTGGGTCTGCTTTTTCCACAAAAAGAGCATTTTTTGTTTTCTAATAACTTTTTTTTTAAACTTTTGTTTGTAATTAAACACATCAACAACATCCTTTATACACATGTTGAAACTTAGGTGCCCAAGGAAGTCAGCAAACGGATACCTTCACAGCATTCTTTTGAACAAATCCCGTCACATCACACAAGGTATAGTACAGTACACAGAAGAATCGTAGTCAACTTGTAAAGCAATGCATGACATTGGAATGATAGGGAATTGCAGTTATTGAGCAATCCGAAATGTGCGTAAAATCAGGTGCAATAAGTTACATTGAAGAAGCTTGGTCAGGATATAAGAAGCTTAGTTCTAAGGGAATCATACAAGTGCGATGAATAAAATTAAAGTGGACAAGCTTAAACCGCACATTACTAGAAACTTTCTGGTTCAATGTGCACACCCTGGCCCAATCCTCATCCATCAATGGCTGTCCCTGGTCCATATCCCAAGCTTCGAGCCCACAGGGTCCCGTGGGCCACATCCGCCCCCATGGCTTTATGTAACAGAGACATCAGGTGTCTCTCTGTCCCATAGATCAACATTACTCCCCGAGTACCAGGCACAGGAGGAGCCACTGGGAAAGTCAATGTCTCCCTGGCAAACTCATCCAAGCCAGCATACTGTAAAAAGTGACCAGGTCCCACATTGAACTCCGTCTGGGCATCCGCAAAGGAGATAAAGATCTCATTACGGTAAAAGTCCCCCCAGGTATCACAGTCATCCTCTCGCCACACCGGTTATGTCATGTTGGCCTCCATGCGGTGAAGAGGGGCAAGTATCCATACTGGTAGCTCCCTGAAAAAGGGGGCCCTACGAAGCACTAGGTTAACCAGCTGTTGCCACTTTAGAGCTGTCTGCCTGACCACATATGGCCGATCGGTCGAGACCCCGGTTCCTTCCATTAATAACACCGCTATGCTCTCTGCACCCACACATCCTACCAGTAATCCTTTTTCCCCAATTGTCTCCCTCCACCAGCCATCGCGCCGCATGCTGCATCATTGCTGCAAAGTAATAAAAATCCATTCGCTGCACCTGAAAAACCGCTGTCCTCATAATTGGTCATCAATGTAGTCCTGGCTACTCTACTATGGCCACTCGCCCATACCAAGGAAGTGAGCATGTTGTCCAGCTTCCTAAATATCCAGGTGGGCAGAGGGCAAAGGGAATGCTGTATGTTATGAAGACAGTGTGAGAGAAGCACCCTCTTAGAGAATACAATCCTGCCCATGAGTGAGAGCGGCAGGGTGTTCCAAAAGATAACAGAGGATTTCAGAGTCCGATATCAGCTCATGTTAAATTGCATTTAATCCTTCGAGTGAGCAACCATATTTCCCAAATCGCAAAATCTGTTTAGCTCCCATTGGAGGCTGAAGTCTGGGAGGCTCTCTACCAGAGTCCTGCTGCGAGCAGAAACAGCAGCGACTTTCTCCTATTTAATCGCAGTCCGGAGACCGCTTGAAAGTCAAGGATAGGCAGCAACTTTCCCAGTGACTCCTGTAGGCCCCTGAGATAATAAGCACATCATCCGCACACAGCGACACTGGGTGTCTCGTCTCTCCAACAGGTATGTCCCACCGAATCATGTCTTGGCGAACTCAGATTGACAGGGACACCCTTTCTAGGGCAAACAACAAGGACGACCGTGGGCAGCCCTGGCAGGTACCCCAACCCAATTCCCAGCCCTCAGAGCAGAGTGAGCCCATCCTGTTCTGCACATTTGGTCTCATATAAAGCAATCTGATCCAGCCGTGAAATTTTGGGCAGAAGCCAAAAACCCTTAGCACTTCCATGACGTAGCCCCACTCAACTGTATCGAATGCCTTTTCTATGTCTGCTGCAACCAGGACCGTCTCCTAGCACTCTCCTTCTACCTCAGTGACGTCATCAATGATGTAATTTGAGACGTCATCAGTGACATCATAAATAATGTCAGAGCATGTCAAGAGTGATGTAATATGTGAGGCCATAAGCAGTGCATGGCGGGGGAGCAAGTTATAGTTAGCTCTGCTAACTAGAATTGGTTAATTTGTGCTTTTTTTGTTTGGTTCAGAATGTTAATGTCACTGACATTTACTTAACTATAACGTTACTTTAATCTTTGTTGTTTTTTCAGTGTGTGCATGTGTACACACAAAAAATGTTAGGCCACATTATCCAGAGCAAGAAAGTTTTTTTGTTCTGCTTATAACTGGTGCCGCTTGACTAATCTTCACAAACCATCCCAACAAAAAAAAAAATCATCTACCTCAGCTCTCTCCTGTAAAGTTTCGGTGTGTGATCCATCAAGCGGGGGCTTTGAAAAAGTCAAGGAAGGGGGCTTCAAAGCTGTTTCTCATGTAAATTACCACAGGAACTGAAAAGAAATGCACAGAATTTTGCATTAAGCTAGAACTTTGTTCAGAAAGTGTGGTTTTTTGTGATTTGGTGTAAATATGTTCTGTCATTTTGAAAATTTAAGTTTTGAATTAAAGCGATATCTTCTGGAGTGTTGGTCTAGTAGGAGTCCTGAAGTACTCCTGCATTACCATAAATTTAAAAAGAAAAGCATTCTGATTTGCATAGAGGGCTGTTATTCCCCCGCCAGTCCCTTCTGCCATGTCTAATGTGAATGGCTAGCCGCAACCTGAACAGAAATGTTGTGGCCCCCATTTCTATACTCTGACCCAGTGTCCGGACTTACTAACAAAAATAAAATAGAGGGGTAAGGTAGGGTGGTACCTCAAAACTATTGCGGGAGCAGTGATACTGCAGGGGAACACACATCAACAAGGGAAGCTTGCGTGGTCTTGTGGTACTTTGAGTGAAGCTTGAGCAGCAGCACTGCAGAAGTATCGCACAACAAAAGCAAGAAAAAATGTGGGGTTGGGGTTCGTGGATGGTTGGCTGCCTTTCAGTGGTTGGGTGCAGTACTTAGCCCACAGGCGACGCCCCACGGCCAACCTCATGCCACACATTGCCTAAAATTATGTTCCGTGAGGGGATTGTGTGAATAGGATTTTAAAAAAACTAAGCTTCACTGAAATAACCACAGTTTATAATGTTTTAGTTAATTCTTGTAATAATATAAAAAACTAAAGTTTAAAAACCACTGAAATTCATCAATTAGACTTTACTGACCAGAGTATAACTTCTGCCCTCACCATGCACTGCTTATGACCTTACTTCTTACATCACTCATGACACGTTAAATGACACAACTGATGACATCCCAAATGACATCATTGATGGCATCATCTAATGGATAGGACTGTTTGCTATAAACTTTCATTGTGGAAGGCATTCAACATTATATGTAGACCTAATAAACTGGGTCTTTTTAGCCAGTTATAAAGCATGCACCATCAGGCCCTATCAAAAACTCACCGTAGTATGTAAAAAATGCCTTGCGCATATTCCTGAAATGAGGAGAATGGTGTACACCATTTTAACAACGCTTACAATCATACTGTGATTTGTACTGTCTGTGAGTCACCCATGCATTATAAATGCTACAACAATGTATGTCTCAGAATTTTCAGTCAACTTTTGAAAAGAAATATCTGCATTTTATAAAACTCCTGTTTTTATAGAAATGCTCTACAGTACTACATACCAACTCTTTAACCTTAGCATGTAGGCAGACAGGAGAATTATGTAAGGACAAGCTTTACATTCTTGCATGTTTTTAGTAACAGGCCTTTGAATTAAGGCACAACCCATTTGAAACATATGAATGCAACTCGCACTAGTTTTGATCAGTCTCTAATTTGCATGAATGAAGTACTGTTTGCACTTAAAATATGACTGGTAGCTAATGTGTGCACCATATATCTTTTAGCATACTGAAAAAGACTTGTCTTTAGTACTACGCTGTTTCTAATTGTGGAGCAGTAGCTTGGATGAGGTCATCAGTGACGTGAACAGTAATGTCATTTAACATGCCATGAGTGATGTACTATGAGAGGTCATAAGCAGTGTATTAGTACCCCTTTCAGAGGGTCACAGGGCAAGCAGAAATTAGTGGCCCCAGCGGTGGTTGTTTAGGCTTTTTACTCCTGATGTCCCAGGATATGGGCGGGCTCGGGGCAACTGGGCTAAGTACCATGTGAGAAATTGGGTTGTTGGTTTACTGGGGTGTGAGCCCTGGTCAAGCAACGGCCACAATTCCTTGCAGGGTGAACCACAAAATGTCACTAAATTAACCTGTGCTTAACCCTGGGTAGCTTGGCACAAAAAAAAGAGGTCAGGCTTGACTTCGAGGCCATGTGTAAAGTATTTATGCAGCATATAAACAGTAATAAAGTTACAACACAACAAAAGTAAAAAAACCTATTGAGTACATTTTTAATCATTTGATACCAACACGTCAAATAATCCAATAAGTCAAAAACGTAGTTATGAATTGTTAACGTTTTAGTGAAATCTAGCACCTAGAAGATCAAAGCGCCAACTGCGGACATCTGGTTGCGCAAGGCTGGGTCAAAGTTGAAAGTTAAGGCCGACCGCAATGGAGCGCGGATCAGATACATGAATTGGATTAGGCCCATTACGAGAGTTTGCTGCTGTGGGGGGGGGACCACAACCCCCAGAATCCTTTGCGGCCGGCGTGCCGCCAACATCCCTGTTTGCCCGCACCCGGAGGCGCTCAAAAGGGCCAGCGGTCTCCGGCAGCCCATTACGAGAGTTTGCTGCTGTGGGGGGGAAATAACCCCCAGATTCCTTTGCGGCCGGTGTGCCGCCAACATCCCTGTTTGCCCGCACCCGGAGGCGCTCAAAAGGGCCAGCCGTCTCCCACAGCGCAGGAGCCCATTCCGAGAGGATGTTGCTGTGGGGGGGGGGGGGAGCACAACCCCCAGAATCCTTTGCGGCTGGCGTGCCGCCAACGTCCCTGTTTGCCCGCGCCCAGAGGCGCTCAAAAGGGCCAGCGGTACCCCGCAGCGCGGGACGAGCGCGGGCGTGCCCGGGCCAAGGGCGGGCCAGTCTGCGCCAGAAAGAGGCAGGGCAGGGCCACCCCCTTGGCTTTGGCGCATTGTATACCCTCAGCCTTAGCTAAGACTTAACTGCTCCCTCTACGAGTTTAATATCAAAAGACAGACTATTGCACTTTTCTGCAATCAAGTACTGGGAGTATATTTGAACGTCGGCACTCATTTAACAGAGGCAAGGTCTTCAAAGGAACATAAAAACCTGGTACCTAGACATTACTATTGCGGGGTGAACTGCGTACCGTGGATCATTAGGTTGGGAGCCTAATTGGTGATTTACTGGTGAAAATACTACACCTTGGGTTCAGCCAAGGCCTCTTTCTTTATTCTGTGCCCTATTACCAATTGTTCCTTCCCCAGTTGGTGGAGCTCTGTATTAGCTCTGCACTAGCAACAAGAAAAAGGGCGAAATTTTAAGGGTACCTTGTGTGGGTGTACTACTGGGAAAGAGACGCTCCTTGTAGCCCTAAAATAAACTAGCTAAAGGCAAATCCTCAAAAATAAGAAAGAGTGCAGCCGCAAATTGCTCTATTGATGAAATAGATAACCTGATCAAAGAGGTGGAGTTAATGCTAAGTAACAAATGCAAATCAATTAACAAGATCAAAGAAAAAATCACCACCTTTTACACCAAATGTCCCCCAGGCTCTCAAGTAGAGGGCCTTACATCAAAGGGACAGACAAAAGTAACAATCGAGTCCCCGCTTCGTACACCAGACATCCTTTCCCCCCCCCCCCCCAACATACTCTCCACAAACAAAGCGAACACGATGCCTGTCAGGAGCTGAGGACTTGTGTATCAGATGTGCCAAATAGAGCCGAGAGAGGCAGAGAGTCCCTGTCACCTGTTGTGCTCAAACAGGTATTCCCACCTAGCCTCGGCACCAGTGACCGACACTATAGTTCTACCCACACAGTTACCTAATTTAAAAATGCAGGCACAACAACATGGCAATATACAAGGAAAAGTTAGCGAAACACACGCCCCGCCAAAAGCGCCAGCAATACAGGTTAATAGTCAACAAACCAATAAAAGCACCCAATTGATAGCTGATCTTGTCCAGAAATTAGATACACTAACAAAAGAGGTTGCCAACTTAAAGGCAATAATATTTAACCTAACTAGTTATAATAGTACAGCTAGAGAAGTCGCTCTGGACGAACCTTGTGTATGTCGCAAGAGGAGCCAGATTGACTCCCGAGCTCCTGTAACTACTAACCCAAGATTACAAGATTAAAAAAAGGAGATAAAAAAGTGGAGGATCCAAGAACCGATAAACAATCAGAAGGCCCAAGATTAGACCCATTATATAATAACATTGAAGATAGGTACGGAAGGGAAAACAGAACGAACTGTAGTTATGGAAGAGCAAGACCTGAGAGCGGGAATGAGTGGACAGGGGGAGCGCAGA
Organism: Calotriton arnoldi; assembly: GCA_963921515.1. Taxonomy (NCBI): domain Eukaryota; kingdom Metazoa; phylum Chordata; class Amphibia; order Caudata; family Salamandridae; genus Calotriton; species Calotriton arnoldi. The sequence continues at coordinate 2,282,881 of CAWUFW010001727.1, forward strand.
GGGATAACGCCTGCAAAAATATCCAACTTAATTCAAACTGGGGGGGCACATTAACTGGCACAGAATGGGCAGGGAAAGTACAGCAAGGGGGCAGGACCAACATGCTACACAGCACACGAGAAACCCACCCATTAGCCATATTGAGCGCAGGCAGACCTTCAGCACATAGGAAAACTGGTAATCCCAAACCAATGGGCTGGAAAGTGTTTATGACAAACATCCCCAAGATTAGTCTCTTCATTTAGGGAGGATGAAGAGTCGCTGAAAAATAAAGTAATACACTGGATCCGATATAAGCACGACTGTTTATCTGTAATACACTCGGATCTATCCGAGGTGGAGCACTTAACCAGTAAAAAGTCAGCCCTCGATACCATACTCCTTACACTAAAAACAAAAAACATAGCTGACGGGTTAGTAGCACTCGATCTGAGAACAGGACCACTTTCCAGCAGCCCGGTGAGATTTAGACTACACAATTCCCGTGGTACGATAGAAGGGAGCCATCAAGAGTCTGCCAACCCCAGAACACTATTAAATCTCGATCATTCCCATAAAAACCTGGAAGCAGTCGAATGACAGCCAATGCTGTCTCCCACGCTCGACCGAAGTATGGGACCCTTAAAACTACCTAATGAAGATCTATCCCCAACTGTTCTTATTAACAAGCAATATGTTATCCAAGCAGATAGGGGAGAAACAGGGGCAGACCCTGTCCCAGATAGCCCCCAACTCTGGAGCGAATTAACACAGCCACCAGAAATGCGTTTGACATCATGGAACATAGCAGGGATGCAATGAAAATTAATAGACTGTGAATGGCAGGAGTATATCAACCGTAGTGAAATCTGCCTGTTGCAAGAAACTTGGGCATTGGAAAGCCCTCATAAGCTTGGGTACAAAACATTCAGTGTTAGTGTTGTACCCTCAGCAAGAGGCAGACCGTCGGGTGGTCTTGTCCTATGGGTGAAAATCACCCTAAATGTTGAAACATCTCAGCTGGAATTTCCATCACAAGATATACTGGGGGATAAAGGCATTAGCACATGATAAAGCTGAAATTTATATAGTAAACATTTATAATCTACCACGTCCATCCAGCAAGGAATCTCCAGTGATAGAGTTATTAGACAAGTTAAGTACAATTGACTCCAGGGCAATGGTAATTGTAGGGGAAGATTTTAACTGTACATTTGAACCGGTAGTGGGATTGGATAATATCTTTGAAGAGGAGGACATGGCAAATAATATTCCTTCTCTGGAGGCTGGCCCTACAGTGCCCTGTACAGTTGCAGTCTCGCAACTTATTCGATTAGTTTCAGGGCAGGGACTTAGGGCCTGTAATGGTAGGCTGCCGTCAGACAGACCGAGTGCCCCTACTTTTAATAGGGGAAGTACTAAGAGTAATATCGATTACATATTGGCAACTGCTAACTCCTGGACTAATATGCACGATTTAAAAGTCGAAATTAGAGACAATAGCGATCATTACCCACTGTGCTTAACATTAGCAGGCTCCCTCTTTGAATCTACGAATTGGAAAAAAAAATAATGATAACAACTCCAATTCAACCTTTAGTCAGTAACAATCGTAGAGCCCTGAAATGGCCATCAATAGTAGGTAAAGATGAAGTTATGACAAGGATTTATAACACCTTTTCAGATGTGATCTCCCCTTACATTGAACTGCCTATCCCAGAGATTCCTATAGTGCAGAGCCATCACAATGACAAACTAAAACTGATCCGGAGTAAAATTCCTAGAGAAAATGAGGCGGAGAATGTATCTACCTACTCCTCAGCTAATCAGTGGTACAATAGGGAGTGCCGTAAAGCAAAGAGTGAGCTAATACTGGCAGCGAAATTCAATGATGTTAACGCACGAAGACAAAAGGACCAAGTACAATAGATTACTAACGCAAACAAAGACTGGGATGATAGCGTTTGGGCCGAACTGATTATCGCAGCCAAAACGAATGACCACATGGGTTTCTGGAGATTGTTAGTCAAGGGTAACAAAACAAGAAGAAGTAGTTTGGATCTCTTCTTGGACCCAGGTATTTGGGTCAATCACTTTTCAAAGTTATACTCAGAGGTTACTACTGAACTAACAAACAGCAAAGAATCACAATAAACCCTGCAGCAATCTCCAAAAAGGGACAAACTTACATCCCATACTTTAGTACAGAAGAAACTTTGGCAGCTATTGATGCAGTCAAACCCGGGAATGCACCAGGGCCCGATAAAATATCAGACGACCTGTTGAAACGTGATAAAGCTGTTTGGGGGCCGTACATCAATCTTCTCTGTAATGATGTGGTGGCAGGAGCCCCATTACCAGAGTCTTGGAAAGGGGTCAAAATCATTCCAATTTTTAAAAAGGGAGAAAGTCAAGATCCTGCAAATTACCAGCCAATAAGCCTTATAGACTCCCTACAAAAGATATATGCTAAGCAGATTTTATCAAAACAATGACTGGATAGAGGGGAACAATATTTTATCACAGTACCAGGCTGGGTTTAGAACTAGAACCAGTACAATTGATCAGGCCTTCAGACTCCTTTGTATGGGATGGAAATACACTATTTTAAAGAAAGGCCACTTGTACATAGCTTTTATAGATTTGAAGGCCGCCTTCAACCTTATCCCTAGGGATTTGCTTTGGAACTCCCTAAAAAGCCAAGGTGTACCCGAGGACCTCCTTGTACAGTTAATGAGATTACATGAAGATAACTATGCGAAAGTGAGATGGGGACCCAGGGGAGAACTCACCGAGGCAATCCCTATAAGGATGGGTGTAAGACAGGGCTGTGTGCTGGCACCCACCCTCTTCTCACTATATGTAAATGACGCTCAGAAACATCTTTTGGGGCGTAGACATAATTCACCGAAGTTAGGAGAGGTGCCAGTACCGGCTCTTATTTGCAGACGATACTATTTTACTATCACAAAACCCCGAAGGGACTTCAAAATCTATTAGATTCATTTAGTGACTACTGTGACTCAAAGGGCCTTGAAATAAACTCTAGCAAAACAAAAATTATGGCAGCTAAACTGCACAACTCATTTAAGAACATTACTGTTTGTTGTAGGGATTCTGCACATATACAGAGCTATGCACAGGATAATAAGACCTCGGAATATAGTGGTGAGCCAACCATAAACCTTAGCACCTAAAACCCTAACCCGACTAGCTGTAGCGTCTCATTAGCAGCAAAGCTACCAATGATTAGACAACCCAGAACACGGTATCTCTCTCCCTCAGGACTCGCAGTAGCAAGAACACCCTTTCATAACTCAATCATACCTGTCCACAACGCGCGTAAAAAGAGACACTGTATAGCTTAAAATGTTTATTTCAACTGACGTGCTCTAAGATACAGTACACGTACCAGTACTATCAGCATAATGCATAATGATAAAATAAGCAGCATAGTTACAACTCCATAGAATACAAACGGGGAAAGCATTTCATAAAGCAGTGGATATAAGGATAAATGACCTTACCACCCTCCCCGTGCTAGTAGCTAGTTTATTATAAAAATAGAAGACCTCTGGGCTTTGACTAGCGAACCCCCATACCTCAATATCTAGATGCAAAGTTTACATCGTCAGATACAAACAGCTCTTCTCTCTGGAAAGGTTGTTCTCCAAGTGCCCTCAATCAGTGAAAAACACCATATTAAAAGCACACGAATTCCTCCAAGGCAGCTGTAAATAGAGTGTTATGTCTAAGTGCGAGGGACTGGCCAAATCAGCAGGAACAAGGGACGTTGTTTGTCGACCTTGTACATGGTGTGCAGACAGTACCCCAAAAGGGAACAGGAGAAAAGGTGAAAGATAGAAATGCATACAGCGCTAAAATAGCCGGGCAGAATCAGAGGCTTGATAAACAACGGCACAAAGTAACGTGTGCAATAAGGCCTCATGGCAGCCAGGCCTAAGCCACCGTAGCAAGGCAGGAAGCCACAAACCACACGACATGTTCAAAAACAGAAGCTAGAATATGTGCCAAATTTTAGTTACTTCGGTATCACACTAGACACTAAATAGACCTGGTACCCGCATCTGCAAAAAAGTAAGACTATTCTGCTCCAAAAATTTTCGCCAATATTAAAAAAAAACACCAGAATAGTGTCTCCTGCACTTGAAGTTTTCAAATACAGGCACAATCCGCAACCCTCTGTGGTGCAGAACTTTGGGGGGCTACTTGCAGGAATACGTTTGCGGGGGAAGAAAACAAGTTTTTTAGGAAGCTGCTACAACGACTGTACGCACACTCATGATCCCTATTATCATAGATTTGAATATGAAGCGAATAGACCATCAGGCTATACTGAGACCGTTGTTATTCTGGGTGCATTTGTGGACCACCCTAGAATGTACAAGTTATAACGAAGGGCTAGAAGAGATCTTAATATCAGTGTGCTAGCCTTCAGTGGGTCAAGCATGTGCGTTCTTGGTTTTGCAAACTTGGGTTGAACGACTATTGGGAAGCGCCCACTTTATTGACACCATCTTCAAAAAAGGTCCTGAAAACCACATTCTGGGCATATATGCAAAATAGTGTCTCCCATAGTTCAGATACAGGCAGGTTGACATCTCAGTTCATCCTTATAAAACCACTCTTTTTTTAGCAATATCTGGACGTAGTCCAGCTGCAATTGGCAAAACCCCTATACATGAAGTTTCGCTACGGCGTTTTACAAGTACATTTTAACACAGCAAAATGGGGTAGCAAAAATGGTGATGTTAACGACTACTGTCCCCTATGCCAACCCAACGCACTAGAAAATGATTCCCATATACTATTTTTTTGCCCAGATTACGCCACCCCAAGGCAAAAATGGATTAAACCCATTTGTCGGAACTTGGGAATTAGGTCTTGCTCTGTTGCGACAAGAGTCCTAAAACCAGATACTTCACAGAAAATTGTTTTTAGTGTTAGCAGATATTTATTTGCCGTCAATTTATTAAGGAAAGAAAAAGGCATGAAATTCGAATGCTGCCATCTTCATGTGCTCCTTTAAGCACTTATATGCACTTTTCTTGCATTTGCACTTTATTATTTGCTCAAAATCCATGCAGAGAGTTTGATACCCATATGCACTTTTTTTTGCATACTCTACGTGTTGCTTTAAGTACCTATATGCACTTTTATAGCTTTTGCACTTTATTCCTGGTCTAGAATCTATGTAGAAAGCTCTAAATATCTACATTTATTTTTCCTAGCATTTTCACTTTTTCAATTCTCTGCCCGGAACTTACATTTCCCTCTATGTTTTAAATGTACTGAATAGCACGCTTAGCATTTTTATCATATTTTATTTTATTTATCGAGTAATTGATTTTATACTATAAAGACAAAATTTTATCAATTACAATTGCCCAAGGGCGTATTAAGGAAATGATTATTGTAACTGTGTTTACCTACTATGTATGAACTGTTTTATCTTTTATGGTTTTTTAAACCGATTAAAGATTAACGAACGAACGATTAGGCCCAGTCAGCGCTCACCTTCAGACTTAGAAAAATTCTTAAAGAAAAATGTCAGAGAAGGTGGAAGTTCAGCAGAGCAAGGCTGCAGGAGTGACCGAGGAGGGAGCGTCGTTGTCAGACAGCTATGGAGCGAAGCCGCGGTGAAGATTTTTACCTTTGGACCTTGTCGCCGAAATGGAAGTTGAAAATCTCCAGCGGGACGAGGCAAAGGGCTATACCCAAAGACAGTTCCATGAGGTCGGATACCCCTTTGGTGAAGGACAGCTGAAACGGATGCTTCTGTGGAGAAGAACGTAGAGGGAGAAGCAAAGTCACTCCGACCTGCAATGCACCTCGGGCGGATAGGCGAGCAGGTTGGTCCCGGTCTTCTCCTAGTTCTTAGAGCACTTTTTGGCCAAATTTTATATAAGTCCTCAGTTTTGGAAATCGGCCATCTGAGCACATTTAGCATCACAATCAAGGGTCCAGGAGTGGATGAGACCTCTTGGGGGGCTCAGAACTTAATCAGGTTTAGTTCAGGTGCAGGCTCAAGATGGTGGGAGCCAGTTATGTCCCTGCGACTGAACAGGAGGCCAGCAAACTAGCCCTTGGAGTCACTTCTACTGCACTGGGTGCAGGTGAAGATGCAGGGCTCAACAGCAGGGCTGACCTCTGAGGGTTCAAGGCGGGCACCAGGCAACAAAGCAGTCCTTCCAGGTACTGCAGCAGTCTCGTAGAGTGCACAGGAGGTCACAGCAGCAGGCAGTCTTCTGAGAGTCCTTCCGCAGATCCAGTAGTGAACTGAAGAGAGGTCTGAAGATCCTATTTTTATACCCTGGTGCCCTTCTTCTAGAAGTTGGGAGAAGCTTCTGGAAAGGTTCTTTGAAGTGCATGGAATTTCTGGACTCCACTGCCCTGGCTCCAAGCTGGCTGCAGTGACATTACAGGGTCATTAAGCCTTTTGTGTGGAGACAGGACACATCCTATTCAGGTGCAAGTGTGGCTGTGCTCAGCTCCACCACTTCCTCCCATATGGCCCATTAAGGCACACCTAAACCCTTTATTGTGGGACTGCCTGGGAGGAATTCACAATGTCTGTCAGCTACACCCAGTTATGTGACCCAAGACAGGCTGCAGGCACAGAGGTCTAAGGACAGGAAAATGCCAACTTGAAAAAAATGGTCTTTTCAAAACTGTAATGAAAAATTAAACTTTACCATTACTGAGGGTTTATCATTAAAATTCCTTAGGTACCAAACATGACCATATACCTCCTCTTAAGTAGGAATTTCAGCTTATTAAAGTTAATAAGGAATCCCCAATGTTATCCTATGGGAGGTGTAAGCCTCACAGTAGTGAAAAACTAATTTTGGGAGTTTTTCACTACCAGGACATGTAAAACTTAAAAGTACATGTCTAACCTTTTAAATACAGAGCACCCTGCCCTATGGGCTACCTAGGGCCTACCTTAGGGATGACGTATATGTAATAAAAGCAAAGTTTAAGCCTTGGAAAGGGGGTTTAAATGCAAAGTCAACATGGCAGTGTGACACTGCATTCAGGCTGCAATGGCAGGCCTGGGACACATTTTAGAGTGCTACTTAGGTGGGTTACACAATAAGTGCTGTAGGCCCACTGGTAGCATTTCATTTACAAGCCTTGGGTATAGGGTATACCACTTTACAAGGGTCTTACAAGTAAATTAAATATACCAATTAGGTATATGCCAATCAAACCATATTTATGGGAGTGAGCACCAGAACTTTAGAGCAGGTTAGCAGTGGTAAAGTGCACAGAGTTCTAAGGCTAACAAAAACAAATTCAGCAAAAAGTAGACGGTAAAAGGCAAAATGTTTGGATGGGACTCTGTAAAGAGGGCCATGTTCAACGTACCACTTTCGCACTTGACTCAGTAGAAGCAGAGTCGAGCAGTCCAAGACTTCTTGGGGAGAAGGTAGGTGTAAGGCGAGCAGATACACCTCAAAATACATCCAGCAAACCCAACAAAGTACAGTTCAACACACTGCAAATATACAGAGCCTTCTTGAGGCAAGCCCACTAGTGTTCCTGGGTCAGCTTTCCATTTCCGCTTCCCGGTTTATGGCTAATGGCTATCCCCATACATATGTGGCGACATTCAAGCTAGGCCCCGTTAAAGTGCTCAAGTCTCTGAAGTATTATGGGGCTCTCTGCCAAGAACCAAGTGTTGGAGTGCTGGAGCATGTCAATTCAGAACAAGATCCCCAGGGCCTGGTGGCTTGTTTGTCAATATCGCAGCGTGGTGGTCCGGAGTCTCCAGGTGCCCCTTGGCAGATGGATGTGACCAGACAGCAGGAAGCTGCCATCCTCTGTGCTTCTCCGATTTACTAAGTCTCTCCTCAGATCTGGGGGAATGTCTTAGATGTTCCCAGACAGGGGGGTGTTGAAGTCGTTCTTGCTCTCCATGGGTCACGGCCTGTAGTTTCTTCTCTGCTGCACGTGGGGTCAGGGCGACGGTCCTCTTCCTCCGGACATGCAGGTAGGGTTGCAGCAGCACATACAAGTTAACATCATTCTCTCTTCACCAAGGAGCCATCTAGCATACAGGGATGGTGGGCGGAACAAACAAGGCGACAGCCCTCGTGGTCAAAGCGACTTATCAGGCAACAACCTCCGTCTCTTACAGCGCAGCACCAAGGAGGGTAACCCTTATTTACCACCGTGGTTCCCCCACCTGGAAAGGGGGTTGTGGACTTTGGCACATGGGTCGACAGACCGATGGGTGTTGCGGTCCAGATGGACCAGAATCTCACACTCCCCTCCCGTGATCCCCATTGGACCTCAACCCCTTCAAGCGATCTCTTTCACCTCAAAGGGCCACTGGCCTTGCGTCAGGCAGAAGCTGGTGCTTGATCCTCAAGGGGGATGTCCCCTCACCCAGCATGGAGACTTTCAGAACTCTTAGTTCCCAGTCTGGTCACTAAAGGCAGAACTCGTGCTGAGCTTCTCCACGCTGATATACACCATCAGATTGACGATTTGCGAGTCTCAATCTCCCCATTCTATAATCCATTTCCAGACACGTGTGATTTAGTCTCTCTGTATTTGAAGTTTGTGTACCAGGGGTTGTTCACTTAGAAGTGCCCACTGTTTTGAATTGCTCTTTCTCCATAGAGAAGTCTATCACAGCAGGACAGTCTCCAACCTTGATAGTCCCAAAGGCCAATAGAGTGACTAGAGGTTCACACCTGGATGTCAGCCTCAGTGATATCTGCTTCAAAAGGTTACCAAAGCTCCCCAACCCTACTCTTAATGATTCTCTTATCAGACCCATCTTCCTCAGATGTGCTCTGGCCACCGACCAGTGACCACCTTTTAAAATCAAAGAGCTTCTATTGTAGTGCACCGAAGAGCCTGGGTCTTCCTTCCTCCAAAGTGTGTCCCACCCAGCTCTCAAAAAAGCAGTTATCCACAAATCTGTCTAGGGAAAACCTCCACTTCTCCCTATTCCTCAAATGACCTCCGAGTCTCCCAAAACGGACTTCAGCGTCTTGTGCTAGTCACCAGCGCACATATATTTCTGCCCACAAGCGCATTCAGACGTGCAGTCTGCAATGTACTATGCATCTTTCCGGTCACGCATACATACGAGCACGCTCCTGCAATATCAAGTGCTATCTCCTATATGCTGTACCTTCCTGCAGGCACATGCTCATCCTAACATGCACAAGCAGCTGCTCACTCTAGCATGTGTACATCCTTTCCCACACACAACTGATTGCGCTATTTCTTCTGCACCGCAACATCTCTCAGGCACACATACATCCTTGTACATACATGCAACTGTTCGCACTATTTCTCATGCACCATACCATCTCTAAGGCACACGTACATCCTTGCACTGCACACAACTCAAAGGGTCAAGTTAAGCACACAGCAGTGGATTTTTTTTTTACCAGGGTGGGCCAGGAGACAAGTTAGAGGTTCACCCTACTGATCACTAAATACATGGTATGCGGTCACCATTGCACTTGTGCTACTTAACTCCAGGTACAGGCAGTAGCCTTACATCTCCTGATGGTAATGATTCAGGGGCCCAAACCCGGTCTGAGCAGACTGCAGTCCATGAGATAGGCACAGATCATAGCGCACATGCAGATATCACTGCAGCTGGGGCACTTAGGGCAGGGGGTACCTGTCCATCACCATGTGAGGGACTTTTCTTATCCAACACGGTGCATGTTGGGGGCACAAGTTATAGTTAGGTCAATAAAGTATAATTTATTAATTTAATTTGTTTTTAAACATTAGTTTTTATATCATTAAAGACCTAAATATAACTTCACTTTAACCTTTAATTTCATCAATATATATATAGTTATATTTCTTGGACGAACCAGGTACTACTCTAATGAATGTGAGTAAAGGATTACTGTACAACCTACTCACTGCACTCTAATGAATAACTTTATATTGGAAAGAGTAGACAGATTTTATTTCATCATCTTGAGTAAAACATTACTGTGCTTTAACCTCCAGCAGCGCTCTCACTTTATATATTGTTGCAGACCCTTCTCTGCTGGATTCAATTTAACGAAGTGCAGAAAATGTTACTCTACCTGTAAGCATCTGTTTGCAGCATATTCTGCTGAAGTGTTGGGTTTGGATTTCTGCAGGTTGTCTTTCTTTTAAAAATCTTTCAAGTTACGGGATACATTGTGACTCCTTTAGTGGCAACGTACATGGGCACAGACTCCATGTTAAAATGTTTTTTGCACAGCGGTTGAGTGCATGTATGGAGTGGCGAGTGAAGGTAGCATGGTGCACCACCTTAATTAGATAGAGAGGAGAGCTTATGCCTCAAACACGGGCTTCTGGGGAGGAGGGTGATAGCAGTTGAAATTACAGCACTACACGCCACTATTAGATGTTTACAGGATAAGTAAAATTTAAGGTTCGTAGCATATTTGCTGTAGATATATAACCTCTGCATAGACTGTAAAACAGTACCCTCTACATATTTTTGTTAGCCTGTGGATGGTGCAGGTGTCTAGAATAAAATTCTTAAACTGTCTGGCCAACCATAGCATAGCAGGCTAGCATATCCACACAATTGTGCTTGGTAAACATGTGTGAGGCTGACCAGATGGCTGCATTGCATTTGCATATGCATATGTCAGCTAGCAGGATACTGCCCAAAACGGTCAGTACCTTTTTTTATAGGTGGAGTGTGCCCTGGGTGCGAGTGCTCAGGATGTCTAGCAGGTCTGCATAGCAATGCCAAACTGAGATGAGATGGCTTTTGTGGGGCTTCACAAAGAACAGAAAGAGCTGGTCATTCTTCTGGAAGGGTTTTATTCTAATCAAAATAGTACATAAGAGCCAGTTTAATAACTAGGGTATGAAGGGCTCTCTCTGCAACAGAATCAGGCTGCAGAAAGAAGACTGGGAGCTCTGTAGCCTGATTGAGGTAGAACTGGGATACTAGCCTGGGGTGGAATTTCAGATTATTTCTGAGAACAACCATGTCCCGGTCAAACTGAAAGAAAGGTGCTTGCAGGGTAAGTGCCTGCAGTTCAATGATGCATCTAAGGGACATTTTACTACGAGGAAGGTCACCTTCCACAAGGGGAACTGTAAAGGGCAAGAGTGCAGGGTTTGCAAGGGGAGGGTAACCATGAGCCTGGTGAGCATGCAGGGGGACACCCTGGGAGGTATGATCCTCTTGAGACCCTCCATAAATGCTTTGATCAAAGGAATCCTAAATAAGGTGGAATGTTCCTTGTATTACATATAGGTGGCAATAGTGGCTAGGTGTACCTATATGGAGGTCTAGGTGAGGACTGACTGTTGTAGGTGCAAGAGGAAATACATGATTTTCTTGACAGTACGCTTTATAGATCACAGGCACTTGGGGATACAATACTGGACAAACCTCCTCCATTTTGCAGTGCAACAGGTCCACGTAGTAGAACTGTAGGCTTCCTGCAGGATAGTCATGAACTTGCATGAGAGGTGAAGATAGCCAAACTCTAAGACCTCAGATGCCAGTTCGCTAGTTTGAACTGTCTAGGGTCTGGGTGCCTAATATAGCCTTGGTTCTGTGTGAGATGTTCTGGCCTGTTGGGAACCTTTTCATGGGGGCAGACTGACATCTCAAGGAGTGCTGAGTACTAAGGTTGTCTGGCACATGTGGGGGGTCACGGGGATGAGTAAGAGATATATTTGCTGCATCTTCCTTACCCCATACAGAGGGAGTGGGGAGGAGAAAAAGTAGGTAAATATCCCTGACCAGTTAATCTATTGGGCATTGCCCATGGACTGTGATTGTGGGCATCTCGAGGTGAAGTTTGGGCATTTTACGTTGTTTGGGACAACAATCTGTTCTATCTGCCCCATCGCTGGAAGTGAGTAGGACTTGTGTGGAGTTCCTACTCATTGACTTATTGATGCATTCGGCTGAGCAGGTCCACAATAATGTTGAAAGTATTCTGCCAGGAAGATTAGCCCATTGTCAGATCTGTTGCGCTAGTGCTGACTGCAGGAGAGCATGAGCTGCCTTGCTTCTGATGGTAATACATGGCAGTCATGTTGTCTGTCTTGATAAGAATTGCTTTGTCCTGAATGACCTGAAGGAATGCTTTAAAGGCTTTGAGAGCTTGGCATATGGTCAAGAGCTCAAGTTAATTGATGCAATGCCCCTGATATAGAGGTGGCTACCCTCCCTGCATCTTCTCATCATCTAGATGCACCCCCCACCTGAAAGACAGGCATTCATGGTAATGGTCACCTGCAGGACTGGGTCTAAGAAAGGCTAGCCCTGCATCATGCGGTTGGTGCTCCACCACTGTAGAGATATGTGCACTGGCCATTAACAATTCAAGATCCTCAGTGACCATCCGTTTGAGACAATTGCGCCAATGCATGAAGCCATCATCCTAGGAGATGCATTACAGTCCTCACCGTAAGCTGATGATTGGGCTGAAAAAGAGGCATCAGTAGCTGATCTGTGAAAACCCTCTGTTGGTTGAGATAGGCTTTGCATCTAACAGGATTTACAATGGACCCGAGGAAGAACTGGACCTGTAGGGATTGGTGGCATTTATGGTGAATCTCAGGCTGTAGAACATGGAGATTACAGCTTCAGTGTGGGATAGGCAATGCTGTCTGAACTCTTGAGCAGTCAATCTTCAAGGAAGGGGGCAACATCATTGTTGCCCCTTCTTAGATGAGCGGCCACCACCGCCGGACACTTTGTGAAAACACTTGGGACACTAGTAACTCCAAAAGGCAGAATTGGTAGTGTCCACTTACCACAAAACGAAGCCAGAGCTGGTGAGTGGAGTGGAGTGGATGTGAAAGTAGGCGTCCTTGAGGTCTAACGCTGTCACGCAGTCACCTTGTTGGAGCAGAGGAATGACGTCCCACAGGACTGTCATATGAAAATGATCTGACAGGATGTATTTGCTGAGTGGCTAGAGGTCCATGATTGGCCTGAGGAAGCTGTCCAAATGGGGAATGAGCAAGTAAAGAGACTAGACACCCTTGCTCCAGGGGTGAGGTGCAATCTCTGCAATGTCCCTTTGTGGAGGAGTGCTGGCACCTCTTCCTGGAGATGGCAAAGATGTTCTCTTTTTAGGTTAAGTATGTGAGGTGCGATGCTGAGGGAGGCTGCCTAGAGTTCTACACAATAACCTTGATGATTCACCAACAGAACCCACTGACCTGAAGTGATATCCTGCTGGCTCTCTCTCGCGGCTGGAGCCACTGACGCCGCATCCCCTGCCAATCAGAGCGCCAGGAGGCGCTTCAAAACCGGGCACGGGCTCCCGCAGCGCAGGTCCCGCTGGTGATTGCTCCCTGCTCCCTGCTGGCTCTCTCTCGCGGCCGGAGCCGCTGACGCCGCATCTCCTGCCAATCAGAACGCCAGGAGGCGCTTCAAAACCGGGCGCGGGCTCCCGCAGTGTGGGACGCGCCCGGGCAAAGCCCGGGCCAAGGGTGGGCCCATGTGCACCCGGAGGAGGCCTGGCTGGGCCACTCCTCTTGGCTCTGGTTGGAAATCTAAGTAAATCAGGCTTCAGGACACTACTTGGCTTCAGGTCAGTGACTTGTTAACCCTTTATATATGATTGGCCTGAGGAAGCTGTCCAAATGGGGAATGAGCAAGTAAAGAGACTAGACACCCTTGCTCCAGGGGTGAGGTGCAATCTCTGCAATGTCCCTTTGTGGAGGAGTGCTGGCACCTCTTCCTGGAGATGGCAAAGATGTTCTCTTTTTAGGTTAAGTATGTGAGGTGCGATGCTGAGGGAGGCTGCCTGGAGTTCTACACAATAACCTTGATGATTCACCAACAGAACCCACTGACCTGAAGTGATATCCCGCTGGTGATTGTTGCCTGCTCCCTGCTGGCTCTCTCTCGCGGCTGGAGCCGCTGACGCCGCATCTCCTGCCAATCAGAGCGACAGGAGGCGCTTCAAAACTGGGCGCGGACTCCCGCAGCGCGGATCCCGCTGGTGATTGCTCCCTGCTGGCTCTCTCTCGCGGCTGGAGCCACTGACGCCGCATCTCCTGCCAATCAGAGCGCCAGGAGGCGCTTCAAAACCGGGCGCGGGCTCCTGCAGTTTGGGTCGCGCGGGGGCGTGCCCGGGCCAAGGGCGGGCCCATCTGCACCCGGAGGAGGCCGAGCTGGGCCACTCCTCTTGGCTCTGGTTGGAAATCTAAGTAAATCAGGCTTCAGGACACTACTTGGCTTCAGGTCAGTGACTTGTTAACCCTTTATATACATACAGTATTGGTGCGCTCATTTGACTCACTGGGCTGCATTTGAATTATTCCGGGACCAGTTGGTACACGGCCTAAGATAAAAGTTGGGGTATTATTGGATTATCTCTCTGGAGCATTGACAGTGATCTCACAGTAACGGTAGCAATTAAGCTATTTGGAAAAATCTTTAAAAATGGGTAAGTGAAACTGTACTGATAAAAAACAATGAGTCCTACTGATACCAAAACCTAAAATCCAACGCACCTCGATCGATAGGATGCTCAAGAGAGCAATAGGAGTGGTGGCAACTGAAATTGAGCGGACTGAGAGACGACTATCACTCATTCCAAATTTGGACCCTCCATTGATAGATTTGGAAACATCACAAGCTTCACAAGCCTCCGGCCCATTGCCTAGCAATACCTCTAGGGCCCTGATCTCCACCGATGACATGCCTAATGCTGAAATACAAACGGAGGCGATTCCCCCGCACCAGGTGAAGAGGTGAAAAACTAAAGCTCCAATCAAAACAGGGACAAAAAGTAGTAATAGAAGAACCTATGGACGATAAAGATAGCAGGGAGGGGTGTTTTTCCAGCAGATCTGAACGGGATAAGGAACAACCGGCATGGGTTACAGATTTAGTGGTGGATTTACATTTTCAAGTAAGGGCCATTGTAAAGGACGAACTGAAAATGTTGATAGAAAGGATTGATAAGTTGACGACGCTGCTAGAGACTAGGGCAGGGGCCATAAATGGAAGAGAAGGGATTGGTAGCGGACAAGTAACACAGGCTACACGCATTATTAGTAAGGCTGCCCCAATTCCATCCCAGAATAGCCCCCTACCCAGCACTGTTAATGTTCAAACAAGGCAGTGTACCGCAACCCCTAGCAGGACTAAATCAACATCCGTCCCTCCACAGAACAGTGGCCCACAGCAAGAAAGTCGACAACGGGAGAGGGTAGGTCTCACTAAAAATATCGAAACCCTTAAAGAAAATAACCCACCACCGTGTATTAATCTACTGCCAGCGTCAACCCCTTATGTTGTCATTTTGTCAGGCATCGCCGAGCTCGGGAGGGGGCAAAAGGAATCACACCAAGACTTAAAAAATAAATGTATGTTTTGGTTAGTTAATAACAAGCAATTCCGCTACGAGGATGCCAGAGAAATTCTAACGACCCGTCGAGTAGGCTGGGTGGGCTGGAGACCTAAGGCTTTACGGGGAGACTGTGCAGTCATTAATTTCAGAAATCCATCAGTCACCCGAACAATCCCAACAATGGACGACTGGAGACAGGAAGGGACAATAAGATCTGTCCCGCTGGGTTATTTTTATCCCCCACGAGGTCCACAGCATTGTGGAAATGGATGGGAGGGGAGGCCTCTAAATCAAAATTACCAAACAGATATTTTGGGATTCCAACCGCCGAGGCAACCACTCTTCTCCATTCCCACAACTAATAGGTTTGGGGCCCTTGAAGGAGTAGATTGACTTGTATTTATGTGGTGTAGGGTAAAGGATAATAAACATCAAGTAGGGGTGACCATAGAACAGTGCATGATAGAAGAAGAGGGCGAGTCCAGTGGGAGGCAGAAAGAGATAGGAGGTAATAAGTTAGAACCCGAAGGGGCTATAATTAACAACCAACCCCACGTTTCCAACTGTGGGTCCTCCCAGAAGTTAGGTTTGTGTATAGGCGAGATTATGCCCACCCCCCCTTCCCCAGAATGTATGACCAATGATAGATGGTAGGATTTATCGAGGCTGCGAGCTATCTCTTGGAACGTGGCCGGCCTTGCTCCCAAGATGGATAGCCCTGACTGGGGGAGCTTTATTGAACAACACGAAATCTGCATGTTCCGAGAAACTTGGGCAAGGGGGGGGGGGGCTGCTCAAACTAGGTTATGCCATATATTCCATTACAGCGACATCAGGAGGAAACGGGAGGCCATCGGGGGGGCTGTGCAGTTGGGTAGGGACACACCTGGGTTGTACATCTACCCAGCTAGAAACAGCCTCAAATGACATACTGTGTGTCCTCCTTAATTCCCCCCCAGGGACTACTGTTGCCCTAATAAATGTCTATTCTAGACCAGTTAGTCGCAGTCAAGAGTCGAAGACCCTTGACGAGCTAACGACATTCCTTGCTACCATCCCTGACCACTACCTGTTGATTGTAGGGGGGATTTCAACTGTCAGTATGAGCCCCTAGATGGTATGAATAGGGACACCCCATGTGAAGATCTGCATTGGGCTGTACCAGATTCAACCTGTCCGTTAGTAAAAGCATGGACTCCCTTGGTACTCCAGATGAATTCTCTGGCACTAAAACATTAATTGAGAGCATGTAATGGGAGAACTAAGTCTGACACCCCTGGTAAGCATACTTTTAACAGAATTGGCCAAGACACCTTAATTGATTATATTTTGGTCAGTATAACCTCATGGCATAGGGTTGCTGATTTTAAGATTGTGCCGCGTCACGATAGTGACCATAATGCGCTAGTTTTAGAACTACTCATACTAACCTCTGAGAGTACTAACAATTTGGCTACACCTGCTGATGCCAGACTGATCATTACTAACTGTAGGAGGAGAGTCCAATGGGCGGACTTGAGTAAATCTCAAGAAAAGCTAGGCGCCCTGTACCAAACTGTCATCCCGTTTCTCATGGACTCTATTCAATCTGTCTCTGCCGATAATACCCAATCCGAACTACCGAAGGTAGCCCTGAACCATACAAAGCTAACAGCCATTATGGCTGACTTTTTCTTTCCAATAAAAAAAAGCTAGTAATAAAAGAATATCCCGTCATCCATGGTTTAATGGAAACTGTCGAAAGGCCAAAAAAGCTTTGGTCTCTGCCATTAAGGCTAAAAATAGATCGTTGATTAAAATCCGCAGAACGGCCTACCGAATAAGTACTGTGGAGGCAAAAAAACAGTGGGAAAGTGAAAAGTGGGAAACCCTCAGAAGCTCTCTGGGAACCCGTGACATGAAGACCTTTTGGAATGTGGTGAACACGGGTAGCCCTGAAGGTAAATCGGCAATAGAGCTGAACCTAGGGGCAAATGTGTGGAGGGATCACTTTGAGTCCCTCTACTCGAGAGCTAAGCCAGGGGCTAGCGCAATGAATGATATATGTCACGATCTGCAGGCAGACTGCTCTAATGTAAACAAGAATAGCCCTAGAGCGGTGGATGATACCTAGATGATAACCCTCACAGAGGTACCTGGCGCCCTAAGCCAAATTGCGCCTGGGAAGGCACCAGGGCTAGACAAGATCCCCGGGGATTTGTTTCGAAGTGAACCAACTATTTGGGCTCCGTATTTTGGGGTTTTATTTAATGCTGTTATGCAAGGTATGACAATTCCCACCAGTTGGGCTGGGGCCGAAATAATGCCAATTTTTAAAAAGGGTTCCCCGATGCGGCCTACAAATTCTAGACCTATAAGCCTTATTGACATCAGTCAAAAAATCTTTGCACGCGTATTGTTATATCGTTTGCAGAGCTGGATGGAGGAACAAAGTCCTCAGTCTGTTCCAAGCAGGGTTCAGAGAAAAAATGTCCACTCTAGACCAGATTTTCAGGCTACAATTATTACACTGGAAGACCGTGTGTATAGAGGGTGGCAGCCTCTATTTAATTTTTGTAGACCTGAAATCTGCATTCGACCTGGTCCCAAGAGAAATGTGGTGGGCAGTCCTGCTAGAGATGGGGGTTCCACCATATTTGTGTCAAGTAATAAAACGGTTGCACGAAGGAAATTATGCACAGATGAGATTTGGCAAACTTGGGGAACTCACTACACCTATCCCTGTAGACAGAGGAGGACGCCAGGGCTGCGTCCTCGCCCCAACCGTTTTTAGTCTTTATATCAATGGGTTAGTTGACTTTTTAAATTCTGAGAAAGATCTAGACGCACCAAAGTTGGCAGCACGTAATATCCCGGCCATGATGTTCGCCGATGATACCCTGTTATCTAAAACCCCAATGGGTATACAGAGGGTTTTGAATAAATTTGATGCCTTCTGTAAAGAAAGGGGGCTTGAGATTAATCTGCAAAAAACCAAATTTATGGTATTTAACTCAACAAAAAGTACCCGACCAAACCCATGTTTAGAAGGTAGACCATTAGAGAGGGTATCTATCTTTGATTACTTCGGTATTACCATTACTGAAAAAATGGACTGGGGAGCAGAGATTAAAAAAACAAGCATGAAGTTAGTGCAAACAGGGGGTTTGTCCAAGGTGTTTCGCAACTCTAGCCACAAACCTGTGGGCCCAGCAGTAGAGATTATTCACAGGGGTATGAGAGGCAATATAAGCAGGATAACAATTTCCTCCCTTGTGCCTCGATGAGCGCGGAATTGCGCCGTTATTTGCCCAAACACGGAGCACCTCGATCAAATATCTGTATATACCACCACGGAACGGCACAAGGGAGGAAATTGTTTGTCCTCCAATTTTCTTGGACCATCTATTTGCACTAACATTTTAAGGTTTTTTTATCTCTTAAATTCCTTTGTCCCGTGATGGACTAAATTCAATTTGGACGCGCATTGTACCTTGCGGCGCTCTTATTCATACTCGCCTTGCCCTGAAGAAGCCCATGTTTGGGCGAAACGCGTTGGCTGTTTTGAATACTAATTATGAATAAAAACAACTAAAGAATACAAGCTACGACGTGGACTCAATATTCAATTTACTTATTGTATACATTTTTAATTGTTATCCTGCTTATATTGCCTCTCATACCCCTGTGAATAATATTGTGATTTGTGGTCATGTGGCAGCTGGCCATTTGAGGTGGGCAGTATCAGACTACTCGTTGTGACTTGTCCTGACGGTGCAATCCTCTGCGACCCAGCTGCTTGTTGTATCTATTAACCAGCAGTAGAGATATATAGGGCCCAAGCTAGAGGTGCTGCCCTATATGGAGCTGAAATTTGGGGGCACGACCGCACCGATAGCCTAACACAAACAGAAAATCTTTGTTAGACAATTGTTTGGTCTTCCCCGCAGCAGCCCACTTATCCCGCTACGATTAGACCTGGGGGTTAGGCCAATTGCGGATGAAGTATCTCCGAGACTCCTATTCTGGAGGCGCCTGTGGGTTACTCCAGAATTGTTTGAGTACAGGGAAGAACTCAGAGAGGTGTTGAATTTACCAGGGGCACGGAGACTACCATGGTTTACATATGTCAGGAATACCCTTACACTCATGGGTCTGGGTAATCTTCGGGATAATCCAGAAATGAAATGCCCTACAGTCTCAAGGGAAGAGCTAAAGGGTCGTTACTGGGAGAATAAACTGACCCAGTTACAGGGGAACCATTCAATAGGGATCAGTACATATTAGTGCCGGCGCTTAATGATATCAAGCCGGCTGTCGCAAGAAAGCTCTATCTTCAGTTCAGGCACAGGGCACTGCCACTGCGTGCTTTTACGAATAAATGGGCAGGCCAACAAATGTTGGGTTGCCCGGCATGCAACTGTGCAGAAGAATCTGAAAGCCATGTGTTCTTTGTCTGTACTGGCTATAAAAAAAGCAAGAAAACGATGGCCGGTACAGATATGCAGAAATTTAGGAACCAGGCAAGGCTCAGAGGCCTTTAGGCTACTGAAATACGACGCCAGCATCCCCATAGCTTACTCGGTGGCAGGCTTTTTATTTTCCATGTGGTGTACTCGACGAGCTTTTTAAAAATGCCCCCATAGATGGTGATTAAATTGGTATACCTTGTCCCGCTTTTTAACTGATGGAATTTTAGATGGATTTTATGCCTATCTTAACAGTATTTTAATCTTGTATCATATTTAGGGTATACAATATTAAATTTTAAGACTATCAAGAACCAGGACTGGTGTTTAACGGTCTACAATAATGGTTCTCTATCTCTCTCCCTAAAGTAAACTGTTATTATATGACCCTTTTATCCATATTTAAGGTTCTGCAAATCTTTCATTATATTTTTGCACAAGCACTTTAATGTAACCAGTTATGCTGCTAATAATTGCCTTAATGATTAATACAAGTTTTGTATATAATTACATGCATTATCGATTGTGAGTTGATAGGAGTGTTACATTAAGTGCAGACAAATATCTTGTTATTATAATCTGAACCTAAGTATTGTATATATAGGTAACTGTAGATTGTGATATCAGGACTGACCGCAAATTAGATCTGTGTAGGCAATACTATGTATTTAGTTATAATGTTACTTGATGTCTGTATACCCTTTTTACTTGTTTTTAAATTGCATGTGATGTTGGATTTTGTTTAAAATGCTTTTATGATCATACTGATCGAAATAAAGTTTTACAAATGAAAAAAAATGATATCCTCCCAGCAGGAGAGGAAATCGACAGGTGGTGTTTAATCGGAGGGGCTGGGGAGTCCGAGTTTGGTTCTCCTTTTACCAGAGCCGCCTCTACCCCATCCCTCATTGTTACTGCCCCAGTACGTAACTCTGGTATAACCCCTTCCTGCTAGAGGAACTATAGCCTCTGATCAAAGTGTGGCTGGTTGTGGGAAGTCACCTTAGCTCCTCCTCTAGCCGGTTTCCTCTGAAAGGAGCCCCTAGCAGCTGGAGTATAGAGAGCTCTCATGGATTTTGTGATGTCTGTGTCCTTGATTTTCTCCAGCATCTTGTCAACCTGTGGCCAAAATATGTGCTCCCCACTGAATGGGAGGTTGAGGAGATGCCATATAACAGGGGTCTCCAACCGGTCAATCGCAAGCTACCGATAGCTCGCCGACACCCAGTGAGAAGCTCGAGGCACAATCTCAATTTTGTAGCCTTTTTCTGTTTTATGTTTTTAGGCTTTTTTTAAACCCGTGGACCGCCCTCACTGAAATCAGCTGCTCAGATTGGCTTGACTGACCTGAGATGGGGCGGAACGAAGAGCATGACGTTCTTCCTCCTCTCCTCTCCTCTCCATGCCACCAGCCTTTGGCAGCCTGGCACCGGGCTTTGATCCTGCGTGACATGTACAGGTGCGGAGCAGCAGGTGTTGCGTAGCAGGAAAGGCTGGTAGCGTGCAGGTGGCGCAAGCAGTATTGAACTGCTATCGGAACCTGCACCACCTGCACTTTGCAGCCTGCCAACATGCATTTCAGCAGCGGGTGGAGCACATTGATGGGTAAGCCCTTTCCTGACCTTGCATTATTAGTAGCGCTGTAAACGCATACTGAGCCCCAGCCCTGGCCTGAACTAGGCATAGGCGAGGGCGCTCAGTTAGTAAGTAGATCTTTCTCCAGGGCACAGGAAACGTTTACAAACAAACAAAAAAACTGTATGAAACTCTGCCTTGTTTTAATAATTGCATTGAAATAAAGCAGAGTTTCAGACTCTTCTTTTATAAATAAATAGCTGCATCTATATGAGCTGGTGCTGTGCACGGAGCACATTGATCAGTAAGCACTTTATGACAACGGCCCCTGTCTGATTCGTTCATGGATTCAATCTTATTGCCCAAACAGACTCCTTAGATCGGCGAATAAAGGCCTTATTGTAGTTCCCAAGATCAAACGCGCCCGGAGTGGAGGTCGTCTGTTTACATACAATGCAGCCAGACTTTGGAATAGTCTTCCTCTCCACCTACGTTCTGAGCCTAATCACTTTAAGTTCAGGAAACTTCTGAAAACCTCTTTTCCTTTGAGTGTCTTATAGCATCACTGTTGTCACAGCGCTGGGATGCCTGCGGGTAACCACGCGCTCTATAAATGCTACTTCATTCATTCATTCATTCATAAGTCCTGGCCTGGCCTTATTAGTTGCGCTGGTAACTAATACTGAGCCCTTGCCCTGGCCTAATAGCTGCATAGAAGAGGTTGCTCAGTTAGCGAGCAGATCTGAACATAGAAACATTTATAAAAAAATAAATAAATAATTTAAAAAACCGAGTTAAACTCTGCTTTATTTGAATAATTACATTGAAATAAAGCAGCGTTTCAGACTCTTTTTTAAATAAATAGCAGCATCTATATGAGCTGGTGCTGCTAGGGTGAATTGAAATATAAGCATTATATTTTAATTTTTACTTTGGTACAGGAATCCAAGGATTCATATGTTTTAAATGGGGCGCGTGTACTCTAAAAATTTTATGTGAACTCAATCCAACTTTCTGTCAAGCATCAAAGCATCTGATTATAGTTGAATTTATTTATACAGTGGCTCATGGCATTGTGCACAGATAGCAGATAAATTGAATGAAGGGGCACGAATCTCCCTGATTTATCACTGTTTTTTATTTCACTCCTGCACAGGATGTCCAATATTGAAGAGGCCCAGCGACATCCCTGGGGTAGTTTTAACAAGATTTTCTTCATGGTGGATCATTATGAATGTGTGTATTGTCTTCCCTCTTACCCTTTTATTCATCCCAGGTGTTGGTCTGCGCAGGGATGTTGAAGCACGCCCAATGATGAAGCATGCCACTACTAGTGGGTGAGGGCATTTTAAAAAACCTTGTGTTTTTTTCATGACAGGGTGGAATTCTATTTTCACTACTTCCTTTTCCCCCTTTTTCTGTGATTGTCGAATCTAAACCTGGGGTTCCAGAAAAATAGCTAATCAGATAAGTGAAACATTAAAACTGGAACATTTTAGAAACCAGGACTTGGATTATTAATTGAAAGGTCTTGAAGTGTCGGGACAATATAAATCCAAAGTCATCCCTTTCAGTGTTTCTAGGGAACTCGATGTATTTGGTTCAATACGCAGTATGGGCTCAACACACAGTGTGGGCTCCGATGAAATTTGGCTTAAAGTCAATGAAGCTGGGCGTGAGGCGTCTCTTGGAAAAATGTGCAAGTTGCTTGGCTTTTAGTAGCTCATGACTATTTTCACTGAACAGAAGTAGCTCTCTCTACAGAAAAGGTTGGAGATCCCTGCTGTAGAACTTAGAGATGCAGAACCAGGAATGATGTCTTGGAAGGATAGTTGGAATTAATGCCCCAAGAGGATTTTCCATTGTAGCGAGTGCACAATGGATGTTGGCGTTAGAAATGTTTTTGCCATTGGACACAATTTATTCCATCCTCTTTCTGAGACTCCTCAGTGAGAAGAAGTTTAACCAGCTCCTGCATTACTTCCCACTGGGACCCGTCATAACAGGAGAGGAGCCAAAGAAAGTTGGTTATATACCAGTGGATAACTAACCCTATAATTCCCTTCTTACCTGCTGTGACCAGCTTGTTGCTCTCCTTATAAGGTAGCAGGGTATCACCTGTGGCCCTTTTTCGGGTGGTACGGATGATTAGGGAATAGGGGGGGGGGGGGAGAACATGGCCACTAAAGTAGGCAGAGAATTTGGGGAGAGTTTGTACTCCTCCACCCTGTGTGTTATTACTGCCTCACGAGCTCTTTAAATGTCTCCTGGGCAGCTTTAAGCATCTTTAAGAGGACGGCCTCTGTCTTATTGAGGAAATGCATGTCCACACCTTGTGGAAGGTAGCTGCCCATTGGATGACCTCATGATATGCTGTGGCACCATCAGGTTGGAGGGGGAAGGTCAGAGAGTATGCCCTGACAGCATAGTGATTGAGGTCTGGGTCCACCCAGGAGTTCAACATCGTAGTTGTCCCAAGGGTCATCTGTAAGCCCTGGATCAAAGGGCATGTCATAGAGATCATCAAGACCAAAGTGACTGTTTGGATTGGAAAAACAGTGTGGAGATTCCACAGGGACTCTGGTGGAGGCACCGGAAGTGGTGGGTGTGTGTGTGTGTGTGTGTGTGTGTGAGCCTGGCAATGGAGGTGGTGGTGGAGGAAGCAGGGGTGCAGGTGGAACATAGGAGGAAGGCTTAGTCTTCCTGTCTCAATGTTTCTGGGCATCTGATCTGGGTAGCGGGGACCTCAAATGCTTGTTCCTCCTCAAAGGCAAGTAGACTCTTGCGAGGCAGAATCTCTGCTGGCTTCAGTGGAGGTAGTTTGGCCAAATATTTCCAGGTGACGTGATGAATAAGTGCAGCTATTGCCTTGAATAGTGCTCATTTTGGCACCTTTGCAGGATGGTGCTTTTGTGATTGATGCAGCCTTTGGAGTTGGAGGCCTGGGCGCCGGCAATGGCTGTGTCTTTGGCGCTGGTTTGGAATGGTGTTGAGGCTTGTCTGAATCCTATCGG
This sequence comes from Calotriton arnoldi, assembly GCA_963921515.1. Taxonomy (NCBI): domain Eukaryota; kingdom Metazoa; phylum Chordata; class Amphibia; order Caudata; family Salamandridae; genus Calotriton; species Calotriton arnoldi. The sequence goes on from CAWUFW010001727.1 coordinate 2,307,244, forward strand.
CCCGCTGGGGCTAGACAGCTGAGAGGAGTCAACACCTTTGGATGGGTCCTTCTTTGGATCTAAAGCAATATCCTGGTGTCCAAATGTGGAGGAGGCCCTGGAGGTGGCAGTCTTTTGTGCACAGGGCTCGCCACCAGATACCCTAGAGGGCAATACTCCACCATGGGGCCTCAAGTGAGAATCAGAGCAGATAGTTCTGGCTCCTTGATATACCTCTGTTAAAAAAATTGTTGTCCAGAGATTTTCATTTTTGATTTGTGTTTTTGTATCATTCGAGAAGTAACTTAGCTTGGGTAGACATTGCTTATTTGTGCCACATTTTGCTGGAGGATATTTTAAAAAATGTCAGATGTGTTGCAGTGATGAAGTAATATTTCAGGAACCATGAGACCTATATTCTTCGTTTTGGTGTCAAGACATAGGCTTTTGGGGTCAAGTAGTCTTATAAAGACAGAAAATAACTCCTCAGAGCAACCCTTCCACCAAATGGCGGCTCTATTAGGATGTTTGGTAATTAATTTTAATATTGTTTTTGTTTCAGGTTTTTCGTTGATTCAAATTAGTAAACATGAGCGAAGCAGGTGGTAGCAGAGGATCTTTACCTCCCAACAGTGTTGCTAACTACAAAATCTGAGGACCCCTTCAAAGAAAAATGGGTCATATGCCAAACTAATCGAAAAGCTAACATCAACTGCAGCTGGACAGAAGAAAGTTCGATATGTTGCAGAAATACAGCAAGATGAAGATCATAAAAGATTGAAACTGATGGGTGAAAAGGATCAAATATTTTATCATTGTAACAACAAGTGCTACAAGTCATATACAATGGAAAAAAGCCTGGAAAAAATTAGTCAAAAAAATAGCAGAAACCAGTAAATCACAACAAGAATCAGAGTCTTCTGAGAAAGCAACAACAACCAAACCCCATGCCCATCCACTTAGAAGATCGATGGCACCCCTCATCCACCTCCAACAACTGATCAGAAAGTAGAGGATCTTCAATGTGTTATCTGTGGTTTAGCCAGAACAAGGGCCACAGGGATTGACGAAATAACAAAGTCCAGAGTATGTGAGTCTCAAAGGGCAAACATGTTTTTATCTGCAGCTAGTTTCTTCCAAGATGAAGTTTTCAGCAGAGTAGCTGATCTAAATAGTGAGGTGAATATATTTGCAGCGGATTTGTATGCCCACCTGAACTGCAGGCGTGCATACATTTGAAAATGCGAATGCACAATGAGCTCCCATCAGCAATGTAACCACCAGCCTTCAGTTAAGTTTGCACTCTTTGAAAAAGCAAATTAAGTTTTAAAGCCACTCCCGAGTGCTGGCTACAGGTTCACACTCAGCGAGATCAGAGAAATAATGGTCAACATTGATGAAACTGTATTGAGCCATAATAATGAAATTAAGACTTTTCTGGTGAGAATGTACAACGACAGAATTAAATTTTTGTCATTCTAACAAACTGAATCAGCCACTTATGGGGTTCTCAGCTGATTTGACTCCTGAAGTTCTCGCTGCCAAAATAAGATCACAGGATGCAGTAAAATCAGCAGGAACCATTTTAAGAAACATCCTGAAAGCTTTGGATTTTGTACTTAATTACACATTTTGTGATGCCCCTGAAATCATCTGAGTCAACAAGAATGCCTGATGTGGTCTTAACATTTTTTACATTATTGTTTAACACTAGCAAAGCAAAAATTTGGCAACTAAAGTTTTTTAGTTCGGAACAGAAGCAGACAACATTGATGATGGCTTTGATGAGATAAGCAAAGAAGTTTAAGACAATCCCACGGGCCGTCAAACTTGTGCTGTGCAAATGTACTGTTTTCCAAATCATGTTTTATGAATTACATCAAGATAAAAAGAAAGCTGTTACACGTGATGACTGCCCACACACTCTATGACAAGTGCAAAAGTAGAGAGCTAATCACTTCAATGAATAGGATTGGTGTATCGAACAAGTTACTTACCTTCGGTAACGCTTTTTCTGGTGGATACAGTATCTGCCTGTGGATTCCTCACCTTTTGAATATCCCCCTGCGCTAGCATTCCACGGAATTTTTTCGTAGCTCCTTCGCGCCGACGAGGTCGTCACGAAGCCATGGCTCCGCGCGGGGCTCCGCATGACGTCACTGGAGCCATAAGAAGACCATGTCGGCGTGATGACGTCAGTTCCCTTTTTTCCGCGCTGTCGACGCTAACGGATTTTCTGGGACTCTCCTGTCTTGTTACTTTGTTTCTTGGATTTGTTTGTATCCTTTTCGAGATGTCTGTTCAAAGGAAGTCGGGTTTCAAGCCCTGCAAGGAATGTGGAGGTCATATGTCGATCACGGACCCGCATGAGGACTGCCTTTGGTGCCTTTCGAGCGACCACGATGTCGAAGGCTGTTCGTCGTGTAGAAAGATGAACCCGAAGGCTTTGAATGAAAGGGAGGCTAAGCTCTACTTGTCGAAGGTGAGAAAGGAGAAAAGGGGTCGGAAAAGATCGAAGTCGGAGTCGTCGACTTCGCATGGGTCGAAGAGAAGGCATAAGAAGAAGAAGAGGCATGGATCTCGACGTCGGTCGTCGAAGCCTCGAACCTCGAAGTCGCCTTCTCCGGCTCCTCGACGTCGTGCCAAGGACTTTGTCTCTCCTTCTCCTTCCGTCTCTCCACAAAGGTCTCCGGCCCGGTCTCATTATGTGGGTTCACCGGCGCAGTCTCCGGCGTCGGTGGGTTCTCCGGCTCCGATGGATGATGCGGCTCCTGCTGTTCCTGTGGTTCCTGTGACCCCGGCTCAGGAGGTTCCGCTCTCGGAAGTCGAACCGGTGCAGTTTCCTTCTTTCCCGGCGCCAGGCTCGGATCCATCGCAGTTTTTGAACGCGATGTATGGGGTCTTTGCCAGAGCCACTTGCCCCTCTGGAGCACCTTCGGGTCCCATGGGCCCATTGGCATTTAATTTGGGTGTGCCGCAACATTACCCCCCGGCACCCTTTATGCCTTATATGCCTGTGACGCCGTCTTGGCACTTTCCGGCGCCGAAGATGTCGACGCCGTATGATCAGTCTCCGGCTCCATCTGGCGTCCCTTCTTCTCGGGTCCGTGCGGGCGCGGGTTGCTGTCGCGGATCAGTCTTCGACGCCGCTGCCGGAGCCATCGACGCCGCTGATGGCGCCGTCGACGCCGCAGCCAAGGATGCGTTCCAGAAGGGAGGCGCAACGGCTTATTGAAGAGGAGCAATATCAAGCTGGTGAGATGGAAGAGGGTGAGATTAATGAGTCTGAGGACTTGTTTGAAGACTTGTGTGAAGCAAGTGGATTGGATTTCTCACCCGAGACAGTTTTTGACTCGCAGAAAGTTTCTCCTTCAAGGGAGTTGGCTCCTTACCATGTAGTCATCAGGAAGGCGGCTGAACTGTTAGGCCTGCAGGTTCCCTCAGCGGAGTACAAGCCGAATCTTCTGACGGAGGTTCTTCATTCTCCTACCTTGGTGGTGGAGCCTCTCTTGCCCTTCAATGATGCCCTGATGGAACCAATTCTGGAGGTTTGGAGTAACCCTCTTTCAGCTCCTGCAGTCTCTAGATCAGTCTCTAGGCGATATAGACCAGCACCTGGGGACCCTGAGTTTCTTTCCTCTCATCCATCGCCTCAGAGTTTGGTGGTCCAGGCATCGTGCTCAAAGCAGTCTGTGGGTTCTTTTCCTCAGGCCCCGTCGGACCGAGATTCTAAAAGCTTGAGCAGTCTGCGAAGAAAGTCTTTTCTTCAGCCAGCATGGCTTTAAAGTCCACCAACGCCACCTGTTTGTTGGGCAGATACATTCATGCCCTTATGGACTCTGCCAAGAAGATTCTCCCGAAGTTGTCTGACACAGACAGGGACAATTTAAGTGAGGTTTTGGCGGACTCTCAGGCGGCTGCTCGCCAGGTAATCCAGTCGGGTCTGGACACGGCAGATTCGGTGGCAAGGGTAATGGGCTCCTCTGTTGCCACTAGAAGGCACGCATGGTTGAGGTCTTCAGGGTTTTCACCGGATGTTCAAGCTGCGCTGCTGGATCTCCCTTTGATGGCTCTAAGCTTTTGGAGAAAAGCGGACTCTGCGTTGCAGAGATTTAAGGACAGCAAGGCCACAGCAAAGTCCTTGGGCCTTCAAGCACAGTCAAGAGGCTCTGGATTCAAGAGGTACCGTGGGTTTGGGAAATCTTCCTTTCGTTCCCGTCAGCCTCAGCAGCAACAGCAGCAGCAAAACCCTCTGTATAGGGCCTACAGAGGTAAAAGCAGAGGTCGCTTTCGTGGATCTGGACGACATCCCTCTTCCTCTTCCTCCTCTACCTCCCCGACCCCTCCTGGTAATGCAGCAAGGCAGCCCTAGATCCGCCATCCTGGATCATGTAGGTCCTGTGGGAGGCCGTCTTACCCATTTTCTACAAGATTGGAAGTTAATAACTTCGGACCTTTGGGTTCTAGATCTTGTAGAAAATGGGTACGCTCTTCCCTTCAAGGAATTTCCCCACCTTACCCTCCTTGTCAGGGGTTTTGCACGGAAGATCATTTACTTCTCCTTCAGAAGGAGGTTCTTGCTCTGTTACAAAAGGGTGCAATAGAGGTGGTTCCGGAGCAGGAGAGGGGTCGGGGATGCTACTCCCGGTATTTCCTGATTCCCAAAAAGGATGGCAGGTTACGTCCCATCCTGGACCTCAGAATCTTGAATCTGTTTCTCAGGCAGGAGAGGTTCAAGATGCTAACTCTAGCGCAGGTTCTTCAGGCGCTGCAACAAGAGGACTGGATGGTGTCCATCGACTTACAGGATGCGTATTTCCACATTCCCATCCTGAAGTCGCACAGGAAGTATCTCCGTTTCACGGTTGGGTCGCAACACTACCAGTTTGCGGTCCTTCCGTTTGGTCTTACTACCGCACCTCGAGTCTTCACCAAGGTGATGGCGGTGGTGGCAGCTCATCTCAGGAGGTCGGGGATTCCAGTTTTCCCCTACCTGGACGACTGGCTGTTGAAGGCAGAGTCTCCGGAGATGGTGAGTCACCATTTGCAGGTTACAGCCCAGCTGTTGTACAAATTGGGTTTTTCAATAAATGTACCCAAGTCTCACCTGGTGCCCTCTCAGCGCAACCTGTTTATAGGGGCAGTACTGGACACCACTGTGTGTCGAGCTTTTCCACCACCACAGAGGATTCTCGACATTCAGGAATTGATCCCTTTGTTTCACAATGGAGCGGTCGTTCCAGTTCTGAAGGTCCTTCGCCTGCTTGGTCTGTTCGCTTCCTGCATCCTGCTGGTCACAAATGCACGCTGGCACATGAGGGCACTCCAGTGGTGTCTCCGCAGGCAGTGGTATCAACACAATGGAGATCTCAGGGAGTCTGTGAGGATCTCCAGAGAAGCTGCAGCGGGTCTGTCTTGGTGGAGTGTGGAGGGCAATCTGTCTCAAGGAAAGCCCTTTCATCTTCCTCCATCTGTGGCCACAGTGGTAACGGATGCCTCTACCCTAGGGTGGGGTGCACATCTGGGGGATCTGGAGATCAAGGGTCTTTGGTCTCCGGAGGAAAGGTTGTTTCACATCAACCTTCTGGAATTGCGGGCGATACGTTTGGCGCTCAAGGCATTTCTCCCTTCCCTTCGCGGTCGGTCAGTTCTAGGTCCTGACGGACAACACGGCCGCGATGTGGTATGTCAACAAGCAGGGAGGAGTAGGGTCGCACTGTCTCTGCAGAGAGGCATTACGGCTCTGGTCCTGGGCACAGGATCATCAGATTTGCTTAATGGCGAATCATCTGGCCGGGGTGCTGAACGTTCGTGCGGACAGTCTCAGTCGGCAGTTTTCCGCCGACCACGAGTGGAGGCTTTATCCAGAGGATGACATTATAACAAGTTATAATGACATAGTACGGAACAGGAACGTGTTAGCAACTCATGCTGTAAAATCTTGTGATCCCGACAGCACACCACTTCAAAGTCACTTTACCAGGAAAGGATTTACAATTGCTGCTCTTGACAATTTTGATTTTGAAGATAGCTCTTCTTTGTCTGGAACAACCAGCACACATAATACTGCCATGGTGCTTTTTCAATACTGTACCAACAAAGTAGCTGCCGGAAAACAAGCTGTGTCAGCTGCAGGAATAAACAAACATAGCTGAAAACTTATAACCAACTGCCTTGCCAACGTGTGCAAAATCACTACAAGCCAACATGTCCCAGTCTACAAGAATTTTTCAAAGTGGCTGAGGACATGGCTCTTCTACCCGATACTGCAGTCTGCAAAGCTGATTTAACTGAATTTATCAAATGGCTTATACGGTGCGGACTGAAAATCTGAGAGCCTGGAGCCTCTGTGGAGAGGGTGCCTGATTGGCTGGAGTTTGGACCATACCTAATGACTAGGACAAGATATTAAAGTGAATGGTTTTTCTCTATTAACTTTAATGTTAGAGTAATTACTTACTGCTTTTTATGTACCGTGGGACTCCCACTTCGACGACGGGGAATGATTCAAACATGTGAATCTATGAAAGATACCCCAATACTGGAGAAAAGCCAGTTCCTTCGTGGGCTTGAATTCATGCTCTGATCTCCCAGAATACTGTCCCCACTGAAGAAGGTTGGGTTTTTACCAGTAAAACCATCTCCAGCCACAAACTACGCAACAGTATACACAGCTCTAAAACTTTTCCAAAATGTGCGTGCACAGCTTGAAGACAAGCGTATCCTGCCAATTTTCTACAATGAAGGTGTTTTCCGTATTATAGCTGACATTTTTATGATCAATCTAGTACAATTCGATGATCTTTATCCAATGATGGGCATTTTCCACATGACAAAAATTGTGTTGTGGTGTGCAGGAAGTTCTCAGTGGATGTGGCATAGACGATGCACTTATTGAGGCTGAAATCTTTGGAAGCAAAACTGTCCAGTCAGTATTGAGCAGAACTCAATATGTTAGTTCGTTACAAGATATTCTTATCATATAGGAGGCTATAGAAACATTGTGTTGGAATGCTTTCTAGAACAAAAATTATAAACTAGTTTTTGTGTATCTTATCCCAGAAGCAAACATGGCACAGGGTGCACTTCATTTAAAAGATATAATGCAAAGCCAGGCAATGTTCAATACACTCAGTTCAAACTCAGAAAACCTGAAAACCAAGTTCATAGAGTTTGTCAAAGAATGAGAAGAAAAATCTGAACTTTTCAAGTACTGGGCAAAGGTTTTACACATGATCGATCTACTGAAAAACTTGGTACATGCGGATCAGAAAGGTGATTGGGAGCTGCACATGAAGACTACATGAAATATGGGTCCTGGTATTTTGAAAGAGTGAAGAAGCTATAGGTGGAAAAACCATACTTCTGTGGTGAAAGACAGATGGACAGTTCAATGTAGTGGCTCCAGATATGAAACTGGAACAGACAATCCAGAGATCACAGAAAAACTCCAAGGGAATTGTTGGTCAGACACGTAAAAGTGTATTTGTTGCTCAATGGCAGCTAGTTTACTATGAAGTCTTTTCTATTTGCAATGTTTTAAGAGATGACAAATTCAAAATTAATGGACTATCGTGAAACTGTTCTTCACCACAAACTTGTGGGAAAGAGAGGGGAACATTTTAATAAACATGTTGACAGCCTTCTTCTTTTCAATCATCAGCAAGGAAATCTCTTTGAAATGACAGCCTGTGCGACTAGACAACTTTGTGAGCAAACATGTGGATAATGATTGAAAGAAATGTCTACTAGATGTCCTCGAACATGGATGGAAACTATACGCAGAGCTAAAGCAGGAGAGAATTGTATTGAAAGAGAAAAAGCGGTTTGACATATTCCCTAAAGCTAAACTTCCACGCTTTAATTGCCATAGTAAGAGTTTCATCCAGCCAGCCACTACAAGAAAGGTTACAAAAACTTTTGCAAATATATAGAGAGAAGGATGTAGCAAAAGAAAAGGGTGAATTTATCAAGGACATTTTGTCGCACAATCTTCTTTCAACAAACACATTATTTGATGGAGCTGCTGCAACCAAATCAGTAAAGCACAAACTCGTACAAGAGTTAAAAAAAAAAAAAACCCTTTCACCTGAAGAACTTCAATTCGAAAAGGTGTCCTCATTGAAAACTGCTGTTATGGGCTATATGCCACAATTGCGAATGATCATGATTTCATCCATGCAAAACGTCAGAGATAGTCGTACAGACTTTCTACAGATATCAAAGTCAGTGTGCACCTTGCAAGAATTGCACATTGTCTTTGACAGTTATCTTGAACTATCTGTCAAAGAATGTGAGAGAATCAGACTAATGTCTACAAGTGGACAATTGATCTTGCCAGCACCGAAAATTCGACACCTATACCTGTGCAACTTGATAAATTCTGGTCATTAACATTGAACAAGATGAACTTGGAGATGTTAACTCACCAAAACATTGCTGATGCTTAAATCAATACTAAATTTCCAATTTTTGCAAGTGGAGTGATTGTTAATGAGGAGTTGGTGCCTGCAGAGATATATTCACAAGGTATGGGCCATATTGTTCAAGTACTTAACAGCAAATTGGAGGAAGCTGGCCTGTGTTGTGCCACATGTTGAGTGGGCTGTTCGAAATGCTTTCAATCATGTCATTGTACTGTCAAATGATAGATATTATTGTGCTACTTAGATTTGTTGCAGTGTTCCCAAGTTAAGTATTGTTAGAGTTATGGATATGTTATGGAACATGCAACAAAAAGACACTTAATCCTGCTTCATAGTCTGTACACAAAATTTGACTCAGATGCCCAGTGTTCTGATCAGGGGACATTCTTATGGGTGATGACACTATGAGCAAAATTGGAACAAAGCTTGGAGCTTTAACTGCTGAACCTGTGAAGTTTCTAAAAGTATTTGCTTAGACAGAAGAATGTGACTTTAAAAAACGTAGAAAAATTCCTTGTGCATATTTGGAAAATGAGTTCTGACTGTCACACATTTGACGATCTTCGGTACAGTGAGTTCAAAAGATCAATCAAAAGATCAGTCCAGTGAAGTGACCTTCCACCGACGTCATATTCTGTGCGTGGAGACAATAAAAGAGCGTTCCACTTGATCAGAAGATTTGTAAATGTTTTGGATCATGCATATGTAGAGAAAGATCCTTGTGAATTTGGTTGGGAAGATATTTATGGGGTGCTAAAACCTACAAAATTTCTAAATCCTCTACCCACAGAACTTACACATATAGGTACTTGCAAAACCTGTGCTAGAAATAAATGTTACGGTCGATGTGCTCTTCTCAAATGTTAAACATTCTGCAAATGTACCACAAGCGGTTGCCGAAACAAATGAAGTGAACTATGAAAATGTGTCTAAAACACGAGTGAAACATTTTTTTCATATTCAAATCATAAACATTGTTTGGTGTGTACATTATAAGATTAAAAACCATTATTATTTGTTTCATTTTTATGTGTGTCTCTTCGTCCTCTATTAAATCCGCCATTTTGGTAAATGGCGGAAGGGTTGCTCTGAGGAGTCATTTTCAGTCTTCATAAGACTACTCGACCCCCAAAACCTATGTTTTGACACCAAAATGAAGTATATAGGTCTCATGGTTCCTGAAATATTACATTATCACTGCAACACATCCACCATTTTAAAAAATGTAATCCAGAAAAATTTGGACTGGATCAGCAATGTCTACCCAAGCTAAATTGCTACTCCAATGATCCAAAAAGACAAATCGAAAATGAAATTCTATGCACAACAAATTTTTACAGAGGTATATCAGGGGCCCAGAATTTAAGAGTGTACTTACGACCCTGGGCATTGTCTTCATTCGAGGGCTGCTGTGTTTGGGCACAGATAGGGCTTCCTCAGGTTGGGAGACACTGGAGGAGATGGTCTCTGTGCTGCGTGTGGCCTGGCAAAATACTAACAGGGTAAGAGCCCTCCCTAGGTGCCGAATGCGCCTCTCCCTTTGGTACCGCAAGGTCTTCTTCGAGTGCAAGGTGAGGCAGGATTCATAACATAAAGTGTATTTGTAAAACACACGTTCACCTCTGGGCATCTTGGTGCTGAATAACAGATGTTTATTGTTATACAACTCAATGGTACTCATTTTATCAACCTCAGAAGGATGAAAGGCTGAGTGGACCCTCTGGGATTTGAACCCGTGACCATGAGGTTGAACACAGGCCCCTACAGTGGACGCATTTGTCCACTAAGCCACCATACCCAGATGAGGCATAGTCGTGGTCCTCAAAGAAGCAGAAGTTACAAACCTCATTTGAGTCTGACCATGGATACTTTGCGTGGCATTGCAAACCGTTCTGGAAGGGAGTCCATTTGATTACAAACTGAGGAGCCATATTATCTGGTTCAAAGCTTGATTAGGACGGCATGTAGGCCAGTGTCTTCAGGGACTAGGTTGCTGTGAGTTGATCTTCGGCTACAAGCTATCCAATGCTAACTGGTTCTTCTGATGCTGGGTGTCGATTTTCCACCATCGGCCTGAAAAACGTAACACGTTGAATCTCAGATCTGTCGATATTTATCAGAACCCGATAGCAGAAGAAAACAATTTAACATGGAATTGATGCCCAAGTGCATTGTTCACTGAGGAAGGAGCAAAAATAACACCTCTGGACTCTGACATTTTTGCTTTCTTTGAAGTTATGCTATACTAGATGAAATGCTATAAACGTTTTCGATCCCCACCTAGATAACGCTAACAGTGCACAGAAAAACATCAGTAGTCATTGTGAAATTTCAATATATCTACCACAAAATATTCTGCTATGGCATGCATCAAGGATCACAGTACTTCTAGAACATTGCTTTAAGTGTAGGCCTTCATTCACAGAAGATTGTTGAATCCACCCATTAGCAAATTCTTGCATGCAATCCCACCTTATACATTATGCAAAAACTTACCAGGTTTCTTTGGGCTGTTTTTAACATTCCTGGGTGGAGACGCTCGACCAATCATACCATTTGTGGTTTGTTCCATTCTTTTAGAGCTAGCAAACAAATTTGAGAAGCAAAGTAGCAGGTAACTTTTTAAATTAGTAAACAGATATTGATTATTCTATGCTATCCATAATCCTGTCATGTAATGCTTGAAAAGGGTGGATGCTCAAATTATTTTGGAACAAAAAAACAAAAAGCAACGTGCAGCAGAATTAGAGAATGTCTGTATTAAATACCACCAATGGCGGGGCTGGATCTCTACTATTCTCCATTATTTGATACCAACTGTGAATTCAAAATCAACGTTAATGGGTGCATCCAATAGTGAAATTAATCTTCTCTAGATTCACTGTGCACAGAACAGCATATGGTACCCTAGGTGATAGAGAGTACAGTTATTACGAGAAGACAAGTTACTTTTGTGTGACTTATGAAACCATTTTCTGAGGCTCAAGAGAATTCAGTGGTTACAAGGAAGTATCCTTGCTTAGGTGTTACCATTGGTGCCCTGGGCCAAAGTACTTTTGTATTCTACTTTGGCAAGCGCTATTCAGCATAAGTTTATAGGATTGTGCAAGGGATTCATATTCTCCACTAAAACGTCAATTTGGATTAACAGTACAAAAGTTGCACAAGCTTCTCAGTGTTCAAAAGGGAGAAAGTTTATTCACACTGCAAAATAACTCCAAATTTCTTGTAGAATGAAGAATAAAATGTGATGATCACTCTTCATTAATGGCAAAAACTCTGAACCCATGAAAGGTCTTTGAAATCTCAAAACAAAACTGTTATGTCGAATTGAGGACGCTCCAAGATACGGTCTTCAGCCTTCCCCAGGCAAAAGGGCAACACCTTAAGAGCAGGGTTTTTTTAAATGAGATGAATCTATTGGCCCGCTGTAGATCTACCGAAATGCATTTGGACATTAACCAAAATTGTAGGACACGTGATTTTAGTGTTCAAATTAATTTTTTTATATACTGTAAATCAGATTGGTAAATTCGCTCAAGAAGGACTTCATGCATTAATCGATTGGATAGATGTGCACCCTGTGACACCACAAGGTTGTAGCGTGCTGGATCATTATTAATGAGCACCGCCTCCGTGGAAGGAGGATACAATGTAGCATGCTCAATTTTTATATAGTTGCATTATCTTTGTGATTAAAATTCTGCATGTAAGATTTTACATGAATATAGGTGACTTTCATTGCTGGCAGCAATTATAGTTAAGGGTGCAGGCATTTTTACAGTTTGAGGACAGGTTGCTTACTGGTCCATCCAGTCCACTATAGCTGGGGTTGCTAATCTATCCTCATGTGTGGGACGTGCAGGTAGTGTGCTGCATCAAAGTGCTCTTCTGTGACACTTAATGGAAGGTGTCCATTTCGGCAACTTGAGCATGTTTGCACACTATGATGGTCTCTATGCTAGCCTTTACCAGGAGGCCCGTCCTTTTATTCAGGACAACCTCCCTGAAACTCGTCTCATTTGTTGGGTGGGTTCAGGGTGGCATTCCTTTTCTTTGCCTCATGTAAGTTCTCTTCTACAGTGACCCACTTTCCTGAGTTTCAGGCTGTTGCCTAGCAATGGTGGGCTACTAGATGACTCTGTCAGGAGTCATAACGCATTCCCACATTGGGGAGTTCAAACTTATGAGCCTGTGAAAAAAACCAAAGAAATAATGTAAACGTCCTCCTTCATTCAAACAAGAACTTGAAGAACAAGTTACTTACCTTCGGTAACGATATATCTGTAAGAAACATTAGTTAGTTATAGATTCCTTACCTTAGAATTACCACCAGGCGTCAGACTGGATCCGGAAAGTTTGTCAGCAGTACCTCTGCGCGTCGGAAGGCGGCGGTCGGCTCCGCATCCGTCGTCGTGGTCGCCGGGATGACGTCGCAGCAGCTACTTAGACGCCGCCCTCGCGCGCTGACATCAGTCCTGTACACGACTTTCCGCGCCAGAAACGCAGAGCAAGACACTGACCACTGGTGCACAAAACTAGGGCCCTGAAAGGTAGTCCTTAACCCTAGAAATCAGTTCGCAGAACGGGGAGGATGAGTGGGGCGGTAAGGAATCTATAACTAACTAATGTTTCTTACAGATACATCGTTACCGAAGGTAAGTAATTGTTCATCTGAAAGAAACACGTTAGTTATAGATTCCTTACTTTAGAACAGATACCCCAGCAATACCAACCCCGGTGGTGGGTCTGCGAACCAAGATCACACCAGAAAATCCTGGAGAACAGAACGGCCAAGGAAGCCGTCTCTCCGGACTTGGCTGTCCAGGGAGTAGTGTTTTATAAACGTGTGCAGCGATGCCCACGTGGCTGCCTGACAGATGTCATTTAGAGGAACTCCTCTTCCCAAGGCAGTAGTGGCTGCCGTCGCCCTGGTGGAATGGGCGCGTAGCCCGACCGGAGGCTCTTTTTTAGCCAGAGAATAGCATGCCTTAATACACAAAATGACCCATCGAGAAATGGTGTTTGTGTACGGCCCGACCCTTCTTGGCGCCAACGCAGCCAACAAAGAGTTGATCATCCACCCGGAACGGTTTTGTGCGGTCCAGATAGAAAGAGCACACTTTTTGGGTCCAGACGGTGGAGCCTCTCTTTCTCCTTTGAAGGATGCGGAGGCAGAAAGAAGGTGGGCAAAGTAATGGTCTGCCCGATGTGGAAGGCAGTGACCACCTCAGGAAGGAAGGATGGATGGATGGATGGATGGATGGGTCCTGAGAACTACCTTGTCCGAATGGACAGACAGGAAAAGAGGTTTGGAAGAAAGGGCCTGGAGCTCACTCACCCTTCTAGCAGAAGTGATGGCTACCAGGAAAGCAGTCTTAAGAGTCAAGAGTCTTAAAGGACAGTTATGAAGCGGCTCAAAGGGAGCACACATTAAATAGGTAAGAACAAGATTCAAGTCCCACTGAGGCATAACGATGGGGATTGGAGGAAAAAGATGCGTTAAGCCTTTTAAGAAACGGTTAACTACCGGGAACTTGAAAAGAGAAGGTTGATCTGACAGCCGAAGGAAGGCAGAGATGGCTGAAAGATAGCCCTTGATAGTGCCCAGAGCAGAGCCCTGCTGGGCTAAAGAAAGCAGGAACAAGAGAACTTCAGAAAGAGGTGCAGAAAGGGGATTCACAGCCGTTGCTGTGCACCATGCCACAAACTTATTCCACCGGCAGGCATATACCGACTTAGTGGAGGGACGCCTGGCTGCCAAGATTACATCACAGACTTCGGGAGGCATGTCAAAAGACGTCAACTGCCGCTGCTCAATCTCCACGCAAGGAGGTGGAGGCTGGACAGGTTCGGGTGGAGGACCGTCCCCTGCTGCTGCGACAGAAGATCCTCCCGAAGAGGCAGTCTGATCGGAGGATCGATGGCCATGTTGAGCAGCTCGGGATACCAGACTCTTTGTGCCCAATCCGGAGCCACAAGAATGACATGGGCCCGGTCGCGCCTGATCTTCTTCAGCACTCTGGGCAGAAGTGGTATAGGCGGAAAGGCGTACAACAGACCGCAACTCCACTCGCGACGAAAAGCGTCGCCTAGCGAGTGCCGCTTTGGAAATTCCAACGCGCAGAATTGCTGACATTGCGCGTTCTCTTCGGTGGTGAATAGATCTAACCAAGGCTCTCCCCACTGTAGAAAGAGACCTTGCACCACCTCCGAGTGAAGACGCCATTCGTGATCCATCATGCACCTGCGGCTGAGTTAGTCCGCCCTGGCGTTTAGAGAACCTGCCAGGTGTTGAACCACCAGGGATATGCCCTGATGTTCCAGCCATGTCCAGAGGCGGAGGGCCTCCTGACATAGGGTCCACAACCCCACCCCGCCCTGTTTGTTGCAGTACCACATGGAGGTGGTGTTGTCCGTGAACACCTGACCTACTCTCCCCCGGACAGAGGGAAGGAATGCTTTCAGTGCAAGACGAATCGCCCTGAGCTCCAGAAGGTTGATGTGGAGCCCGGACTCCGCCGGAGACCAGAGGCCTTTTATCTCCGCCTCTCCCATGTGGCCGCCCCATCCCAGAAGGGATGCGTCCGTCACCACAGTGTGGTCTGGTTGGGGAAGGGAGAGGGATCTGCCATTGACCCAATCCTGGTTAGTGAGCCACCACTGCAGTTGATGTGCAGTGCCCTCCGAGATCTGGACGCAATCGGACAGATTCCCCTGATGCTGCGCCCACTGGAACTTCAGGTCCCACTGCAGAGCCCGCATATGCCATCTGGCATGATCGACCAGCAGGATGCAGGAGGCCATGAGGCCCAGCAGCCTCAGAGTCATTCTGGCCGAAACACGGGACAGAGGCTGAAAGATCGAAATCATAGCCTGAATATCCCGGACTCGCTGTTCGGGAGGATAGACCCGAAACCGCGTCGTGTCCAGAACCACTCCGATGAAGAGGAGCTTCTGAGAGGGAATCAGGTGTGACTTCGGCACATTGATGGAGAATCGCAACAAATGCAGGAGGTCGGCCGTAGTCTGGAGGTGGGAGACGACTGCCTGGGGCGAGCCCGCCTTCAACAGCCAGTCATCGAGATAGGGGAAGACTGAAACCCCTGATCTGCGCAGATGAGCTGCGACCACCGCCATCACTTTCGTGAACACCCGAGGGGCACTGGTAAGGCCAAAGGGGAGCACGGTAAACTGAAAATGCTCGTGCCTACCGTGAACCACAGGCAACGCCAGTGGGCCGGCAGGACTGGGATGTGGAAATAAGCGTCCTGCAAGTCCAACGCTACCATCCAGTCTTCCGGGTCGAGGGCAGACATGACCTGAGCAAGCGTCAACATCTTGAACTTCTCCTTCCGGAGGAAGCGATTGATGTCCCTGAGGTCCAAGATAGGACGCAGGCCCTTGTTCTTCTTGGGGACCAGAAAGTAGTGGGAGTAACAACCACGACCTACTTCTGGGACAGGAACGCGTTCGATGGCTCCCTTGGCCAAGAGAGCCGTAACTTCCTGCTGGAGAAGTGCCAGATGATCCTCCGACATGCGGTGGTATCTCGGTGGCATGGCTGGAGGGGTAGTCTCGAAGGGGAGGGAGTAGCCCCTTCGGACTATTTGCAAAACCCACCTGTCCGACATGATGGTGCGCCAGTGGGGGAGGTGATGGCGAATCCTACCGCCCACTGGCATTTGATGGGCCTGAAAGGTCAGACTAGGAGCGTTTGGAGGCTGCTGCAGAGGTGGGGTTGGTGGACTGGCGTGCCCGCTGGCCCCCGGAACCACGACGGTTGTTCCCACGTCCCCGGCCGCGCAAAGGTTGGGTAACTTGCTGCGGCCTGTGGCTCTGGGCGGGACGTAGTGGGGCACCCCACCCGCCACGAAAGGGGCGAAAAGCAAACTGCGCAGTGCGGGTGGAGAGGCCCAAGGACTTGGCCGTAGCCTGTGAGTCCTTGAAACGCTCTAGAGCGTTGTCTGCTTGGTCGCCAAAAAGGCGACGGCCATCAAAGGGCATGTCCATCAATGTGTTCTGGACATCCCCTGAAAAGCCAGTGGACCTCATCCAGGCGTAGCGACAAAGCGCTACCAACGTGGAAATAGTTCTGCCCAGAGAGTCGGCGGTGTCCAGCCCACAATGTACTATAAACTTCGCTGCATCCCTCTCGGCGGCAGCAGCCTGGGAGAGCACTGCCCGGGCCTCCTCCGGACACTGAGGCAGCACCTGCGCCACTGTATCCCACACCGAGTAGGAATAACGGCCCAAGAGACATGCGGTGTTTACGGACCGCAGTCCTAAGCTGGCGGAAGAGAAAATATTCTTACCAAGGTGGTCCAGCTTCTTGGATTCCCTTTCCGGTGGAGCGGTAGGGAAGGCGCTTTTGGAAATGGAGGCTTGGACTACCAAGCTCTCTGGGGTGGGGTGTTGGGAGATGAAAGTGGGGTCGCCCGGAGCTGGGCGGTGGCGTCGGGCAATCATCCTGTCCACGGGAGCCCCAGTGTTGGGCCTGGACCACGTGCCCAAAAGGACGTCTGTGAGGGCCTCATTAAACAGCAGCAGGGGCTCCGAAGAGCTCACAGCTGGTTGAAGCACCTCTGTCAGGAGGTTAGTCCTGACCGCCACCGTAGGAAGCTCGAGGTTAAGGGCCTCGGCAGCCCTACGCAACACCACTGCGTACGACGCTCCCTCCTCCGTAGCCACGGTAGGAGGAGACAACATGCCAAGGTCAGGGGAAGAGTCGAGACCACTGGCATCCCCCAGTTCCTCTCTCCAGTCCTGGTCAGAACATAGCTGATCAGTCAAAGGGTCAACTGACCCCTCCCAGTCATCCTCCTCATCATCTGTCTGCCACTCAGGTTGAAAAGAGGGCCCAGGAGTGAACAGGGGCACAAAAACCCCTCCCGGATCCGGCGTCGGACCACGTTGGTCCGGCTCCGTGTCCACATCAAGATGGAGGCCGGGGACGACGCCGGCCGGGAGGCCGACCGGTGTAGAGCGCGGCAGTGGTGCCGTCGGAAGCAGCGCCGGTGGAGGCGTAACGAGGTCAACCGGCACCGATCCAGATCCAGGCCTGGATCCAAGGGGGCCTTGCGGCGCCGGAGCCGCCGGCAGCGAAGACCTAGGCCCCCCAACCGAGTCCGCGCCGGTGGGGGTCGGTCTGCCGAATGGTGGGCACCTGGTCAGGGAGAAAATGTGGACAAGAAAGAATTTGGACCATCTTACAGAGAGCCTGTACCTGTCTGGACTGTTGAAAGTACCAGAAGTGTACTTCTTCCAACTCTTGCTGGCCGCAAAGATGAAAGATTTGTCTCCTTTGATCTGATCAAGCCACACCAGGTGGCCGATTCTCCACAGTAAGCCAAATGGGCTCCTGGGTAGCTACCTGCCTCCTCCTGGTACCATACAGGAAGTTCAAATGGAAACTTTAATAACTAATGTAGCATCCTCTCTCCAATAAGAGACAATAATCAACAACAACGAAGTATGCCTGCTACCTGTTGCTACGACAATGACAACTGTACAATCAACTAGTACAGAAACACAGATTTCAATTTGGAAACCTGAAAGGAACACAGTCTACGTGAATGTACTACAGATCTAGTCCACTCTCAGTTCTACAAAACCTGCTGAGCTGCCAAAAATAGATCGGACTGCCTCTGGCTACTTTATTTACTTTGATGACTTCTCTTTGGATTCATCTGACCTACCGCCACCTCTTACATTCAGGCTGAAAAGTGCATGTCTATCTTTGGCTGAAAAGGACATATTTTGTTTTTCCATGGCTTCAACTTTGGATTACAATCTCATTACTGTTCCTGGTACTTTGGATTGTTTTTGTGACTGTCTTTTTCCTACTACCGATTAGACACTATCTCCCATAACGCTCTGCAGAACAACTGGTGAACTTTGTTCTTAAACCACATTTGTCATCACACCGACAACAAAGAGGCCTCTCCCTGGTGAAAATTTCAGCTGTTCCAGTTCCTGACGAGATTGTTTGGGATTGGGTATCGTATGATGTATATGGCCCCAATGAACATTTACAAATTCCTTATTCATTTAAAATTTCCTTGAATTATGTCATTACCACAGTACTGTTTCTGACGATGGGGACATTGATACAGTGCATGAAATGCTAGAAGATCTAGAGCATTATACTGTGTCTAATTATGATCAAATGATTATCTCAACTTTACGGTCATCATTTTCTGCATAAAGCAAGCATTCCATGTGTGGTTTTCAATTACACACAATGGGAACATTGCCCTACACCACCATACGGTATTTCAAAAACATTTGCACAGAAGTTGCTTATTTTTCTGGGTATTATACATCTGACCCCGCCTCCTTATTACTATAGGCTTGCACCTTCACCTGCAAAGAAAAATATGCTGACTGACACCAAGCTGATATATTCTGCTTCCTTTCTTTAGCAGCTGTCTATAGCAGGTTTAGAATTTGAGGGACACTACAGATGTGAAATCAATTTGAGGAGCAAAAGATTGGCAGGTTCATAGAACTGAGGACTTATTTAGAGCATGCTTGCTATCACAACAAATTATTTTCTTGAACAAAACTGGGCAACAAATGACATGTCTTGGATTAGCTAAGATGAGATTTGAACACACCACGCATTCTCACATTTGAATGCTTTGAAAACTGGCAGCAGTTTACAAAATACACTAAGGATGCATTAGAGCCATGCTACGTAATGTCACATACAATTCATCACACCCCAACTGGAAGAGATGGTTAGTTTGGCCACTAGACACAAACAGATGTCAGGCACGATTCCTAGATCACATCGAAGGTTTTAAAATAAGTAGGCCTGACATACGATATGTGCAGTCTGAACACTTTGGGGTGGTGACAACCTGCAGTATTGGGAAGTTGTGCCTTGTACAAGATCACATAATGGATTATGGCACCTTCATAAACTTATGTGCTAGGCTAATAGCATACAGTGCACTGTGAACACCAGAATGCATGCCCATGTTAATACTAGACAAACTTTCACAGCCACAGGTTGTTAAATGCTCCCCGTGTTATTTGACACGATTAAATACACCAAGTCAGTCAGTCAGGCCTGACTAACTGCTAAGGATCTTCCCTTGACAGCTCTATTGAGCTGCTGCACCTCGACGTGCATGCAGCGGAATGCAGCTGGGAATGACGTAAGCATACAGTGATAAGCTGTCTGCTTTCACCACGGCCGCACTTAATCGTCTAGAAGCTGACAGACTGATGCGAGCTGCTACTTTGAAGGTGAGAGCCCAGATAAAATGCGCACGCAATTAATACCGCCTGCACATTACCCCTGTATTCTGAAATAGTTTTCTTAATTCCACAGTAAGACGACCTTCATTGTCGACTTTGATCATTACGTGAAGGCTCTATTGCGAGACTCCAACCGGCTGGTGGATGTCAAACGTGTTCATGTAAAAAAAGGTACGCTTTTTTTTTCCATGGCTGTTTTTGAAGGATTTTGTCTCTCATTAAACCGCTTGACACCAATACATTGCTCATTTATATTTTTAGACTCCAACCGACTGGTGGAGATCTTCTGAACAAACGAGCATTCCTTTTAAAAGGTATGTTTCCCCTCAACTTAGCTTAACACTTAATTGTTTTTTTTTGTTGGTTCTTTAAAAACATTCTACATGGGAAACTGATGTGCTTTACCTGCATGCATCTTCTAGAGGCTTCCTGATTAATAGAAGGGAACCCCACCACGTGAATACTTAGTGGAGTACATTATTGGATTTGAACTACGCCTTATCCTTTCTGGTAAGGGTTTACACCAGATGCTTCCACCGAGCAATTTGGTTATTTTAAATGGATGTCATACGTTGACTAAAAGAATTGCCCCTCTCATTTGCAGATTTCATTGTCTGAAGTTTCTGCTTTGGTAAGCTATACTCCGGCTACCTATTGCTTGCATTAATTCATAATTGATAGAACACACCTGACTACTTCCTCTTAAATTAATTTCATAGGCTGTCCACCCTCCTTCCATAGTCCTGAGGAAGACCTGCTCTGACGCACACCAAATCTGCGCTGTTTCCAGGGTCGAAACGTCGACATTTATTATTACATATGTCCACACAGTTCTCTTGACCATAAATTGATCCGTGAATGGCTCTTGTATTACATGTGAAAAATTAAGACAGGACAAAAATTCAAAAATATTATTTTTATGTCACTTACATTTGTCATGTATATAGTGTACTGTTTCTTTCACTATTCATTGTATGTCACTTTATCACCTTAGTCACTTGTTGCAATTCATGTGCATCTGTGACAGCCAGGACTGTTTTTTGAAAAATTAGAGTAAATTAATTTGACTTGTGAATTTCTCCTTTTGGTGTGTTCTTCTTTTCCAAATGATTTTTTCGTGTGTCACAAATAAGAAATTGCAAGACACTCTTTCATCTGTAGTAAATACAGTGTGCACAGTAATTGTACCACCCAACAGAACCAATTGTTCTATATACTACTACTAATACCCAGGTTCTGAGGGACACCGGGTCGCCCCATTATTTCTAATGTTGATGGGCTAAGGACCTCAACACTTAGCCCTTTTATCTGATGACCTGGAACTCTGGGACTTTATTAGGGCCTCGGAAACCACGTCAAAAATGCTTCTTGAATACAATAAATCAATGAAATACGGAAAGTCTCTCAGCATCAAGCTGCCGAGGTGACTACGCTAAATTGACAGGGCCAATATAGAAAAAGGTCTAGCAGTGGTTGATAATGGTAGGACTACCTTGTCCTCTAGAATATACTCTTCGGGGAACATGGTGTCATCAGCAATAGACCGCGTACAAGACATGTCCGGATAACAACGTGGGCAGTCACAGCTAAAGTCTATTCTACTATTGAGCTGGACACTACAAACACTACGTTCTGGCCACGTGCTGTGGTGTCATATTAATGCCACAATTCCATTTTCCCCCTAGAACCTTACAAAGCAGCAATTACTCATGGTATTAAAAGATGCAAGGTACACTATGTTACACATAAATAAACTAGAGAAGTTACCTTTCACCTTTGCTGAAACACTATTCACGGATTGGATAATCCATTGGTAGATCACCCTGCTGATTTCGACATTTCATTTTCAGTACTCTGGAATACCACCAAGTGGGCAGATAAGAAGCATTGGAGCATATACAAGAGTATTAGGAACTACCTTTCAAATTCCGGTATCAAAACACGGAGACTGAAGTTTTTCTGTGGTTCAGACTGTGAGAACAGTTTAAGTGGATCCTTAGTGTGCAAGGACTTTGCTTCACGGAGCCTTTAAAGCTTCCGTGGCAAACTTCTCTTGCTACTTGAAGACCGCTGTGATACATCCAGCTTTCAGATTGCTCTCTGATGGGAGTTACCTGAAGCTGAACAGTGAAGGCACCACAACTGATGAAACCGCTCGGTGGGCGCAGGGTGTGGCGGATGTTGCCTGATAACCTGGGCTGGATATGGAGCCTCATAGAAGTGCGGCCGCCATCTTCGGCGGTGCAGCCATGCACCCCATCACTCAAGAGGTTTAAGTACTATCAGTTTTAATAATTTTTGTATTGTTCTAGCAAACATCGTACTAACAGAAAGGGAGTCATTTAGCTTATATTATACCGCAATAGATCATTTGATGCTAGCCAAAAAAGTTAAAATATTTGATAAATCCAAATCAAATAAACAAGATTCAGGACTTGATTCCGATATAGTCTTTACATGGATACTTCGTAAGAAGTTATGTTTTGAACACAATGCAAAATCTACTCTACCTTTTCTCTTCCTCAAAGAAGGAGGCCCTGCCCTGGTCCAGGATAAAAGGGCACGTAGATAAAGTGCAATCGTCATCTGAAAAACAATACAACTTTCATAAATACAATTGCAGATTGCTAGCTGTCACTTCAGTGGATGCATCACATCTACAAAACAGGACTTCAAAAAGTAAACAATCAGGTCAGCACCCCTACTGCATCATAGGATGTCAGCAACGACAGAAATAGAAAATTGCTGTCATATTATCCAATTGTTCTTTTATAGTGTCGATATGAATGATTTATAACTAACTTGTTCAAAATGAGCACACGTAATAGATGGGCTTTCACAAATGTTCATCACAAATTTACACTAAAAGAATATTGTTAGAGTCTGCACCTTTTCATTGTCACAAGGCCACCAGCAATAATAGACTTCATTAAATGTGGCACTAAAAATAATGAGTGGCTGATTAAATAGCAACAGCTGTTCACCAAAAATTCAATAGGCCAGGAGGGTGCTGGGAGAGCTTGGCATCAATAACACAATGTTTTGTATAGAATTGATTTTGAATTACTTATTTAAGCAAAGCAAGCATTAGAGGACTGCACTTCCAGAATAGGAATTGCCATACGAGTCCACTTTCAAAGTATCTTTTCTAACTTAGGGCCTTATTACGATGGCATTCTCTGACCGCCGGCTGCCATTGTATCGGGCAGGAGACCGTCCGACAATGAGTTGGCGTTCCCACCTTCCCTATTAGGATAGGGCCACTGTGCAGATGGTTGTAAACGCTTTTTTCTACTGGGGCTTGTGCTGCGGCCCAGGAAAAGGGCTGCAGCACAAGCCGCAGTAGAAAAAGGCACTTTCTGCACATCCATGCACCGTATGCCTGGTACAATGTGGTGCCTGGCAGATGGTGCATGGATATGTGAGGGGGCACAACATGTACCCCTAGGCCACTTAGCAATGGCCCACGGGGGATGGGGACCTGCTTGGCGCTCTCAAAGTCCATTTTCATCTGCCTTTTCATGGCAGTGGTACCGCCATGAAAAGGCAGTCAGAAAGGGACATACTAATCTCTAAGGCGGTGCCTGCGCAAACAGTGCCTCCATTGTAGGGATAGGATTCCGACCGTTGCCCCCAATGGGATCCTGGATTGTGTTGGAGATGGCAGTCTTTCTCCCCCTCAACCTCTGCGCTCCGACTGCCGGTATTATAATCCGGCAGTCGGACCGAAGACCTGGATGTTGGGCAAACCGCCACAGACGGCCCGACGGTGGCGGTACGCCCGCCATCGTAATGAGGCCCTTAAATTTGAATGCATAAGTCTACTTATGCCATTTTTTGGTTTTTTAAATGCATTTTTCCAGTCATAAATGCATATCTAAATATATAATTGAAATATATTTAACAAGTTATACAGTAAAAAATTTTTTTGCTAATTGTACAATTAAACTGATAGACAATGGCAAACCTATTTATCAAATATTACATGGTATTTTGCATTTTGTTTCAATAATTAAATGAATGTAGTTAAATAGTTTACATAAAAAGAATACTGTGGTGAAATCATACATGTAATTTATGTAAGATCAGTATTGAAATTAATATATTTTGTAAAAGTCAATACAAATTATTTTTAAATAATTTATTTACACTTAGAAGTCAATACAATAACGAAAGAACACGAACAAGACAAGGAATGTAATACAATAGAGTATAGACAAAGGTTAAAATAAATTAATACATTAGTAACAATTGATACTGCATATACATTCTAAATAATAAATAAAAGTTAACTCATTTAATTTGGGTATAATTAAGTAAAACAAATCAATTTAATAAAAGAATACATATGGATGTAATATATTTAAACATTTTAAAGATAAAATATAGGTAACATTTAAAAAAATATTTCCATTCATAGTAATTCACCGATTTTACATTGTTTTTGTAGCTTGCAGTTAGACGGCACCAATTTTCCTAGTTGCAGTCGATGGATGCAGAGGTACGGGTACAGATGTCTGAGTTAGTTAAGACTTTTACATTTTAATACATTAGGTTCTTAAGTAATACCACCTATTTTTACTTACCAGAGTGGGTTAGGAGACAGAAGGATTTTATAGGAAGGAAATGTATTTTTGTTTTTTTAATGCAGGAATGCTTTTGGGTAGGATGTAAGCTTAATTAACTGTACAATTTAGTACACTGGCATGCTTAAGTGGGGTCGCAGTGAACGTTTATGGAGGATAAATTAAGTATTTTTGCATGCATTTGTATGGCATTTTATTTACAGGAACAATTTTTACGTTGGATGGAAATTTGCATTGATTCATGTTTTGGCCTAATTTTCAATTTGCTTATTTTTTTTTTTTTTTTTAGTAAAGAGGGTTAGGTGGCTCCCCAACCCCTCCTCAAAAGCATTACACTTTTTCAGCACATTCACTATCATTTTTCTAGTTTTTGTTTTCATGCTGGGTTAATTAATTTTAGAACGTTTTTTCCTAATGGAATGGAGATATGTGGGAAACTCGCCACCACACTTCATCTGATTGAGCACTCACTCCGTTTTTTGGGGCGTTCGAAATCATGGATAAATTTGCACCTTTGGAATATTTTGTTCTACATTTGACTATTTACTTTTCAATTTTTTTCAGGTTTTTACAGTTTTTGCTTTTAAAAATAAATAAATGTATTGTTTTTAAATAAAGGGAGTTTGGCGGAATACCTTTCCCACTACACAGGATAGCTGCTCCTTTGTTGGAAGCAGGGGGTGGGGTATTTTAGCAAATCGTGGTTCATTTTTATTATAAGATTGATTTGATTCGATGTAGGGCTTGAGTGTTTTTATTTTTTGTATTAGGGTACATGATTTGCAGAGTTTTATTATTGCAGTGTAATTTACAATATAGTACTGCAGTATATTTGTTAACTTTGTTTAATAATGTGATTGTGAAGGAGGTTGTCCTTGGTTTTTGGTATTTTCCAATCTTTTTTTAAGAGGTATTTTTTTGTGCTCTTGTGCGCATTATTTTTTACATTGGGAGAATGTTTTGTATATAAACATTTCATATTTTGTGAATTGTACAATGGATTTCCTCCTTTTTTTTTAAATATTCTGGAGTGTAGGTTGGCACTGTTACGTAATATAAACCTGACACCCCGAACAAAAGGCACACACGCTGGGAAGGCCTTTGCCAATGGTACTTGAAATGTATTCTGCCACCCTTCTACTACATTGTTAATTTTTAGGTCGAAGCCTACTTTTTGCTAGCAACATCTTGGGGACATTCGGAAAGCTTCCCTGGGAATGCATTTCGCCCATTTTAACTCACATTTGCTTGCTTTCTATTTGCTGGCTTTGTTTTAGGCTGTTCAGCTTGAGTTTGTCCCTTCCCTTGCCCAAACCTTATTTATTGTATTTTTTCACCAGTACTTTATTTCTGAAAACAGGCCTTTAAATCTTGTTCTTATCTTGTCACATTTGCTGTGCAGTTAGTGATGGTGAATCTTTATTCGGTTAGAATCTGACGATTAAAGCACATAATTAAATACACAATATATCAATCATCAGATAAAATTGAATGCATTACAAGGTTCGATGGGTAGAAAATCACCCAATCAAAAAGGCAATTCTAATGAAAACAAATTAAAAAACAGCACAAATACTTTTAAAAATGGCATGATAAAAGTCAATTTTGAAGAATGTAGACCTGGAAAACCTTCTGAATTTTGGGTCAATATTAAAAAATGACATAAAATCACATGATTTAGGAGACTAATACATTTCTGCCCACAAGAGCAAACAATCCAAAACACAGAGTACGTTATAGCGGAGGTATCTTTATACAGCAAATTTCTTCCTGAGCCTCAAAGCAGCAAGAATAAAATTTAAGACAGAAACAGATTGTCAGAGAGGGAAAACTTTGTAAAAAGGACAAACTCTCTTTATGGGTGATGAGAATCTTCTCTCAGGATGGAGTATAAATAAACAGGCCAATAAATTGTGGTGAAGTGTGCAAAAAAAGCATAAAGTGCATGGTGGATTGGGCAGAGGCAGCCTCACAGGGACAACACGGGAGCGTGATGAACCCAGAACATGTACTGGGAAAGGCAACCAAAAAATGGACCACGTTGAAGCGGAGCTGTGCGAGATGAAATCTATGCTCAGTGTTTACAACCCAGGTAAAGTATAGTGCCATCCCTGACCTAGGATTAATACTTCCTGGACGGTCAAAGATATAGCTTAACCACAGTTGAGAATTTTTTTCTTTTTCTTTTACATATGCTAACAAGGGGATAGCAGGCACGTGACTCAAATTCATGCAGTCCTCTATTATCACATGAGAAGCTAGACTTGGGGGTAGACAGTTTGAGCCACAATAAAAGTGGAGCCACTCTTACTTGGTCCTCCAAAAAGCCAAAGCCAAGCTGCTGATATGAAATGAAACTAGATGTCTTCAGGATGGCCAGAAGTCTACACAAATTTTTTTTTTAGCTGTCTGTAGGTTACCCAAACCAGTGTACCTACATACATCTGCACCGTATGTACTGATGTAAGACTTTTACTCTTCTAGACTGTAACCATTTCTCTGAGGGGCTGATGACTTGGCTTTGTTGTGAATCTAAAAATGGATTCACATGAAGCCACCATCTTCTGTATTCTTAAAACAGTAAGCCTGTCCCAACTCAGGTTTGGGTCAAATAGGATACCTAGTTAATTGAAGCTGGTCATCTTGGCAATAGGGGTTGTCCTGATAAAGATCTTGGATCCAATTTTCTTTGGGCCACAGGTCAAGATAAAGGATTTTTGGTGGTTAATTTTCAGTTTAGGATCCCTCATAAAACCTTTGAAAACATCTAAAAGGGCCTGCAGTCCATTAGCTGTACATGCAATTAGGACTGTGTCATCTGTGTATAAAAGTACAGGGACCGAACGTGATCCTATCTTAGGGTCATCTTTAACATGAGATGGTAGGGCAAACTCAAGAGCATTAATATAAAATAGGAATAAAAAAAAGAGCCAAGATGCATTGCCGTTTTACCCTTCTTGTGACCTTGATAGAATGGGTACACTCACCATTAGACATGTAATGGATTTTGGTAGATGTGTCCCAATGAAGGCGCCTAAGGAAGATCCATTAAATAAGGATCAATGCCAGATTGCTCCATTAGTCAAAGGCACAGGAGGGGTCCATAAAGTCCATATGTATGGCACCTCTCCTGGCCTTGACATACTTCCCAAGAATTAAGTACAGGTTTAGTGCACGCTCAACAGTGCCCAAACCAGGCTAAAACCCATACTGGACTTCGGGGGAAAAACATTTACACACCCTAGGATTTTTGCAGAAGAATCTAATAGTGAGATAGGATGGTAATTAACAGGGAGGTTGCTGTCCCCTTTCTTGAATATAGGCACTTTGATTCCCTCCAGGAATCCGGGGGACCGGACTTAAACACTGCTCTCAGTACATTAGTTAACAAAGGGGCACAAAAAGCTCAATTTTGCCTGAACAGATCAAAAGGTACCCCATCAGGGTCCTGGGCCATCCTGGCTGCAGCTCTCGTAATGGCATTCAACACATCTGCTATGAGATTGACCTCTCAAGCCATTTATCATCAATTGAGGGATTTACCTCAGCTGACAGGGAAGATCCGTTATCTTTCAGGGGACTCGGATTAAAAATTTGTAAAAAATGGGCGATTCAGTCATCCACTGGTATATGGCACTCTATCCATGTGGCCGGTCGATCTGAAAAAAGTGACTATTTATGATCTCCCAAAATGCTCTATTGTCCCTCATCTGAGCTGCACCCTCCAAATCATCCCAGGCTTTGTTTCCAATTTCCTGTTTTCTGATTTTGAGGGAGCGCTTATAGTTCTCTTGCAGCCTTGATATCCAAGAAGTTACGTGGTATCGAGTTGGTAGACTTTTTAAGGGCTTTATGGGCACTAGTGCACTCTCAGTTAAACCATGGATGAAGAGGTTCCTGCAGTGAGGGTTAACTAGGTGACAGACTTTTCTAACTCTTCAATAATTCCAATTGGATGGCTGTAAAAATGTATAATAAAAGTTTATAAGAATTGCCTTACGTGAGTTGCACTGAGATATCGTTAAGATTTGGCAACATGGTTTATATGCTAAAACCTCGACCCTCCGGTTCCTGATAGCTATAGAAACCAAGATAGCCAAACCCAGCCAGCCATTTAAAGCCCCCAACATGGAAAGGGTCAGTGGACCAGGTTTTGTGGCAGCATATTATATCGTAACCTTGAATAAGACAAAGCCAGTCCATATTGTGCAGTTTCGAACGGATCCCTGCAACATTCCAAGATAAAAAAACAGAAGTAGTTAACTTTGCCAGGATATGAGCCACATTGAGGTTTGACACCAACGTTGGGACAGGCAAAGAGTCTGGGGCCAAAATTAAGTGGGCTCCAGGCGTAGACTGGGGTCCTGGGCTCTCGAGCTCAACCGGGATTTTAGTTACAGAGGGAATAGCACCCGCCTGGCTCAGAGTCATACTGGATATGGCTCGCTTCTTATGAGCAGTCCAATGTCTGGGCGTCGGGACCACCTCAGGTCAGTCACTCATTACAGTCTGACAAAGCGGCAAACCTATTGTTACACAATATGCCCCAAGGTTGCTGAGGCTGGGGAACATATATAGGTGAGCGTGCAACCTGATTTGGGCGCTTATAAAAATATCCCAACGGTAGTGTAACTATGTTAAATCTTGAAAGTACTCTTGGTGTATGAGGACTCAGTAGTCTTCCCACTCAGCTTGGGTGTCTGAAGTTAACCACTATACAGTTCCCAGGTATGTCCTTAGCTGCTGATCCAATCCAACTGACCCCTCAGACCATAAGAATGTCATTTTCATTTGTGATGTGAAAGTTTCTATTTCCCCTAAGCCAATGGATGACCTTAGTTCGAGTTTATTCCTAGTTCTCCGTTTGGTTTGACTTCAGGGGTGTGTGATGCTATGAGGAAAGATACATTGACCATCGGCTCCATTTTGTATAACGGAGGGGATGTTTTTGCTCTTCACCTGTTCTTGCTCTTCACTGTGCAGAGTAAGATGGAACATATTGTGTGGGATGTGCACTTGGTACCATTTACAGGGTTGAGATTGCTTTTGCCAGAAAAATGTGCTGAATGTACAGCTCTGCCTTGAAGCAAACATGGGGGTCTGGCTGCACCTGTGAGTGACCTCGACGCAGACCGGTAGAGCCAGCCTCGTTTTTGCAACAGAAGAAAGGATGAGAGGTTTCTAGAAATCTTTCCTTGGGTTGGGAAAAAAAGTTATTAAAGACGGGGAATGGCGATTCTCCAAGCGTAGTGTAATGAGAATCTAGATTTCATTAAAGACACGGAGGCTAGCATTATGCATAATAACCTTTAATGCCACTCCTACAGCACCGTTAAAGAAAAGAACTCTCAACATGTTAAACACTAGAACCAGAACACTGAAGTCCATAAATAATCCATCCACTGAACATTCCTCCTCTTTTAATGCAGCAACTGTAACCTCTTCTTAAACGCAAACTTTATTCAACACTACCACTTCTTTATTCTGTAGAAAGACCAAAAAACCTTTAAACCTTTTTCTAAACTTCTTTATCCTTATCATCCAACATTTTCACAGTACTAACAATGAAACCTCTACACATGAAAGATAGCACAAAATAACTTATTCATTCACAAACTTTTTTTTTTTTTTTTTAAATCTAAACTTACCCACATGGACAGTGGAGGGGTGGATAATGCTAGCCTCCGTGTCTTTAATGAAATCTAGATTCTCATTACACTATGCTTGAAGAATCGCCATTTCATTTCAACACCGGAGGCTGCCATTCTGCATGTTCAAGTCCCTTTAACCATCAAACCAAAATGGGGGGTCACTGTTCCGTGGGAGGGGGTGCCAAGGGGCACCCACCCACCAGAGGAGAAAGAAGAAGGAAAACAAAGATGAAAAAGGAGAAAAAGGAGAAAAAAGGAAATCCTAGGTCTAGAACCCACTGGTCAGAGGCAAGCACTTGTCTCGTCTCTTGTTGCCCTCACACACCCCGAAGGATGTCATGCTTCATCATCGGGCGTTTGCTCTTCGTCGGGTCGGCGCTGCAATGCCCTACGGGTCCCCCGAAGGGTCACTTTGGCGGAGATCTTTTTGGA
Organism: Calotriton arnoldi; assembly: GCA_963921515.1. Lineage (NCBI taxonomy): Eukaryota > Metazoa > Chordata > Amphibia > Caudata > Salamandridae > Calotriton > Calotriton arnoldi. Next base: position 2,337,586 of record CAWUFW010001727.1, read on the forward strand.
ACAGCCGTCAGAGGAGTGCGGGTGTGTGGGGTTGGGGGGAATCCTATGTGAAGGGTCAAAGGGTGTGTAAGAAGTTAAAACTGGCTAAGGGATACCTGGAATCGGTGCGTTTATTGGGAAGGTACCCTTGTCAGAATAAAAAACCCAAAGGTCATGCGTTACTCCAAAGGGCGTAATGTGCCCAAGTAACTTAAAGGGTCGACATGTTTCGCAGCTCCTTGGTCACAAGGATCCGTGCCGCTTCATCAGGACCAAAACAAGCTGTGGTGTGATAGTGCAAGTGAGTGAAGGGGTAAAAAACCCTAGTGAACTCAGGGCGGGCCAAGACTGTGAAACACTACAGCGAGGCCGCAACGAAATAGTTGAACCGCTCCTGAGGAAACCTATCAAAATGAGGAGAAATGCTCCATGGGCTAGAGCACAGAGTAACTCGCACCTTAACAGGAATTTCCGTTTGTGTGCTGGCTCTCAGCACCTACCCCTCCCGACGCCTGCCCGCATATATATGTAGGTATTCATCCAAATCTTTTAAATTATTGCCATACATTGTAATATGCAAACCACTTTCAAAGTCTTCCTCCTCCTGTGTGCCGCCAAGGGCATCCTTTCCATGTGTGCCGCTAAGGACACCCGTTCTACTTGTGCCGCCAAGGACACCTTTCTTTGCAGTTGCCTGAAAGCCAACCTTGCATTGTTTGGACATATCAATATCTTCAATATGTCTGGTCTTCCTTGTGCGCTTTCATCCAACTTCACTACTCACTCCCTCTCCCTCCGAAAGGGAATAAAACTCTTCACCTGACTCAACCTCCTTCCTTTTCCTAATCTTTCAGATATCCTCCATGGTCTCCTTCACTTGCTTTTTTTTACACTCTCCTCATTCACCATATTTCCAGTCACAGTAAACTCATTACCCTGCTCACTATCCATTTCTTTCACAAAATAATCTACTTAAAAGAAATGGCTAAAATATTATTATTTTTTTTTTTATTTTATTTTTTTTAAAACAGATTAATCCAAATAACTTCCCATCACCAACCGTACTCTTCAACCCCTCCTCAGATAAACACTCGTTTTTAGGTCTCGCCTGAGCCAGCGCATGCGCTGCTCTGGCGAGACTTTTAGTAAGTGGGCTTGAAAAATCCGACCACACGCTTTGTGTGGCCTAAAGCGTGCGGTTACGCGCACGGTTACGCGCACAGGCGCCATCTGGCTTTCCACCCTTACACTCGCGGGACGCTGCAGCTGCTTTCACTTTTGCTGCCGCGCGCGCCACCCACGTGCTTTTTTAAAATTTATTTTTAGCGCGCGCACACACAACTCCCGGGCTTGTTTTTTTAAACTTTCAGCGCGCCACTCGCCAATCTGCTCCCTCCTGCAGCGCTGTTGGGTCGCCGCAGCGGCCGGTCAGTCCCCGCGTCCAGGGCGCTCTAATTACATTTAGCCGGAGCAGTCCCAGACTCACTGGGCCTCGTCAGCTGCCATGCGGTTGATCCCCAGTCGATTGCTTTTGGGCTCCTTCAACCATGCACATCTCTGGGAGCTTATGCAGCACCCCCTCACTCGCTGCCGGTTGTCCTTCCACCCGAGGCTCACTGCGACATCTGCGGCAGCGCCCCACCTGATGCTATTCGGAGACGTGCCGGGCTCCACCTACGGCTGAGGCTATGCCGCGGCTGCTGACATTTTGGTGAAGTCTCTGGTCATATCAGATTGTCTGCCGACAGCTATCTCGTATCCTGGCACTGCACTCTTCTGTTTCAAGTTGAAAGGGTTTAGACCTAGACGACTAGCATGAGATTATTCGGGGTTACTCTCGAACGGCTTGCGGAGTACATTCAGGGCACGTCCATCCTCGTTGGCTGCTGGCCACGCACCCCTGTGATGTATTGTTTCGTGCAATATAGTTGGAATTTCATGTATGAGATCTGACAGATGTGTGTGTGTGTAGGGCTAAAGAGGAACTCTATACTGCAATTGTTGGAATGCTTAAACCATGAAACCTGACAACAACTTGATTAAAGGACTTGTGAAATACGTACGTGACCAGGCATGCTTTCGCCATCCACCTGTTCAGTGTTGTTGTGATGTAAAAGAATTGCTCAGAGAGCCTTGGAATGCCAGAATTGTGACAGTTTTTATATGATACTATTTTGAAGCTGGGCTGGAATTTGCCATGCCACAGTGGTGGAAGGCGATGATAGTCACGTATTTGCAAGTTGTATAGCTCTAGTTAATGCCTGTGCCAGCCCGTCATCAGAGATTTGGATAAAGAAGTGTTTTAGGATTGATTCCACCTTGGTGTGTGAGGAGTTGTGGATTTTGAAGATGTGAATAGTCATTGGGTGATGCTGATCAGTGCGTTCTACTTCCAGTAGCTTGAGACACTCTACTTTGACATAGCCCATAATTGGTTCAGCGCTATGAATTCCAGAGCCGGCTTAACTGCTATGTCATTAGTGCTTAGAATGCAGTAGGTCTGTTTGTGAATGATGGCTTTGAATGATCGTAGTTCGTTTCATATTCGCAACGTTTTGTGAGTGCATGATATGTGAATTGTTGATTTGTCTTCCTCTGTGGTTGTGAGGTTCCTTACAGAATGAGAGGTGGATGGCATATAGTGTTCTACGAGATGTTGCTATCCATGAGTTCTAGTGAGGACCATTAGAGGATGGGAGGTGGATGTTATTTCTTGCTTTACATGAAGCTGATTATTTTGTGTATTGTATGGTGCTTTCCTCTCCATTACCTGTGTTCTCGGGAGTGCATATTTATTGTTTTTTTTATTTTGTTATTTTATATAGCGCAAACCTTGCTTGACGGCATTAAAACACTTCATATGAGCACCAATACGTTACCGTATTTTTTTTTTGGGGGGTGGAGCCTGGGCTGCGCATGCGCTGCTCTGTGAGGCATGTTGTATTGAGGTAAGGGCTTGATGCTCAGCCCATTCTCTACCCATAGTTTTAATTGGCTTGTGTCATTGTCCACGATAAACTGTGGCTGTTCATTGGTCAAAAGGCTTAGGAGTCCCTCCTTAGTACCGCCTTGTCTCATTTTGTAACCTCTCATGGCGACACACCCTATTACGTGTGTTGTTGCTCTGTAGGCTTTAATTACAGGTACCACGCATTATTTTCTCAAATAGCGTTGTCCTGCCTGCAGTAGGCGGGACACGCTCTCTCCCAACGCTTTTTTTTATTTTTATATCACTCATTTGCAATGCAATAGGTCTTGCATTTGCAAGAGTTTAAGCTAGTGGCATTGTAAATGACAATGCCTTTTATTTATCAGTTTTAAAAACAACACAAATAAAAGGCTTTGTCATTTACAAAGTCAATAGCTCAAACTCTCATAAATGCGAGACCTATTGCATTGCAAATGCTTGGTTAAGTCTCTCTGTTTGCTTCTAGTCCAGCATCTTTTTGGCATAAACAAGTAGTGAGTGTTTTTTTTTTTTTTTTTAAACTCGGCACACCTCCACATGTGGTCTAAAAATACACAGTGCACTCAAGCCTCCCCGGGCCATATGGGGGTAGCTCGTTCAGTCCAAGTTTTAAGTTTGCATTCCAAATACCCCCGTTTTTATCACGGTATAAAAACATAGACCTCAGGAAACTCGAGAGCATTGCGTCAGCAGTGTTACTGTGCTAGAGATGTGCAGCGGTACAAGAGGGGATTTACAGCACACACCACAATGTAGTGTTTTAGGTTTTGAGACACTATGCACATTATTTATGCACATTTTCTTCTTCATTAACTCTCATGATTTCAGTGGTAATTTGACATTATAGCAACTGACAAATCTTCTTGGAAACGATTTTCCTAATCAACATAAACAACTGCATTCGAGTAAATGCTTTTTAAAGACAACCTGAGCTGCATCCAGGGATCTAATTATATTTTTCTAATATGATATTTTAAAGACCCCTGAGAAGTCATCTGTTGTAAGTGGCATAACATGCCTCATGCAGTCTTCACGGTGTCACTTTTTGAAAACATTGGCAAAGCCAATAGCTCTCGCTAAACACTTATAAGGTCCCAAATGCGAGACCTATTGGCTATGCCAATGCTTGTTTTAAGCGCAACCGATTGACCATTCAACCATTTTTGCACTGCCACACATGAATTATTTGCTAATGTAAATGTTCCCAATCCAATATGGCCACTCTTTTTGCGAGAGTGCTTGCGCGATCTCCTGCACGCTGCAACCTTCTCCGCAAACAGAGTTGTCCCGCAGGCTAGAACCCCTACGCGTGCACAGCTCAAGAGATCATGTGATCATGTCATGCAGAGCTGAGGAAAATAAGAGGATGGTCCCGTGAACCTAAACGCCTTCACGTGCACCGCTCCTTGTACTGAACAAAAACGCCGGTCACCGCAGGTAAAAGCGGTTAAATGCCGGCATTTTTTAAATTCATACAGTCTTGCACACGCGACCAAGCGCGTCCGCCCAAACTACTCTTTCCCCTCATACATTTTCATCGTCGAATCGGGCAAGAATTTATTTATTTATTTTTTTAAAAGATGCCACTCTTTTTCCTGCAACTTGCCCCAAATGACACTCATTCAAGAGCTTCGCTTCCGTAAGTTAGAAGCTTAGCTCGACATAAATAAATCTTTCAACAAAACAGACATACATATCCTAACTAAACTTATTCTCACTAAATAAATTAAGAAGGTGTACTTATCTCAACAGAAGCAGCCATTAAAAGAGGAGGAATGTTCAGTGGATGGATTATTTATGGACTTTAGTGTTCTGGTTCTAGTGTTTAACATGTTGAGAGTAATTAAAGGTGCTGCAGGAGTGGCATTAAAGGTTATTATGCATAATGATAGCCTCCAGTCTTGATATGAAATCTTGGCTCTCAGACAGCAGCTCACTATGGAACAGACGTGTCGCCAAAGAGGGAACTTTGGTGGTCCCGATCAAGACTTCTGCCTGACTGAGGGCTCTCCAGTCGTGCTGGCCAAAATGTTGAAAGACACTCTTTCGGTGATGTATTTCTATTATTTACTTTGTGTATATATGCTGTGTAAGTTTCAGTACTCCATGTGTATATTTCATATGTTTTTTGTGTATACATGCTCTTTATATTTGGCTTCTTTCATTTGACATCTGGGAAGGTGCGCTACCAAGTATATTTTGTCTTCCTTTTAAAAAAGTGTTGGAGAAGGACAAGAGTCGTACCCTAATGGCCTTTTACACGGATCTTTATGCCCATGCTCCTTGCCTCTTGGAGGCGGCTGAGCAGTTCCTTGATGCTTGCCCCTGGGACCCTATCGATCCTTACTTCAAGGAGGTACTTGATGAACCTATCACCCATGGGGAAATTGCTAAGGCACTGAAGCAATTACCGACGGGCAGAATGCCGGGTCCTGACGGTCTTCCGCTTACTTTTTACCGGGTCTTTTACCCGCAATTACGAGACTATCTACTTCATCTCTTTAATAGCTTTACTGACTGTACGGGCCTCTCTCCTACGATGAATGAGGCGGAAATCGTGCTGGTCCCTAAGCCTGGTAGGGACCCGACCCTGGCGGCTTCTTTTCGCCCCATTGCCTTGTTAAATACGGATGCCAAACTTCACAAAACTTTTAGCGAATCGGTTGGAACCCCATCTTCCGGGGCTCATTGACCCTGATCAGGTGGGTTTCGTCCGCCACCGACAGGGCGCCGATAATATTCGCCGTATTGCACACTTGGTGGAAAAATCGCATTTCAGAGACATCCCTGCTTGTCTGGTCTCCCTCGACGCTGAGAAGGCGTTTGACCGCGTGGACTGGGGCTTCCTTCGGGCAGTTCTTCGAAAGATTGGCTTGGGACCGGGCTTTATTTCTAAATTGATGGCTTCCTATGCAAAACCTACCACTTGTATTCGCTTTAACGGCTCTACCACCGCCCCTATTTTTATCCACTGGGGCACGCGCCAGGGATGTCTGCTTTCTCCCCTACTTTTCACGCTAGCTGTCGAGCCCCTGGCTATCGCTATCCGCCGCAATCAGGATATTCAAGGTATCCGTATGGGGGGTTCGGAGCATAAGGCCTCTTTCTTTGCCGATGACTTGCTGCTGTCCCTGTCCTCTCCGTCGTCCTCCCTTCCTGCTGTGGCTGAACTCTTGGGATCCTTTGAGGCTGCTTTGGGTTATCGCATTAATCTGGAAAAATCCCACGCTCTTAATCTCACGCTTTCGGCATCGGAGGTCCAGAGCTTGCGGGGCCTGCTCCCGGTGCAGTGGACTGATGAGTCGATTCGTTACTTGGGCTTAGACTTAACCCCTACACTCTTCTTGGACCTCCTCGAATTGGCCCAGATTTCGCAACTCTGTTCGTGAAGAAATGCGTTGGTGGGAAGGTCTTCCCTTGGCATGGCTAGGCCGCCTTCATGCTGTTAAGATGTCCTTTCTTCCTAAAACCCTCTATTTGTTCCAGTCTCTCCCTACTCCTATTCCGCATGTGGATATTCAGGCCCTGCAACGAGATTTTACTAAGTTCATATGGGGGAAATCACGTCCCTGCTTCTCCCACAGAATACTCCTCCTTCCCAGATCTCGGGGCGGCCTGGCCTGTCCCAACTTGCTGGAATACTGCTGGGCTTGCCACCTCTGTTTTATATCGGAGTGGATCGTTCCTGAAAGCGAGAAACATTGTTTCCATATGGACCGTGCGGTGGCTTGCAGACCACTATGGGACCTCGCCTGGCTTCCTCGTGAGGCGCGCCCACGCAGTGCCTACTTGGCGACGCCAACGAGAACGGACTTGGAGATATAGGATAGATTGGCGCTCTCCCGTGGCCTCATGACTTTCCCCTCTCCTAACACCCCGCTCACACGCAATCCTGCATTCCCCCCTGCTCTTCAGCCTCGGGCCTTTGAGGCTTGGACCATAGAGGGTCGACGTGTTCTCCAGGACTTATTTCAGGGCTCTGCCCTCCGCTCTTTTGATCAATGCAAACAATTCTTCTGCCTTACTGACAATGCGCGCCTACAGTACTGTCAGCTGCGTCACTGGCTGTCTTCTCCCACGTACTCTCGAGAAGGGACTCGACAACTCACCCCCTTTGAGTCCCTGGTCCGCAGATTTGACGGGTCTAAAGGCCTCATTTCTAAAACCTATTCGGTCCTCCAGCACTCTGGGCATCTACCACTCCATGGCTATCAAACTCGCTGGGCCTCTGACTTGGCTGCTGATGTCTCCCCGGAGGCATGGGACCACCTGTGGAAGGACATTCCCAAGGTATATCGTAGCATTCCTCAGCGCGAATCTGCCTACAAATTGAGGACTCGGTGGTATTATACTCCGACTCGCCTCCACCAGATGTTTCCGGACACTTCTCCGATCTGTTGGAGATGCCAGACTGATAGAGGGGACTTCTTGCACATTTGGTGGTCTTGCTCGGAACTCACTGTGTTCTGGAAGGAGGTGGTGGGTTTCCAGATCCCTGCTGCCCCGTCACTGGTGCTCCTGGGCATCCGGCCCAATACGCTAAAAGCCATTACCTCAGCCCACTAGCACCTCATCCTTCACTTACTAGGTGCAGCACGTCAGTCCATTGCCTCCTGCTGGAAGCGGCCCACCCCCGCCTATTGCTGCATGGTTTCTCCGACTATGGGACGTCCTTTCCCTGGAGCTGCTTACTGCCCGTCTTACTCATACTGACACACGCTTTGATCGCATCTGGCGTCCGCTCATACACCACCTTACTAAAACCGAACATTCCCGACTGATGCCTCCTAGACTGCAGGCTCTGCAACTGTTCGATGATCCCTTGGAGCCTTACTCTAGGGGCGGGAGACCAGACTCCTCGGAGTAGTCTGCGATACCTGCTGGGCGGGCCCCCCCCAGCCCTAGGACCGCCGGCTTCCACTCTGGGTCTTGGCTTCGCTCCCTCCCCCTCATTCCCCTGGCGCATCTGCTTTTTTCTGTCTTTCTTCTTTGTCCTTGCCTGCTTCTATTTCCTCTCCTCTCCTTTTTTTCTCTCCTTTCTTTTCTTCGTCTCCCTTTCTTTTCCTTGTTATATGATGGTTCTTCTGTTATCTGCCACAACACGTATTGATGGTATCACAGTATGTCCTGTGCCTTTCGATTGGGCGGGGGCCCTGCTCTGCCTAACTCTTGGTAGCTTTGATTCCCTGTTCGCTGCCTTGGTTGCAGCTGTGGTCCTTCACTGTTAGCCACTCTCACTGGACCTTTATTTCGTAGCCCCTTGCATGGCCTCTCCCTGAGAACTGAAGAGAACTCTCTCCAGAAGACTGACTTAAGTTTTGGATTCTTGCTATGTCCCCCTCCCATATGTGTTGAAAATTTTCGATTTCTATATCCCTTTCTTTATTACCGGGTCTTCAGACTGATGGTTTAATTTTTTTTTATGTCTATTTGTTTCCCCCCGCCCTTATCCTTCACTCTTTGTGGCATGTACACTTTTCTATTTGCTTCTGTTCAATAAACAGATATTACATTTAAAAAAAAGTGTTGTACTAAAATACAAGTTTCATTTTAAAAGCACCTTGATCAGTTTACTTGCCTCATTTTGAGAGTACTTAAAGGTGCAGTAATACATACATTAGCCTCCTTTTTGGGAGTGCTTAGTTTAAGCATGTCCTATTGTTTCAAGTCTGAAGCAGTACAGGTTGGCACTCCCGCCATGATCAAAACATAAGGAGCGACTGCTGGTGGTAGGTTTAGAATCCCTGAGCTGGACTTGCTCTCCTCAACTTCGGTTCCCCCCTTTGGAGCAGCTGTATTGCTTTGTGCTGCCGGAGTGCACACAGACGATTTTTCTTGCACTTGTATTGACCCCCCCCGTTGCATGATTTCTATTAATGGAGACTGTCGCCCTGCCCGCAGGGGCATTTACAATGGAAGATGTTGGAGGGCTTGTTGCCCGAGGAGGAGAAGGTGGAGATTTCTGGGAAAGTTGGGCTGTGGAAGTCAGCTGAGACTTGCAGGCCCAGGCAGAAATAGCAGGGCCCTAATGGATTTTGGAGTGTAAATTGGGCTGACAATTGGAAAAGGAAGAATTAAGTTTAAGTAGGGTGGCCATGTGGTTCTCAATTGTTGCCAAAAGCTCCATTATTAGGCACAGCTGCTTTGCAAAAATTGTCCTAAAAATATTGCATATCTCTTCAGCACTAGAGTCACTTGATGGAACGGAGGCCGGCCCCCTATCGGAAGTCAACCTTGTTGTTTGTAGTTTCGTGCGAGGGGCTCTGCTACGAGTCTTTTTCCATTTAACAGCTGGCTCGGGGTGGGGAAAGGGCTGTTAGTACTAGGAAAGGCTGGTCAAAAACCAGTTCTCTCATCAGCACGCCCTCACAAGTTTGTAGACCCCCAGCGCCTGTTCAAATATCTGCTGCCAGAGCTCCATGCTTTTAATCTGACAGTGTATTAAATCCCATTGATTTATCATCCAAGCCACTCTTACGGCCCAGGGATAGTCTATGTTCAGCTAGGGCAATCTCGGTGGCTACCACCCCAATGGCTCTCTCAAGCATCATTTCAATACTAGTTGGCCTATGAGGCAGAGCGGCACCTCACTCGACTTTTCGTTTGCCCATAGTGGTTATACTACAATGTTGGCATGCTCACCGTTTGACTCCGTAAAATGTAAACTCTAAGACAGCCACTTCAGAGGGGTGACCCAGCCCAGCCTTATCCAGCCATGGGCGGGCCCACCCTTCGCCTGGGCCTTTCCCGCGTCCCACTCTGCGGGATTGCTGTAGGCGCTTTTCAGCATGTCTGTACTTGGCCCCGGCCCCTCCAGGAGAGCCTTTGCAGGCGCGCCTTCTGGCGTGAGTAAAGTTGGGGGAGGGAGTATCCTGGAAGCTTCAAGATCCATAGGGGCTGAAGACCCCTACATTCAGCCAAGTTTTGTCCAGTTTTGTGCAGTCAAAGACAGAGGTTAAATGTCAGGCTCTATCTTCCAGGGAGCCTGGCGTTTACTTTTTCTTTCTTGGACTTCAAAGTAAGAGTATTTATGGGACAATCATGCTGGTACGGAGGGTGTGCTGGTCAGAAGGCTGTAGGATGGCTTTTTTTTTCTAGCACACAACAAATGAAAATGAAGTGTACAGATATTTCAGAATATATCAGAATTAGGACATCACAAATGAAGCACATTTTTGGTGAATTCTAAAGTGTGGTGGAAACAAATATTTTAATACAATCAAAACAAATCAATACACTAGGTGATTGATAACATTTCCACACATTGGTCATTTCAATTGAAGAGGTGTTGTCTGCACTGGCAGCACGCTACTACATCATGCACACTCCACTTTACCCTACTCCACTCTACTCTGCACCGATCCACGCCACTTCACAACTCCAAACTGCACTTTACTATGCACCACAGCACTCCTCGGCACTGCACACTACACGCCACGCCACTGCACTCCATGCCACTGCACTCTACTCTGACTCACTCCATTCTACACCAGTGCACTCTATACCAATTCACTCTATGCTCTAATTTACACTGCACTCTACTCTGCTGTACTCTGTGTACCACTCCACTCTACTCTACTCTGAAACAATCTACTTTATGCCACTGTGCTTGGCGCCTTGGCACTCTCCTCTTCACCACTCTAATCTATGCCACTATACTCTACTGTGCAACAGTCTATGCCACTGCACTCTAAGCCATTGTACTCGTAGTCACTGATCTCAATGTCACTCTACTCTGGACCACTATACGCAACTCCACGCCAATGCACTCTACACCACTCTACTATACAACACTGCAGTCTACGACAGTCTGCTCTGTAACACTGCACTGTCTGCCACAGTACTTAATGCAACTGCACTCTACCCCACTCTATGCCACTTAACGCCAATGCACTCTACGCCACTGCATTCTACCCTGCACCACTCCACTCTACTCTACAACACTGTACTTTCCGCCACTGAAATCTATTCCACTCCACTCTGCCCTGCACCACTGTACTATACGCCACTCTACTGCACTCTATGCAATGCACTGTATGCCACTACACTTCGCTCCACGCCACTGTACTCTATGCCAATACACTCCACGCCACTCTAATGTACTCTGCACCACTGCACTCTATTCCACTCTGCGCTATTCCACTCTACGCCACTGCAATCTACCCTGTGCCATTTTACGCAACTGTTCTACACCGCTGTATTCTACGCCACTGCACTCTACACCACTTTACTCAAAAGAAATGCACTCTATGCCACTGCACTCTACACCAATCTACTCTGCACCACTGCACCGTATGCCACTATATTCTGCAACACTCTACACCACTGAACTCTACACCAATGACCTCTACACCATGCCACTCTACACCAATGACCTCTACGCCACTCTACGCCAATGACCTCTACGCCACTCTACGCCAATGACCTCTACGCCACTCTACGCCAATGACCTCTACGCCACTCTACGCCAATGACCTCTACGCCACTCTACGCCAATGACCTCTACGCTACTGAACTCTATGACACTGCTCTGCGCCACACTCTACGCCACGGCACTCTACACCACTCTAAGCCAATGCACTCAACCATCACTACACTCTGCCACTAAACTCTACCGTGCGACACTACACTCTACACCTCTATACCAATGCACTCTACCCCACTCTACTATGCACCACTGCAGTCTAGGCCACTCTACTCTGTTTGACTCCATGTTACGCCACTCCACTTTATGCCACTCTACTCTACAACACTACACTCAATGCCACTGCACTCTATGCCACAAATCTTCCATTGCATTCTAACCTGCTCCACTCCACTACACTCTACTCTACGCCATTGCCCTATATGTTGCTCCACTCTACAGCACTTTACTTAAAATCAATGCACTCTAGACCACTGCACACTACCCAAACTACTCTGCATCACTGCACTCTACACCACTATACTCTATGTCACTGCATGCTACGCCACTCTGCACTAGTGCCCTCTACGTCACTGCACTCTGAGCCACTCTACTGCACTCTAAGCCAATGCACTCTACGCCACTATACTCTACATCACTCCACGCCACTCTAATCCATTCTGCTACTCTACACCTCTGCACTTTGCCCTGCACCACTCCACACGTCACCACTCCACTCTACTCCACTACACTCTGAAACAATCTACTCTATGCCACTGCATTCTACACCATTGAAATCTATGCCACTACAATCTACTGTGCACCACTCCACGTCATTGCACTCTACGCCAATGGAGTCTATACTACTTTACTCAAAACCAACGCACTCTACGCAAATCTACTCTACATCACTGTACTTTACGACACTACACTCTATGACGCTCTTCTCCATTATACTCTACTTCACTTGATGCAACTCACTCTACTTCACTCTATGACACTACTCTATGACGCTCTACGCAACTCCCTCTATGCCACTCCATGCCACTTTACTCCACTCTATTCTGTGACACTACTACACCCTGCTCCACTCTGTGCCACTCCACTGTATGCCATTCCACTCTACATCAATCTACTCTACAACACTTTACTCCACTCTACGCAAGACCCTCTATGCCACTCCTCTGTTCTACACCACTCGACCACACTCCATGCCACTTCACGACGCTGGTCCACTTTATGCCACTCAACTGTACTCCATGCCCTTCCACTCTACGACATTCTACTCCCTTCACGACACTCCACAACACTCTACACCACTTCACTCAACCCTATGGCACTGCATGCCACGCCACTCCATTCCATAACACACCACTCTACTCCACTTTACGACACTCCACTCCTTTACGCCCCTAACTTTTAGCCATGATGACCAGCAGCTACGCTGGTGTACAACATGGGTAAAATCAGATTGGCTAAGCCAATAGCTCTTGCATAGGCGAGACTTATTGGCATTGCCAATGCTGGTATACTATTCCTGCATTGCACTCTTTTGTAGCAATCCCACTTAGATATTACAAATCTTGATTGGCATCTGTGCCTAGATCTATGTAGATGGTCTATCCAGAGAATCTCGGAGTTGTTGAGAACAGGATCCAATTGTCCCTTGTTTTACATGGCAAATTTGCTTGGTCAGTAATTTGAAGTGTTCTACTACACCTACGGTGGGGGGCACACGTGTTGGTTATGTTAATGTTTTTATTTCCTGCTGGAATATGCTGTTTACACTTCCACCATGGACATTTTAAGCCAAACCCTATTGGCTGTTGTGAATGTCGGAGTATTTTTTTGATGATTTTGGTGCACTGGAAGCACAAAATCAATCTTCAATCACGATTTTAAGTAGTTCATAGTTTCTATTTTTTCTTGGATACCAAATTCATGGTAGAGGGATAATAATTTGTTTATCAGTAGTTTGGAAATAAACATTATATTGTTGATTAACATGAGCGGTGTACATTTGGTTAAAATGTTTTGGAACGCTTTGAAAGTGCTGTCCATTGTCCCCACCTCATACCAGCATTATATGCAAATTTTTTGATGTGGAAAATATAAAAATTCAGTTTTTATAGTTTTCAAAAATAAAAATTGTTCTTTATCATCATTTACCTTAGTCTGTAACAAAGATTTATGGAACTGTTTGTTGTCTGGGGAACAGGAAGCTCACTATTAAACTGGCATTTGTGGGTAATGACTCTTTAAATTGTGTACATATGGCATTTCATGCCACAAGACGATTTGGCACATCTCTGAATTCTTAAAAAATTCTATTTGCACGCGGTGTTGACGGATTTGCTTTGTATTTCAACAGTGGAGCTATCCCTCTAAATCTTCCCAAAGTGTCATTCGAACACCATCACACTGCTTTTTCACGATTATTCATCTCACGGCTTGAAGTATATTCCTTGTGAGTTAGGAACAGTTCTCCCAGGCTTGATCGTATAAACAAATACTAAACTTGGTACTAGTAAGTACTTATTTACAGTTACTCTGCTTAGCTGCAAATTATTTTTTTCTAAAATTCGAATTGCTCTTATTTTTTTAAATAATTCGTCTTTAATGTCATTATTCTTCGATGGACCGTGTACCTTCATTCAGCAGTTGTCAGTTCATCTTATTTTCTCACAAATGTTATAGCTGCATTTTATAAAAAAATTGGCCTAGTACTTCATATAATGCATTTTAAATTGAGGTTTCATTTTCTTGCTTCCATACCCCACAGTGGCTGCTAGAGAGCAATATACCAGAGGGATTGCAGTGACATCGTGTATCCCTAGACAAGATGTAATGTGATATGACCTTTATGGCACCATATGACTTAACACATGTTAGCAAAAATGGACAAACACTGACAAATAAGGGGAAAAAAACCAAAACGTTCCTAAAGCAGATGCAACTTTCGTTTGGTTAACACGCCTATATTATTGTGCTGCCAAAATATACCACGGGTATAGCAATGATATACCATTGCAGCAGCCACCGACTAACCAGGTGCAACCAAACGAACCTCAAATGTCTTGGCAGACCATCATATACCCGAGCACAGCCCTAAGTGTTTGTTCCCTCCCTCCCCACCCACCCCCACACCAAGACAAATACTTTTCGTTTTATTCCACTTGTATCTTTATTACATTCTTTAGTTTACTAATATGCGTGTCCGCAAACATTAAAGTGCATTTGCTATACGTTGTTTTTATTATATGTAATAAAGAGACATATGATATGTCGAACAGTCCAGTTTACTTGGAAAAATGGGATACTTTAACCAGTAGCAACAACATCTACTGTGCGAGATGTCACGGAAAAATACGATTGATTTTCTAAATCAAAGTTGTGCACTAATACACTTTGAACAAATTGCCTGGTTTACAAACCCTGAAGAACATATCACACCATCAATTTTCTTCTTCTCTCTGGAATGTATTTCTTTTTAATGGAACATCGCTGTATTCCACTCTATACTGTACAAACGGATTTAAAGGTGCATGCAGGGAAGCAGCGGAGGCTACAATGTGTCCTTGAGCTGCTCTGGCCGTTGCGTACAAATGGTTGAACAGTTGCCTCACATCGCAAGAACACATTTTACAGTGTACTTCAGTAATCAGACCATTATAGATCAACTATACTACATAATCCGGAAGAACAACAGTCATAAATCTTTTTTTTTTTTTTTAAAGTCCTGCACTCAAGTAGCATCATTAATCAATGCATTATTGATTTAAATGCAATAAAAAAAAATTCACATGCTCACCGTGCCACTGGAACCAAGCTACACCTCAATGAAGAGCCTCAACCAGGGTGAAACAGGTCTAGGGTGCATGTGTTCTGGTTCAAGGAGGAGTTGTCATGGCAGTTCGGGCTAACTATTCCAATTTGAGCAGGGTCATGACTGTTTTGCATATGGCTGGGTCTAAATGGAGGTGGCATGGTGGGCAAAAAAACGATTGCCAATGGATGGACTTATTGCAAGCATTCCTCCTATCACCTCTTGTGTGTTTGATCTCTAGCCCTAAGTGGCCAAGGTGATGGCTAGATATGGGTCCCATGTTGACTGTGCCACTGGAACCAAGCTGCAACTGACTGAGGAGCCCCAGCCAGGGCAAAACATGGTCTTGGGGTGCTTGTGTTGTGGTTTAGGGAGGACCTGGCCTGACAGTTTGGGCTGGACTATTCCAATTGGAACAGGGTCAAGACTAATTTGCATATGCTAGGGTCAAAACTAAGGTAGAATGGTGGGCAAAATATCTATGGGTTGAAACATTACCCTGAGTGATTGCCAGTAGTTGGACTTATTGCAAGCATTCCTCCCATCACTTTGCGTGTCTGGTGGTATTTGAGGTTTAGCTTTAGATGCTAGAGATAAACAGCACGAGCATGGTATAAGGAGGACAAGCATGCAGCGAAGAAGAGGAGAAGGGCACACTCACTTAACCGGACTTTGAGACACCGCGTCTAAAGATACAGAAAGTATTTGGAGCATATAATAAGTGTCACAATGTTGGGAAAGAAAAGTCTATTGCTTAGTAATGGACGAGTACCCCTGCCTTGAGTGCCCCAGCTACAAAGAGATCAGGATTCTCCAACGATTTTTGGTCATGGGCGAACAAGGATCATGATGAGTGGATACTTACACTTTCCCAAAGCCTTTGTGGATTTAATCTTGTACTCACTAGCTTGGCTTAGCTTGGATGTCACCTCTCAAATGGAGAAGAACCAAGATCCTTTGATCTGGAAGTGAGACTCGAGAGCTGACCCGGGTAAAGCTAGCATGCTGCCTTATTAAGACCGTGTATATTATTTGTGGTGCGTCGTATTGTACTTTGTGCTCGTAGATAAATTATAATGTTTTAGGGGTTGCTGTATGTATTTTGAGCTGTGAGCCAGTGTTCATCCGACACCAACCAACGCACAGAGAAGCCTTGGACTGCTCGATCCGCGCTACTTAGAGTCTGTGCTGAAGGGGTACTTGGCCCAGTTGCTCAGAACCCACAGTAGGCCAGGCCCCAGGACATCAGGTGTAAAAGGTCACACCCCCCCCCCCTCCATTGTTGGGACCAGTAGCTCCTGCTTGCTCTGTGGTCGTCTGAACAGGGTTTTAACATTTGGCGGCAAGCGGTGGGACGCCTAACGATTAGGAGTCCACGGTGCAGATGTGGCATTGTACATTTCCAACTTCACGAGTAACACAATGAAACCAGTTTTGAAGCACAAATTCGGCACTCAAATAATGGAAAAAAAGGGTTGGGAATAGACCTTAGCACTACAGATTTAGATCAGGTAAAAAAATCTAAGTAGAAAAGAGGATGGAGGGTTCTCAGGAGTAGGGACATTGAAGTTCTTGCTGATTTTATTAGGGCCCAATTTGAGACACTGGGTGAAAAGCAAAAGGCTATGGTAGACTCTTGGGACAGAACCATATTAGGAAGCCAGGAGGAGAGCAATGTGGTACAAGGCTCACTGGTCCCCTTTGCACATATCTATACTAGACACAAACTGAAAGTATCCCCTAATGTACATTCCAGAGTTTTCCAGATACCCCCCTCCCCCAATTAGTTTCTAGAATGACCCAGGTGTGTGGACCACCTCAAATGTCTAGGGAATCAGTGTCCCAACTACGGGGGCAAATCCTTTGAGTGGGTTGGGTCTAGTAGAGACCCTGAACTTGCAGTTAGCACTCCAGAAAGCGAAGGCTGAGCAAGAGGAGAAAGCCATGGAGTTTGAGAGGGAGACGCTGAAACAAACTCACCAGGAAGAGGAGATGAGGCAGGAGAGACCGGAGAAATAGGCCCAGGAACTTAATTCTTGGTATCTATTTTTGGTCATGAACGAGCACGGATCAATCATGCGTGTCCGCCATGACCAAGGCCTGCCTCGCAGGTTACTGTCTTGCTTAGACCAGGAGAGGCACCCAGAGTGCTACCTTTGTGTGGCGAGAGGCTACTGCCTTCACTGGGAGTTAAGTAGCACGTGTGTGGTTGTCGCAGCATACCACATTTTAAGTAACTATGATCAGTGGAGTGAACAGGCCTTTTTACTTGTATTACAGGAGTGGACATACTGGTCCACTCGTGTTCTGCTGCTATGGGCTTAACTCACTCTCAGCCTATATTAAATGTAGAATGTGAGCTGGGATGTTTGAGTATCTGTGAGTGGTGCCATACATAGAAGACAGCATGCATTTCTGTGAGCATGCTGGGATGTATGTGTGCCCGTAAAGTGGTTTAGTACATGGAAGCCTGCACGTGTGTTGTGTGTGCGCAGAGTTGTATGTGTGCATGTCAAGGGGCACAAAACATGAAAGACTCTGGGTTGCATTTTGGAAGACCCAGGGCCAGATGGAGTCAGATGGAGGAGCCCCCCAGACAGAATTGTAGATTGTTTCATTCATGAGGGCTGAGGGAAGGGGGGGAAGACACACTGGAGGAAGGAAAAAATACACCCTTCAATAAACTTCCAATGGGCTCTTTGATTCTGAAAGAGGTCACTGGTCAAAGACGCCTGGACACATCTCAGAAAGGAGATGGTGTGGATAAGAGAATCATGAAGCGTAGGGATGGGAGACTTTGTAACCTTTTGATAAACATATCGGTGAGGCCGACATACAGGCGTGATTCTCTAGTCACTCCCATGGCCTGTGCTGTGGGGCTATCAAGTTTGGAGCACTCCTGCTGTGAAAGACCGCTTTCTGGAGGAAGGAAAACAGAGAAAAGTGGGCACTTCAAAGTGGGCAACCACCCTAAGATGAACTTCAAAGACTCAGACACTAAATTACATTTATGCCCGGACACATTATATAAAAAGGGAGCTTCAGCCTCCCATTTGTCAAACAGAAGCTGCTGACAGAGTGGAGAAGCTCAGGATGACTTCTGCCTGTTGTGACCAGGACTGTGGGTCTGCCAGTCTCACTATTGGGTGTGGAGACATCAAAGCGAATCAAGAACACTCGACCTGGAATACCAGTTTCTGCTGGATGCTAGGCCAATGGGCCCCGTGAGGAGGAGGAGATTGTCTGGAGGGAGGAAGGGAAATCCAGTGGGGATCCTGTCGAGCGGATCCTGGGAAGTACAGTGTGAGAATCTGGTCCGTCGTAATAAGCGCAGCGATTGGGTGGCTACCTGTGTGCAGTGGCAACCCCCATATGTTAGGTGAGGGTTGAGTAGAAGATTGAACCACTGCACATTTTGGACCGTCTGCCCTTATGTGTAGTCTGTGACCCGCATATGCCAAATGGTGCCAGCAGTGAAGAGTGAGGGTCATCGCACTGGGGCGTCGCTGTGGCGAGAGGGAGGCCGTCACCCTGTACAGCACTGCGACCTGAAGAGCCATCACTCTATTGTGCTTTTGCAACCCCTGTATATCAGGGGGGGGTGGAGTGATAATGATCGACAGCCATCGCCTTGGTGCATTGCTGTAACGAGAAAAGGGCAGTGCTGTGTCCTGAAGGGGCTGTCCCACAGTGCGCCACTGTGTGCAACCTCCATATGGCAGGAGGGCACCGGGACATCAGGAGTAACATACCTCAACCCCTACAGCTGGGCCCAGTAGCTCCCGCTTGTCCAGTGGCCCTCTAAACTGGGTTTTAACACACAGTAAATACTTCATTTCATTTTCTAGAAAATCAGACGTTAGGGAAACTCACACATACCATTCCTTGTTGAGACTACCTTCCATGGCATACACTGTAATTATGTTGTGTCTCTATGATAATCACGCAGTACAGCATCAGGTCAGTCGCAAAGAGCAAGAGACAGGCATTATTATTGCCAATGTGAAGCCATTCTCTGCTCAATATCTGGTACCCCGGTTCAGGTGTTTGTTGGGGGCAGTCCACCCTCTCCAAAGCACTGACAGAATCCCTGTGGGATTATACTGTGCCCTTAAGTCCAGGGTCCCATTGACGGCCTTCATTTTTCCATGTTGGGATCAGGAGGAGCACCTTGCACTCCATTCACTGTAGAATACAGCACATATTCCAGTGCTTGAGCACACTGCCTGGCACAGAAACAAGGTGGTAGCACCCCCTGATACAATGCACACTGCAGCCAGGTCTAATACAACAAAGTCATAATTGAATCTGGAAGGCAACTCTGCTGTACAGAAAATGAGAAGTCTTCAGCCCTCCCAAGCCTCTGATCATCACCACCCCTGGCAGTCCTGGTTATCTTACTGAGCAGGGGTTTCATGGATAGCACCAGGAATCACAATAGGTAAGCCGGGTGTAGAAGCTGCTGACCTCTAAAGGTCATTGAGGACTTCCATTAAAGAAGCAGACTGTTTGAACCGCTGTTGGGACTAAAGTCCTTGGCATGGTTTTAGTTAAGCTGGCCGCACTGCGCTTGTATTCTTCAGGTTAGCCCAGTGTGTTTCCCCAAGCTTAAGAATCATGCAAGCCTCGCTTATACTTTATTTGCTAATAGATCTGGGCACTGAAATCATGGGGATGCCCAAAGTATACCCCCTCATAGTGCAAAAGTCGCTAATACCGTCTCAAAGCCTGCTATGTTGTCACAGATTGAGGCAGCAGCATGTTTTGTTGGGATGGAGGTATTTTTACTCCTACCCCTGTGGGGCACTGCCTATTAGTTACAACTATATTAACCTTCCATTAACTGGAGGGATTGGCCTGCGTCTCTGGGACATATGTGGAAGATGCCTGTAATGTGTTGGGTCTGTGGATTTATGTGGGTGGTTGCATAGATAAATGCTAGAATACAATAGTCTGTGTGTGCATGCTGCACAAGATAGTGGTGTCCACTCTGCAGACCTTCTGGCTTCTTCACAGTACATGCCAGCCTGCATCTTACAGGACATGCAGTCTGCATGGCCACATCTTCTGTCCACTTTCCTGAAAGCAGCATACCTTCTAAATGGAAGAGTCAGTCAGTGCAAAGTCTGTGTAACACAGGGTTCTACTACCGTGAATCCCACCTCTTCCCAATTTCCTGCACTACAGCCATCTCACTTGATAACTAAAGGCTTCCAGACACCTGTATACATATATGTAACCGAGCCAATCCACACTGGTCTCAGTATAGCCAGCAAGATAGACAACCTGAGAAACTGGACAACAAAACAGGACGATTCTCTAGGATTGGAGTATGAGCATTTAAAAATAAAACTGCAGAACCCTTTGTTTAGTGAAGGCACCCAGATTTGGCCACCAGAGGAGTACATGTTCTGGTTACCCAGAGTCAGCACTTCATTGATCTGAATCAACACAACAACAAGAAGGCCTGTGCACAACCCAAGGGTTAACAGCCCAGGAGAAACAAAGATAAGAAGTGGAGCTTCTGCATGGTTGTCATTCTCCCACTAGATGGCTCCTAATTATGGCAAAGCCTTTAGAGCCAAGTTTCTTCTTACCTATAAAGAGATAGAAGGCTACCTGCTGTGAGATGAGCTGGACTGCACCTACCAGAAGGAGACACCTAATCCGCAAGGTAAGGGACGCCTCAGTGACGGGAAGAACCATGCATCTTGAAGGATAGAGTCGGTCTCTGGATCAATAGGGATGTCTCAACCCAGCAGAAACATAATGGCATGTGGGATGAGTAGCTGTACTATCTCCGTCACGATTAGACCCGTCCTATCAGTTGGAGGGTGCCTGGAATCTGAAACCATTGAAAGTCAGATCTCTGGCTGCTCTATTTCTAGAGATATCTGTGTTCAAGACCTCCTTCATTTAGGCTAGTGGGCAGTAGCCTCTGGTCTCTTGATTGGTGGTACTTCTCATAATATGTTCACTGGGACTTGTGGATCTCAAGATACAGGTTCCTACCTCTGCAACAACACCTAAAGGAACATGTAACAGGTACTGGCACACTAGATTGACATGGTCCACAACTTACAGTCCTGTTTATGACTGGACTTGAGACCACAGTAACCTGGGCTGTGCTCCTTACTAGACACCAGTGATTGGCTTCCATGTCACTCAGGACATCAGCAAGAACACCTTGAAATAACCTTTTGGGTGGGCATCTAGTTCTTTGAAGCAGGAGTATGGGACTTTGGGTACTCACTGTTAGGAATAAACATGTGGAAACAAAAAGCACACTCAGCAGCTCCACAGCAGCCAACAGGTACAGGTAGGACATTTGGGGACAGACCAGATCCAGCAGCCAAATTGTGCAAACAGCACCTGTTTGTTTCAAGCATCTGAAACCACTGTGCTCACTTTCCATAAATAACCCAGACAATTCCAGTTTATTGGTGGGAAAGAGTACAAATAGGCAGTCTCAAGCAGAAAGGAGACGGTGAGGGCAAGACCATGATGAATGCACAGCTTTGAAATACACTCCTTGAGAACCTACTCAGCACGTACAGAGTCTGAGTTATCAGTACAGGCGTTTGTAATGGTGCTGGTATCCTGGTCTCATAAGAGGCTAAAAGAGATAGGCTATGCTGCTCTTGAATGCAATCCAGCACAAGACACATATTTGGAATGTTTTTTTTTTTAGGTATAGTCTACTTCCTGGCTTTTTTTAGGGGGGATTACTTAAAGAGCATTCTTGGATACCATAGGTGGAAAGCCTGAGTCTCTGCATCTATCTAGTTAATTAATTCCCTTAGTTTGTACTCTAAACGCTTCTGAAAAGATACAGGATAAACAGAGGACACTCCTTTCCCCCCCCAGAGGATAACACTAGCCAAGGAGTTCATGCTAATTGGATTCCTAGTGACTAGTGCAAGGAGCCTATAATGATATTTGTTGTTGTTTCACTAGTGCAGAAGTTAGTAGAACCTTTGGATCTTCTAGGTGCATCATGAAAATAAAGGAATACATTTAGAAACGGGTTCATTTTAAGTACCAAATTTCAGAGACACATTTCTCATAACTGGACAGAATTCTGAAATTGATAGGGACAACTACCAGACAAGTGATAGCCACCAGACCCACATATTCGACAAGCACCAACTGAAATCTGGATTTCAGGGCGAGTAGAAAAATAATATGTAAACTGAAAAAATTTCCAGAACAGTGAGGGATATAAGGTTTTCATCTCTTACAGAATCAGACAAAGTGACTGCAGGCATTTGGGCCAGTGGCCCCACTCTAGCAGCTCAAGCAGGTACTGCTATTGAGATGAGGGACTGGTGGACAGGGCCCCACTAAAATGTTAATTGTTTATGTGCCTTTCCATTTAGCAGGTTTGCAGAGAAAAGTCTCATAAATAACACTGTTAGGGAATACTATGACAGAGTGGTGTGGTCAACGAGCAGATATGTAAGTGAAGAAAACAGAGGCAAATACAGAGAGTGGGTGCGAGTAATAAAGTTAAGGAAGAATAACTAAGACTGGAAGAAAAAAAATTTAGACTGAGAAGATGATTGGTATATCTAAAGATTAAAGAATGGAAGAAGGCTGTGTGAATGTAAGTATGGAAGTGTGGAAGGAAGGAAGGAATGAAAAGTGACAGGTCAGATGAAAGGGTGAATGGAAGGAATGGTGAACAAATGACTTAATGGAAGTTGGAAGGGGAAGGGATGGATAGATATAGGATACAGGAATGGATGTAAAGGTGTAAGAATAGAAGGTTCAAAAGACAGATGGAAGTGTGAAAGGATCAACAAATGAAAGGACAGAATGGACAGATATGAAAGGGGAAGGATGACTAAAGGAAAGGATGAATAAGTGAAAGGCTGGATGAGTGAAAGGCTGGATTACAGATGGGTATTTTAATGGGTGAAAGGAAGGATGCATATATAAAATAGTGGTTGGAAGGACAGAAGGAATTATAGCTGGATGGGGGGAGGCGACCTGTGGACAGGTGGTTGGACAGAAAGGTGAAGGGAAAAACAGATGAAGAATAAATAGAAGGGTGAAAATGGAGGACTAGATGGACTGGAGGAAGATAAAAGTGTGAAGGTAACTCCCAATGGTCTTTGGGTTCTGTAACTTCATGTGCACGGTGCAATTAGAGTCATGGTTGAAACTGGGGGCCATTTATTACCTTCTGGAAACTCCCTTAAATAGGGCACCATCTCAAAACCTAGTGTGGAGGAACATGAATCAAATTCAATTTGACCAGAATGGGACTCCATGGACAAACTGGCAACTGCAGAGCTCTCTGCAATGCTAGTGGCCTCCACCCTGGAAAGTCAAGAGACTACCTTTCGGTTCTTAACTTTCTCAAGGTAGCAAGGGTGCGCTATCAAGGTGTATTCCATGAGGGACTTGCAGACTCAAGCTTCGATGTGGCATATTTAATAACAATTAAGGTCAATGGGCAGTCAGTGCATTACTTCATAAAAATGAAATGACTGATTAACCAGTATATTTACAAACAGGAGAAGAATACAAACCAGAAAGCCTAGAACCTGCTTCATCCCACTTGATGCTAAATTTTAAGTTAAAATGAAGCTCTATAACCAATTTTATCTTCTAGGGGATACTTCAGGTTGTCTCAGAAGTTCAGATGTACATGGGTTCTTTTAACTAAATGTAGGTGACTAAAATGATACATTTAAGGATACTAGTACCCATGCTGTACTAATTGCAAAAACATCTAAGTTCAGGAGGCTTATACACCACCATGTTACCAAATGTGCATTTTTTGTAAGAGCTCTTATCTCTAGATCTACCGATTGTGGTGGACATTTTACATTGGCAGGGCAGCAAAGTCATGGTGGCTTTAGTAACCACTACCTACTGGCCTCCATAAAGGTAAATGGAACTGCAAGTTTAAGTAACATTAAGGTGATGGTTAAAACATTCCCAGAATCAGACCAACCTTCACTAGTCCTGGAGGCCTGGATTCCATTCTATGCACGTGAAGACAAATTATCTTTTGGCCCCTCCAATGCTAAGTACAGGTACACTATGGGCAGGGACTGGTAGGTGATGCAACAAGAAACAATTGGTGGCTTTGCCAAGCAAACAGTTTGCACATCTGTTTCCTGGAGTCCAGGATATAGTAATAATACAAACTATAGTAATCTGAGCTAGTGGTGCTATCGTGGTACTCGCCACCTGGGGTGCACAACTGCCTAGAGCAAGACTCCAGATCAAAACTATACAATCATAAGGACCTAGATGGTTTCCAGCTGTGCGCACGTTTGCAGGCTTATCAAGGCCTATTTTTGCGGTTTGGTGTTAGTCAATAGCCAAACCCATATGGCTGAGTCAGTGTTTGCACACACAGGCGATTTGTCTTTCATGACTGTTCGATTTTGGAATCGTAACTGTTACGCCAGACCTATTACTCACCAGGAATATTTCCTCCCAGAAATATTTTGAGTATACGGCCAGTACGAGCCTTCCATTTGTTTCAGGTTGCAACATGAAAATTGCCTACTTACACGGTTTCACATTGCCTCTGACAAGATCCTTTAGCCTTGAAAAAGTCCAACGGACGAAACACGTGTCGGCTGCTTCTGTTGTCTGTATGTCTCAAGACTTCGAAATGTTCAAAGAATAAAACCCCGTTTGAAAAAAGAAGATTTGATATGGACCGCACATGCTTATTTATTTCGAAACACTAACATTTGTGTTAATTCATCTTGACTTTACGGACTACTATTGTGTGCTTGGGTACTTATGATTGTACTGGTAGGTGATGCAGCAGGTCCTTGATCCAGTTGGTCTTTCTTTTCTTAGGCAGCTAGTCTTGGGCAACTGGAAAGACTCAGTTCCTCGAGCAGTCTTCACAACGGTCCGCAACAGCTGTGCCTTATGATGATCTCCAGAGGAAGCAGACCACTCCGCCATGCTTATTTTCTCATGTCACTATAGGATTCCCCAGGCTTTGCCCCAATCTGGAGGAAGTATGTCAATCAAGATAAGGTTCCACTTCAGCTCCATTGCCTGATCTCCTTGTACAAAAACAAACCAAGAACTGGCTGACTTGGTCATAACTTTAGCAACTTGCTGAGCAATGCAACCAACCAGAGAGCCTGCTTTCTTAAACATGTGTTAACCGCTCCTCCAATGATGAAGAAGCATCCAGCTGCTGGCCAGATTGTGTCTCATGCCCAATGGCCTCACAAAGACCAATTATCAGCTGCTCAGGTGTGAGGTCTATTAGTCTACATCCAAAGGCTTGATGTGTTCTACGTGTCAGGTGAGATGGGAGGAAAGAATTTTACCCAGAGAGGATAAACCTATACTAAATCAAAGGGAATGGGCTATAGACTTCCTCAACGCACCAGGCTAACAGGTTTCAGGGTGGGGGTTTTATCAGGGAGAATCTACATTAGTCCTGTGGTATCCAAGGCGGTAACCACCAGCCCAGAACTTAAAAGATCACCATTACGAGCAGCAAACAATTGTGGGTCAAATTGATCTAAGCACTCCCCAGTCCTTGCAGAAAGTCCACAATTCTAAACACAGAACAGACATCCTTTATGCATTTTAAACACATGATCAAGGCCAAGGAACCCAATTATAGGGACAGACAGGATTTTTTATAAGGGATAGTGGGAGATGGCCTTCCAACATGGGACCGGACTATATACAGGATGCCAACACTGTCATTCTACTGCATAGCTTAAGTTGAGAGGGCAGTAGAGACTTCACTCAAAAGAAGGTAGCTTTGGTTATCCCAGACATCTATGCCACACTCAGATGTTCCATAAATAGTTAAACAAGGGTATTGCCTCCAGAGGGTCTATGTTTATGCATTACACAGGGGGAAATGATAGGGCACAAAACAGACAGGGTGACCGCTTCACAAAGCCATGCAGAGGACTTTTTCTACTGCACAGTGTGTTGTCCAAGGACAATATTTGCCGTGCACACTTCTCTGGAAAGAGAAAGTCCTAGACAGACAGACACAGACGGACACACACACACCATTACATATCTCACACCAGTTAAGGTGGCAGAATTTACTAGAGGGGTACTGGTAGGCAGCTACCCAGTAATGCTACTACATGAAAGGCCCGTGCTGCTATTCAGTTTTCCATTTCCAGCAACTACTAGCCACCCTATAGTCCGGTACGAGGTGGCAGAATCCACAATACAATATGAATACTTCTGCCCGTTATAACACATACATTGCTGTTGGGCGAACACAAGAATAAATAGCCAACAAGGGGATCATTCCATATGTTACTTTAACAGATCGTTCCCAAGACTTAATATTATTTTAATCACCAGAGTGAGAAAAAGAAGAAAACTCCTTCGACAGCTGGGCGCATACAGAAATAAATATTTTTTACTCATGTAAACAAGGAATAAACACACTATGGATGAAATCACAAATAAATATAGGGGTTAAATAAGTTCTAGCATCCAACACCCGAGTATCTCTTAATAGTCCAAACAATTGCAGTCCATAAACTGAGTCACAAGTAGCGCTGATCCACTCTTGCAATAAAGTTGACAGACAATCGGTCAGGCCGTTTGTTCCTTATTCCTCATTTAAGATGAGGAATGATCCCCTGTTGTCTATTTATTACTGTGTTTGTGGTTTCCCAAGGGGTTATGGGGCTGCCCTTATTTTTTTGGCATTTACTGTTAGGCAGTCACTATCAGGGATCATCGAGTCCACTGAAAACGAGATGCAGATCTGACAAATGTTGAACAGGGGAGGGTGGCACAAGGTTTGCAAAAATGCTAGTACACTTGCCCCAACGAAGCCAATAACATGTAGAAGATCAGAACAAAACCAGGAGGGGATGTGCAACATCAATTCACTTAATAGCAGTTCATAACTGTTAAAAGTAGAACTACCAACAGGAAGAAATGATCTTTGTGTCGTAGAGACAACGTTCTAACTTTTGCAGCGAGTTTAGAAACAATCATGGAATAACTGGGCAATACAATTCGTGCCTTGTAATTAATTAACTTGGAGGCAGACAGGTGCCGGCTTAGTGTACCCTATGCCTACATAAGAGCCAGACATGAACAACTTTGCACATAGAAAATCGTGATTGTCATCTTCGGACACGAATAGAAATAAAACACAGCTTTGTGGGAAGGGAAAAGAGATGATTCACATCATGTGTCTGTCCAGCGTTTCTTCTTGAAAGAAGAAAACTAGGGTCCCTTTATTCAAGCCGACTGAGAACCGTACTATTTTTTGAATAGCTTGTAGTGTAACATTTAACCTGTCTCTAATCTTTTACGTCTATTTTATAATGGCATCTTGCACTTTATGTATTTTATATGTATTAGCATTTTGTCTTATCCTGCCACCTCTTAGCTGACGAATTATAAACTGTTATCTTTTATAATCTTGATTATGATGTATTACAGTGTAATAACCTACTTTACCCCTTCCAATTATGCACTACACAGGGGTTAGTTCAACTCTGTTTATTTGAGTTTAGGCAATATGCAGAAGAGCGCCGGGAAATACGTCCGTGCCGCTCCGATATCGGGCGCTAACTTCGCGCCCAAAATGGCGGCCGCGCTCGACGTCATCGCGCCTACGCGCGACCACTAGAGCGCGACACTACATATCTCCCTTCTTTATCAAACACACAAACATAACAATAGGAAGGTAGTCCCAGAGTCTCTCGGCCAGGAGTTACTTCACTTCTCCCAAATCATAGTCTCTGTATTTGGCAGGCCTTACCACGAGTCTCCCTGCCCTTGTACGTCTTACCGGAGTGGAGGTGGATACTTCTCCCCTTCCATCTGCTCGGCTTGCCGGCGGTTCTTCACGTCCATTAGGGCTCTCTCTCCGGAGTCCTGCTATTGTCCTCCTGCTCTTCCTCTGTTATTAGATTACCATTCTCGTCCTGCTCCTCCCTATTGCCTTCTACTCCTTGGTCCATCTCTTCTTCTCCTGGAGCTGTGTTCCCTGCAGGCAAACTTTGTTTCTCTTGTGACCTTGATCTTTCTTCTTTGTCCCACTGTAATATCTTGTTGCACTTGGACATGCGATCTTGCGACCAGACGTTCCCATCACTGAGTAAAGCAGCTCTGTTGTACACTTGTTCAACTTTCAGGGGCAGGCTGTATTTGCTGTCTCCTTTCCTCCTTAACTGGGCAAGTTTGACTCTGACCCATTCCCCTCTTTCCAGGGATGTTCCTTTCACATTGCGTCTCTTATTGTACTGTTCTGTGTACGTTCTCTGGGCTCTCTCTAAGTTGTGGTGCACGACTGCCGGGGACCACTTACTCGTGACCGTTTTTTCTTTCCATGCTAGATTGTCCTTCGTGAACGGCTCACGTCCTCTTAGGATTTGGAACGGGCTGTATCCTGTGCCGGTTGGTGTGATTCGGTAGGCCCACAGCATACTTCTCACCTCCTTCTCCCAGTCCTTTCCCATTCCTATGGCTGATTGGATGGACCCCATTATTACTCGATTAAACCTTTCTGCAAGACCATTCCCTGCCGGATGGTAGACCGATGTGTGCTTGATTTGGATGCCGTTTCGTTCCATGTACCGGTTCCACTTCTCTGATGTGAATTGAGGTCCATTGTCGCTCAAGATGGAACGAGGAATGCCCTCTCTGAGGAAGGTAGCTGTAAGAAACTTCAGCACTGTCTCTGTGTCCATCACCTCCTGTATGTCCAGTTCGGGCCACTTAGAATACCTATCTATGAGAACTACCACGTATTTTGGGTTCCCTTCCGCATCCAACACCGGACCGAGAATGTCTATTGACAATTCCTCCCACGGGTTGGCTGGACTGTCAAACTTCCCTAGTGACGGACGTAGTAATGTTTGTGACTTGTCCGCTCTTTGGCACTGATCACATTCTCTTACATGTCTCTCGATTTGACTATCCATTGCGGGCCACCAGTACATCGGTTTGGTCCTTAACTTCGTTTTAACAATGCCCAAGTGCCCTTCGTGCAACACTGCCAGCAGGTGTGGTATCAACGACCCTGGAGGGATTACTCTCTCCCTCTAAACAGGAAAGTTCCTTGGTCTCCTACTGATAGCTCTTCCCTTACTTCGAAGAATTTCCTTTGTTCCGCTTTCAGGTGCCTTTTTTCTGGCCACCCTTGTATGATGAATGCCTTGATGTCTTCGAGGTCTGTGTCCCTTTCGTAGGCTAGCTTCCACTCCTGCCCACTTATCACCTTCTCCTGATCTTCCGTGAATGCCACTCTGACTTCATCCTCGTCCGTACTTGCGGGTGCGTCCTCCATGGCTGCAGCTCGACTGAGGTAGTCCGCCACTTTGTTCTTGGCTCCTGGGATGTATTCCACATCATACCTGTAGTCCAACAATTTCAGGGTCATTTTTGCGATGCGGGGTGTGGCACTTGCGTGCCCGCAGGACGTTAGTACCTTGACAAGGGGTTTGTGGTCCGTCCGGAGTTGGAATCTTGTGCCCCATAGAAATTGGCGGAACTTTGACATGGCCCATACCACAGCCAGCATCTCTTTTTCTATCACGCTGAACTTCTGTTCTGTGGATGACAATGTCCTTGATGCAAAGCTGATGGTCGCTTGCTCTCCGTTCTTCCTTCCCTGCATGAGGACTGCCCCTAGGCCTTTATCACTCGCGTCTGTGGTTAATATGGATTCTCCATGCGGGTCATAACCTTGCAGGGGGACCGCTCTGCTGACATCCTCCTTGATTTTCTGAAACTCTCCTTGCGCTTCCTCTGTCCACTGAAAGGCAGTTTTGTCTCGTACCAGTTGTCGCAGGTGGTGTGTCTTGGTGGCGAAGTGTTGCACGAATTTGCTGTAATATTCGGCCATCCCTAAGAACGATCTCACTTCTTCCTTGCTTGTCGGTGCCGGTGCTTCGCATATTGCTCTGACATTTGCGTGTTTGGGTGTGATGCCTTGGTCACTAATCTCATGACCCAAGTATGTGACAGACGCCATCCCTAGTCTGCATTTCTCCCATTCGGCTGTCAGGCCATTCCTTTCCAAGACTTGTAACACCATTGCTAGCTTTGTGTTATGGTCGGCTTGGTCTTTTCCCATTACCAAGATGTCGTCTTGGAAGTATTGTACTCCCTCTATGTCCTTGAATAGTTTGTGCATCAGCTTTTGGAATACCGCCGCTGCTGATGCCAAGCCAAACGGCATCCTGCGGAATTGGTAGCATCCAAATGGCGTAATGAAGGACGTAAGTTTCCTGCTCGTGCTGTGCAGTGCTATCTGATGATAGGCAGAGGCGAGATCCACGGTGGAAAACCATTTTATACCTTTCGTCTTCGCCAGCATTTCGTCTATTCTGGGTAATGGGAATTTTTCAACTACTATGCACTTGTTCAATTCGCGCAGGTCCACGCACAACCGAACTTTGCCGTTGGGTTTCCTCGCTACCACCAACGGGGCCAACCATTCCGAACTGTTAATTGGTTCGATGATCCCTTCTTCTTCTAATCTTTGCAACTCCTTTTGCACTGCTTCCCTGACTGCTAGCGGTATGTTCCTCACCTTGTGGGATACCGGTTTGGCGTTTTCCTTGAGTTCAATTCTATGTGTGAACTTCGCTAGTTTACCCACTCTGCCTCCGAATACTGTGGGGAATTCTCTTTTCATCTTATCGAAGTCCGATTGGTTGTCTGCGCTGGTCATCAGGACTTGCGTATCCCCCCTGGGTTCAATTGTATGCCCAGCTCGCCCTGGTCCATCCATCCCAGGACGGAAGGCCCCTTTTCTGCCACATATAATTTGCACTCCGCACTGCGGTTCTTGAACTCAAACCTCAGGACTCGATATCCCACCATCGGGATGGGTTCTCCTGTGAATGTGACCGGACGTATGTCTGGGGGCTCGAGGTGTGATCCCAGGCTGGGTTTGAAGTTCTCGGTCCACACCGTCCTTTGAATGATGGTAAATGGAGAGCCGGAGTCCGCCACCATTTTGATCTGAACACCTCCTACGACCATATCACATTGTGGTTTCTTGGAGCGACTTCCTTCAATGCCTAGGACTTGTCCGTCGATGCACAACACATCGTCTTCCTCTTCTTCACCTTCTGCACCTCCCTCGTCGTGTGCAACGTACTTGACTGTTGGCCGCTTCACCTTGCGGCGACACACTTTCTCATAGTGTCCAACAATTCCGCAGTACATACACTTGGCTCGGAAGGCCGGACATCGCTTGTCATTTGCCGCATGGGATGGACTGCCGCACCTATAGCACGTGGTGGTGCCCTCCCTGTTTGATTTCTGTGCCTGTGTGTATCGTGGAGTCCATTTACTCTGGGCTCTCCCTTCCGCCTCCTTACGTTTTCCTCTGTCCGGCGGTTCTAATTCCGTGACTCTATTGACCATGGTCCGCTCTGTACTTTCTTTTTCGCTGCCTCAGCGCATCTCTTCGACAGCTCTGCCTTTTTACCATGGCTATGACGTCCTTCAGTGTGGCGTCCCCGTTAACCCACAGTTTGTCTTGGATCGCTGTGTTCTTCGTGTGCATGACGATCTGGTCTTTGATAAATTCGTCGTGCAAGGCGCCAAATTTGCATGTGATCGCCAATTTCCTCAACGCTGCCACGTAGTCATCTATGGACTCCTCTCCCGCTTGTTTCCTCTGTTGGAAGGTGTATCTGTCGATAGACGTGCACACTGCCGGTCTGTAATGGTTGTTCAGGTCATCAATCGCGTGTTGGTATACATCGTCTGCGGCCAGCCGTGGCGTGGGGACTAGGTTCTGAAAGACTCTGATTCCTTCCGGGCCTAAGTTGTGGAGCAATATCCTTTTCTTCCTTTTGCTGGGGAATGCCTCTCCACTTTCGTCTTCTAGGGCCTCTAGGTAGTTCCTGAAGTACTCCCTCCAGTCCTCCCATTTCATCAGAGGTTCGCCAGGTTTCGGTAGGAAGGGTATGGGCGTCGTGAGTGTAGACGCCTGCGCGCACATTGTGGCGTTACCTTCCGGTGCCTCTACGTTTCCTCTTGGACTGCCCGGTGTGCCCGTGCTCCTAGGAGGTGTGTGGTCTTGGTGGGGACCCTGGGCTCCCCTGTCGCTGCGCTGCTCCACCTCCGCCAGGGCCGTGGATGTCTTGCGGGATCTGGGGTTTCGCCTCCTGCTCCCCTGTTTTCCACCCTCCTATGTATTGGGGCTGTGCGCTCTCCTTGATCACCTCTACCTGATCCGGTGGTGCTGACTCGCAGTAGGACCGTCCTCTGCCACGCTCTCCCGCTTTGCCTCGTCTCCGGTGGGTCCTTGTGTCCTCTTACTGACCTCGTTGTGGTCCGTTTTGTCTTTTCCGAAATTTTTTTTTTTTCAAATCCCGATCTCGTCGCCACTGTAATAACCTACTTTACCCCTTCCAATTATGCACTACACAGGGGTTGGTTCAACTCTGTTTATTTGAGTTTAGGCAATATGCAGAAGAGCGCCGGGAAATACGTCCGTGCCGCTCCGATATCGGGCGCTAACTTCGCGCCCAAAATGGCGGCCGCGCTCGACGTCATCGCGCCTACGCGCGACCACTAGAGCGCGACACTACATACAGGAATGTTTTTCCTTCATTAGTATGCTTTTATGGTGGTTTTTCTTGCACCGAATAAAGCGGATTTTGACTTGGACTTTGACTGAGAACCTGTAGACAAGCACTCAGGCAGGGCCTGAAGACATACACCTGAATACAAGGACTGTCAAACTTGTACAGGTATTTGTGGCGAAAGTATGGGGCCACACAGGCGAAAGCAAGACTGAACATTATATATGAATACTATATATGAAATAAAGTAGCTAATCCACCGGAAACTGGCCACATTCTTAACATCTGTAGGAACGAGACACTGTTAACCCTGACGTGAAACCCTTTTTATTTTAACACACCAATTGTTAGATTGTGCTGCTTTTATTGCAATGCTTTTAGCGTGTATTCACGTGTAATGGTTTTAATTAACTTTTTAAATAAATCTGAAAACATAACAGTGGACGGTGCGAAAGACTGGCTGGAGTGACCATAAAGTGTTTTTGTTGGGCGAAAGCCGTGGACACTAATGCATCTGCTCTAGGTTACGGTACAACGGGCCCGGTTTGTTCTTGCAAGAAACATTGTGACCAGGGATACATTCCTTCATGAAATGGCCTTATAAAGCTCATCATTCAAAAGAAGCAGCACCCATGCTCGAGGGTCTTAGGTGATCTAGCCACACTGAAACATCTGCAGAAATTAACTGCGCCTAGCCCAGAAGGTAGGTTCTTAACTAGCTAAAGGATAAGACCCTCTACTAGCAAAAAATCTGAAATAACACAATAAATTGTGGATAGATGATCAGTCAAATTAGGAAAATATAAAAGAAAAGCTTAATCTTCTTTTGCTCAATGAAGAAGTTTAAAAGTCGGCGGAGCAGAAACCCTATGAGCACTAAACACTATGGATCTATGGTCATTGCATTCTACATCAAGCAAAAAAATAAACATTTAGCATTGCTGCAAGACTGAGCGTGTGGTCGAAGCAAAGGCCTGGCAGCATACTTCAAAACCTTAGGAAACTCTAGATAAGATCATTTTAATTGTGTAGAGAGTAGCTTGCCTCTCTTGCAAATCAAGAAGAGAAAGAAGAGGTGGTCCCACAAGAGTGCAATCAAATATTTTAAACTATCCCCCTTCAGATTTCCTGCTGGATTTTACATTTAATCTTTCATCGGACAGCAGCAATTTCCATGCAACATCAGCAAACATCCTCAAAGAGGTCAGAAGGAGCTCAAAGGAAAATGATACTTCACCCTCCATTTACAAGCAAGGCATTGCTCTTGGCTGCTGCTATGAAGAGCATGCATCTCAGCCAATTGTCTAGGAAGAGAAACATGAATGGAGGTTCTGTGCAGGTGTGAAGTTACCACCACTAGACATTTGGTAAATACCCATGGGGTTGTTGTGTGCCTGAAGAAAATAAGTTTGAACTGGTAGAGTTGTCCACTTGCCACAAAGCACAGGTAGAGGTGATGTGCCAGACGGATAGGAATGTGAAGGTATGCATCCATCTGGACAAGGATTTCCTTGTGATGGCCTTTACAGAGCAGTGGATGACACCCTGCAAGTTGGTCATTTTGAAATGCTCCACCAGGGAATACAGGTTGAGCGTCCCCAAGATCTAGGATAGGCCAACAGAGTTCCGTCTTCTCTGGGGATGAGGAAGTACAGGGTACAGACCCCCCTTCTCCCCATTTGTGTGGCGGTACAGGATCGATTGCACCTTTTGTGAGAAGAACCTGTACTTTCGCCTGCAACGTCAGATGGTTGTGATGTATTGTAAGGCAATGTTTTAAAGGGTTGTGTGGAACTCCAAGCAGCACCCCTGACATATGACTTCATTAACCCATTGGTCCGTTGTTATTTCCTTCCACTGTGGAAGAAATAACAGCAGTTTTCCCCTGACAGCTGTTGGGTGGTCGGGAAAGTGATTTGGGAGGGCTGGAGAAGTGAGTTACTGCTTTGAGGTAGGGGCACCCCTGCTGGAGCCACCTCTGAATTTCTTTCTGCCATTACCACGGTGGCAAACGCTTCCAAAGCCCTTGCACGCCTGGCTTTCTTCAAGGGGCTGTTGCTGCTGGTACCCCTGTTTCGTAAACGGGGTTAAGGACTTTGTGCCCACTCTTGACTGTTGCATATGTAAAGCAGTTTTAGGCGCTGGCATCTCTTTTTTTTAAAAATATTTTTATTGCGTGAGAAAACAAATTTTATACAAAGACAGTTCGAGCTTCTACAGGAAAACTAGCGCAAATTTTTTGACAGTTTCCCCTCCCCCCGCCCCAATCACTGATCAAAAACACTTTACCTGATGAGTTTTAAAACCTAAGGTCTAAGACATCTTTATCCAACATCCTTCTCTTGTCAATTTTGGTAGTTCTTTAACAAAATCTCTTCCTTTTCACAATTCAATTATTCTTCTTAATTTGACTTACGTATACATATTTTGCATATATTGCATTAAACATTACACATTACACTCCATACCTTTTTACACATCATCTACAGATTTAAAAGACCCAAAATGCATATTTTATCCAATCATCAAGTAAAAATCAAAAGAAGGGATAGCACTACATAAAACTCCATTATCTAACCTCCTACCCTATCCTTCTTCTTGCTCTAAAGTGCTAGTGCGTACAATTAATCTTATTAAATTCATTTTGTTCAGTCCCCCGTATTTGTGCATTATCCACTTAATTTGATAAAGTGCAAGTGCCATGTTCCGAAGAACAAATGTGTAAATGTGCAAATGTGCAAAGGAGAAGAACATTTATTATAACAGCCTTATTGTTAAGGTGCATTATTTTGATATATATTTCTAAGTTCTTAATGCGCTTTTATAATTCTCAACCATAATTTCACTTGTCCCCTTATCCATACATCAGTTTCTAGCAGCCCGGTTGGTAAAATAGAGCATAGAGTACATATACAATTTCTGTAAACTCGTATCGTCATGATACTTGATCCAAGGATGAAGAGGGGGCTATTCCTCCACTTGCTCCCTCCAAGTAGTAAAATGTTCCCAGATTTTCCCTCCTCTCTTTCTTGCTTTAATACCCCGCCGATCATATATGGCTTTCTCGAGGCTGTAAGTTTTCAATAACCGAGCTAACCACTGGTGAAAGGTCGGTGGCTTAGGGTCTATCCATGCTGATGCAATAATAATTCGATACACTGCCATAGCTATACACATTAAGGCCCCACCATCTTCTAGCCCCAGATTGTGTATTCCAAGCATTATTACCTGGGGAGTAATTTCCACCTGTATCTGTAGCTTTTCCTGTAGGAAGAGTTCAATTTCTCGAATGAGCGGGGAGAGTTCCCGGCATATGGCGAACATATGTATCGAATCTGCTTTATATAGGCGCTGGCATCTCTAGGGCTCCAATGGTTTTAGCTGGTTTGGTGTCTTTTTGTTTTTTGCTTTCATGTTGTTGATTTGGGGGTCCAAACAAATGTTGTCCATCAAACGGGACATTAATGAGATCTTGTTCAAGGTCTGGTTTGAACCTGGACACCGTAAACCATGCAGTATTGGTTGAGTCACCACAAGGTAAAACACTGGCATTGGAAACTAGGGGTGGGTGATAAATTCTGCTCTGCCGGCGGGGTTTGTGGAGTTTAGCCCACTCCGCTTGGAACGCGGAGTTTGTAAAAACTCAGTCACCTGCCATGTGGCAGAGTTTCTGACGCGTGCGGCTCGCCAATGTGAAGTTGGCGAGTGCAAGTGAAAATTTGTGTCCCCTTCTGCGATTTTTAGGCATTAGAACACCTCCCAGAGAGATTTCTCAACGCGGGTGCTCATGGTAGGAAGCGACCATTCGCGTTGAAAAAGCTGCAGCTCACATAGAAATTCTACTTGAGTGGCAGAAAGAAGTAGCGCCCTCTGGCTCGTCGCGTGCCACCGTTCATGCTACTTTTACAAAGTGGAAGTAGCCCCTGACGCTTAAAACCTGTACGAGTAGCTCGATGTGCCAAATTCCACCCGCTCGTTTAAATCTCCGTGGTATCTCGAGGAGTTTTCATGTAACTGTGGAATTCCGTGGAGTGAAACTCAGAGTTCTGCACCGCCCCGATTGGAAACAGTCTTTCATCACACTATTTCCTGCCTCCTCATGCAACCGAGTTCTAGGAGGTTCTTTCAGAGTTTACTTAGGAGCCAAATTTGACTCTGAAGGAGGTTGAGCAGTTGTTCGAGGCACAATGGGTGTCAGCTGGTGCAGAGGCTGGGTGATCTTTGCTGAAAGCTTTCCTGTAGCTGAAGGAGTCTCTAAAAGTGACAAGGTCTCTGAACCGGGAGCCAATCCTGAAGGTCCATGTTTTTTTAGGCTGGTTTTGGGGTTAGACGCTAGATTCCTTCTGAAGCAGTGCACTTCCCCCTGCTGAGACCTTTCAATGCTGATACTGTGAGGGCCTGTCCTCGAATTGGGGTTGGAGGCAGGGAGAACTGAGGGGCAGTGGCCCTAGGAGTATTCTTTGTCCTGCTTACTCCAATTCGGAGGTCTCTGACCTACAATTCTTGAGTGCATCTCTAACTTGGCCCCTTGGACACTTGACCCCATCGTCTTCTTGTTTTTGAAGGCCTGGTAAGAAGTGCAGGAGGCTTCTTGTATTCAGAAGACAGGCAAAGGTTACACACAAGTGATCAACGGACCAGGGTTATTTTATGTTAAACCTTGTACATTACTCTCCCCCAACAGTCATTCTAAATAGGACCCAAAACCTTGAAGGGAACTGCTACGGTTGGTATGGAGCCAAAAACCGCAGCCACTGGTGATGCTTCTAACAAAGTCTAAGAACCTTAACAAATGGACCTCAAGGAAACAGAAATTAGACGACAGTCCCAAGCTCAAAGTCTGAATCCAATGGCAGGAAATAAAACCACAATCTGTAGTGGAGTTTTTGTCCTGGTGCACTGTGAACCAAGGCAAGGTTCATCTAGTGACAGTGCAAATGTCTGCTCCCAACACTAGATTGCAGGAGTGTGCAGAGCATGTGTATCTGTGTAACAGGTCTCACCTATGCTAGAGCTATTGGATTTGCCAATGTGTTTTAGCCATGTCGTACACTAGCGTGGATGCTGTTCAACATGGCTAAAAGTTAGTGGCATAGAAGAAAGTGGTGCAGAGTTGAGTGTCAAAGGGTAGAGTCCGGTGGCTGTGGCGAAGAGTCAAATACAGTGTTGTGGAGTAGAGGGTCAGAGTGGAGTAGAGGATCGCAGAGTGGAGGGTCAAGGGTTATTTTTGCGGTAACCATACTGGTGTATTGCTCAAGATTCCTAGAGTCATGCATGGCGGCACACCAATTTGCGTGCGAATCCTGTGGAAAATGTTCGCTGGATAACCTACCCTCACCGGCAAACTCTGAATTAAAAAAATAACCTTTTAATCGATGCCCAGAGAGATATGGGTGATTGGGAGTAAATTGAGGAATCCACCCATTGAAACTCCAATCACTATGTCGATTATCTAACACTGGTCTTGAAGAAAAGCGTTTAGATCATTTACATGATCTAATTACGCTTGAAACATTGACCTAACAGCTACCTTAGATAATTAATTCTAGTAGGTAGTGTCACATATTTTAGTATAGGCAGGACTCTATCATTAAAATTATTTCTGGAGAGTACCCTAGTCCTATTTTTAACATCACATTCACACCCATACACTTACTACACCAATCTACACCTAAGACCCACACTTTACCAGAGATTTTTTATAATCAGTTTGTGAAGAGCTCTCATTGAGGGTGCCCATCGGGCATTGCAGCGCCGGCCCGACATGGTCAAATGCCCAATGATTAAGCATGACACCTATCGGATTGATTTGATTTTTAGTTTGTAAAGCGCGGCGTATACCCGAAGGTGTCTTGGCTCTGCTTGTGAAAGAGAATGAATCAGAAAAGACACTAGAGTGGGAGAGTACAAAGCCAAGGTTTGAGAAGCTTTCTAAAAGCCAAGAAGTTGGTAGAGCTCCTCAAAGTGAATGGCATTTGATTCCAGAGGCGAGATGTGGAAAGAGAAAAACTTCTCCCTTCCCAGGAGACCTTACGAATGCGAGCAACTGACAGTATTTTTTTAATTTATTTTACTGAGTTTTATATAGCGCGAACTTGACCCGAAGGTATCGGTTATCAGAGCGCTTTACATAGCACCAGTTGCGTTACATGAGGACACATTCATTTGTGTTAGGCACGGGGAGATTAAGTGATTTGCCCAGAATCACAGGATGTTCAGCGTCATTGCCGAGACTCGAACCTGGTTCCCCAGATTCGAGGTCGAACGCCCTAGCTGTTAGGCCAACTCCTCTCCCCCAAAGAATTCTTTGACCGTAGAGTCCTGTTAGAGGTATACCATGAGAGTTTCTTCCTAAGGGGTTTGGGGCAATGGAATGCACCGCTCTGTAAGCTATGCACAAAGCTTTGAAAACTACAAACTACTCTTTTTTTTTTTTTTTTTTTTAATAGGCAGCCAATGAAGCTCGTCTCTGGCTTTGGTCACTGACTCAGATTTTTAAATATTTGTCAAAACCCTGACAGCAGCGTTTTGAATCCTCTGGAGACTACTTAGAATACACTGCTGGGCACCGACCAGGAGTGCATTGCAATAGTCCAATTCCGATAGGACTAAGTAAGAAACTACCATTTTTTGTAACTCCTAAGGTAGGAAGGAGATGATTTTTTGCAAAATTGTTAGTGTATAAAAACAAGAGGAGGGGAGGTGGTTGGCATAATCCCTATAAGACAGCTTAGTATCAAATATTGTTCCAAGATTCTTAGATTTAGACACTGGGCTGGGGACTGGACCCAGATCGTACGGCCACCAGGATTGATTCCAGAAAGAAATATCACACCCAAAAAGGAGAACTTCGGTCTTTGCTGCATTTAATTTCAGGCAATGGTATCCCATCCATTGCACAATGGCACTCATGCATTTATTGAAACACAGGGCCACTTCATCAATATTGTTAGTTATGGGGACAATAATTTGGGTATCGTCCGCATACGAGATTGTAAGAAAACCAAAAGATCTCATCAGTCCCATGAGAGGGGCCACATAAATGTTGAATAAGGTGGGGCTTATCGAGGAGCCCTGCGGGACTCCACACGGCAAAGAGAAGGATTCGGACCTAAAATCCCCTATGCTAACACTGTTCTCTTCCATCCAGGAAGGTACAGAGCAGTTCGAAAGCCATACCATTGACGCCTATGCCAAGGAGCCGCTGCTTCAGAATTGCATGACTTACCGTGTCAAAAGCAGCGGAAAGATCCAAAAGGACCACCGCAGCTCTATCTCCACAGTCCAAAATTGCCCTAACCTCTTCCACTATAACTAGCACTGTCTCCGTAGAGTGGGCTTTCCTGAACCCAAATTGTGATTTGTCCAAGATGTCATGTTGTTCCAAATATTGTGCGAGACAGGAATTAAGATGTCTTTCAAGTACTTTCGCTAGAAACGGCAGTCTCGATATGGGGCGATAGTTTTGTTCTTCAGCTGGGTCTAAGGATTGTTCCTTAAGGAGGGGCAAAATGGTAGCATTTTTCCACTCTGAGGGAAAAGTTCCAGATTTTAAGATGTTGTTAAACATAAAGGCGAGTGGATGTGCAATCCAATCAGCTATTTTGTGCAGCAACTTAAGGGGGGCAAGGATCCGAAGGAGCACCGGATTTAGTTTAAGGAGCTCTATCATTTGGGCTAAGGAAATGGTGGGAAAGCTATCAAGATACTGATGACCTAGATAAAGTTGGGTAGTAGTCTGTGGTTGATGGTTCAAACCATCTTTAAGAATGAGATCCTCGTAAACCGCCTCAACTTTGTTTTTAAAAAACCTTGCTAGATTGTCGCAAAACAGCTGTGAGGGGGTCCGAGTAGGCGGGACAACCAGGGCTGATAAATTGGACACCGTCTTAAACAGCTCATGTGTCGAATTTGTCGCCGATCTAATTTTTTTTAGTGAAGAAACTCGTTTTCTCAATTACAATCAGGTTCTTGTATTCCTGGAGCGGTTTAATATATCTCAATATTTCCTCCGGAGCATAGTTAATTTTCCATTTCCTTTCCTGCTGACGAGACATTTTCTTTTTTTTGTCTTAATTGCTCGTAAAGCCAAGGGGCTGACGGATTTTCTGTGACTGATGATTTTCTTCAAAGGGGCTAGTATATTTACTGCCTGGTGAATCCAAATGGAGTATAGCGAAGCTGCCATATCAGGGCTAACCGTTAACACTGGTTGAGAGGACTCAAGAGTTCTAATTAGAGCTTGTTCATTTACTTTGTTCCAAGGCCTGATCATCTTAATTTGGTGTTCCGAGCCAAGGCCTGTCTTCGTCGGCTCGAAGCAAAAATCAAACTGGACAGCCATATGATCAGACCAGGTAACATGAATGATATCAAGTAAATGCAATTCCCGAAAATTTGTGAAAACACCATTCAGCGTGTGGCCAGCTTGATGGGTGGGAGCAGTAACCCGTTGTTTTAAATCAAAACATAACAGGTTATCAATAAAAGAAATAGTATCTTTATTATTAGGCTTATCAAGATTAAAGTTAAAATCCCCAAGTATGGTAAAATTATCCTGAAACACTACTTTCTAGGTCCTCATTAAAGGCCTCTAAAAATGCAGTCTTAGGACCAGGGGCTCTGTAAACTAAAAGACCATGTAATTTAGTTTGATTCCTCACATTACAACTAAACGAGAGGGCCTCACAATCCGTAATAAGAGCAGGATGACAGGATATCTCTAGGCAATTTTTATTACACTACACTGAATGTGAGGGCATTTGTTCCTAAAGAGTTGCACTCCCAGCTGACTCTTTGGAACTGTACTGACCTAAGCAGATGAACACATCTTATTAGGAACTGTATACCCTTCTTACCCCGACTAGTTACCTGGAGCATGTATGCTGGACCTTTGTGCGCTCAGAGTCAATCCTTCTTGATATATAGGATATATATTACAAACCGCAAAGCCAATGATAAGCAATGGGCAGAATGCATTCCCAGGGAAGCTTTAAGAATGCCATCAAGAAGTCTTTTCCCAACCAGACAAATGTACTGCCTGGTAGGCTTCGAACTAAAAAGGAGCCTAAACAATTGTCTTTTTACAGGGGTCTTCTAAGATAATCCAGTAAGATAGTCATTCATTCTATACTACTATGTGCATTGAGGTTTTCAAAAGACTTCAAGTGGGTCATGTTGTAATTTTGAGCAGTGCCTCTTGCTGCTCAGGGCATCACAGTCACAGTTGCGCAGATGATAACATCTAGGTGCCTCTGTATGAGGAGCAAGCATGATATAAACTGTGAGGATAACAAATCAGAGTTGGGGGTCGATGCTCCATACCATTATTTAACCACTTTATTTATAATTAACAGTAAATAAATAACACACACACAATGGCAGTTCATTCCAAGACAGAGTGCAGTTCTCATATATTGTTTCAGGTAAACCCGATAAAAAAAATAAAACTTCCCCTCCCCATCAGACCCAGCCTCACCAGCGTCAGTTGAAATGAACAGACTTAAAAAGGCCGGAATTGGTGAATATTGCCTCTAGGATCGAGTAAAACGTAAGAATTAGGACCTATTCAAGGTCACTGAGCTGACTGATTAGCAGACTGGGTGTCCGAGATGACAGATACAGGAGGACCTTCAAATTTGAGACATTGTCACATGGGAGCCCCTCGAACGTTGAAATCATTTAAGGAGAGTAGTGAAGGGGTGCCAGGTATTGTCGAATTGAGCAACTATCATGTACCAGCGCAGTAAGCTTTACCATCGCTTAAATTGACCACATCTTTCCGCACCATAAGTTGAGAATAGGCGCCCAAGGTTATTTACACAGTTGAGCAATACACAACAGTGCAGCAGAGAGAAGGTGAGAAAACAATTTCTCAATGGGGCGTCCAGGTGGGGTATTGTCTCTGGGCCCCTGGGGTGCCAAGCAAGATAAGGGTTG
Source organism: Calotriton arnoldi (assembly GCA_963921515.1). Taxonomy (NCBI): domain Eukaryota; kingdom Metazoa; phylum Chordata; class Amphibia; order Caudata; family Salamandridae; genus Calotriton; species Calotriton arnoldi. The sequence goes on from CAWUFW010001727.1 coordinate 2,380,245, forward strand.
TCTGGCAGTAGGGTACTGGTAATGTCCTTCATCGTCTGAAGGACTACCTCCTAGAAATGTTGGATGTGTGAGCAGGACCACCATGTGTGTAAGAAAGTCCCTCTTTCTTTGCAGCCCTTGCAGCAAGTGGCCTGACTGCCAAACCTCTTATGAAGACGGACTGGGGTAAGGTACCAGTAGGTTAAAAGTTTGAAGGCACTTTCCATACATCGCAAACAAATAGGGGGAGTGGCAGCTCGCTGCCAAATGGCTTTCCATTAAACTTCTTATATTTCCACGCACAATTACCCTTCCCACTGGGTTACATAGGAGTGCTTTTTCAGTGGAGCCCAATCTAGTATGTAACGATAAAGCCAAGAGATGCCCCTGCGTCTGATGCTTGAAGTGAACACTGATTCAATAGGTGATTACTCCCTCTAGAGCACCCTCCTGCCCAATATAGAAACTGTGTAAGTCTATATGCATAGTGCCTAGTCAGGCGGAAGGACTCAACCAACTCCTCCCTCATTCGCAACTCATTACCCATTGTAAAACTCTTAACCTGGGAGGTCGAGGTCTTTTTTTTTTTTTAAACTGTTTATGAATTTTCAAAAGATAATAGATTTATCACAGGCATACAAGCATGGTAATATCGAAAACAAAGATGAAATGCTATTGGCCATTCGGGTTATAGTAAGCAAATGGAACAAAGAGGAGTACACTTCAGCCAATGTATGCCATTCAGTTCACAATGAGTGAACCCATACAACAGAAAAGAAAAAAGTAACATCAATAGTAATTAACAGATTCCTCGTTATGCAGAAGAAGGAAGGTCACGAATGCCAGATGGTCCATAAACCATGAGGTGAGAACTCCCACGCGGGGCGCCATACAATGTAGAGGGGATGAGGAGATGTGACCTGGGCAAGTGAAGGAGGGGTGGGGGTGTCTGTGAAACTCTTCTCTCCATTGTATCGCAGGCGCTAGTTGCGCCTGAAGGAGTTGTGGTTGGGGGGGGGGCAAGGGGTCTCAGGCCTATGATTAATAGTTAGGGTGTAGGGGAGGGGAGCACTGTTTGACCTGAGTGTGAGCGATAGTAAATAGGTGAGTAATGGTCAGCAGAGGTTTTTCATTCTAGAGGTCGGTGGTTGTATAGATTCATACAGCTTACTGGTGGTGTCGCAGTATGTTAGACTGGTGAGCAAGTTGGTAGCGGTGGGGGGCAGTCGCTTGCCCCAGTGAATCGCAACCTCACGTTTGGCCAGGAGAAGAGCAATCAAGGTGAATCGCCCAGTAAGTGGGTCTGCACCCAAATCAATATCCAGCATTTGGGATAATCTGCAAAAAGTCTCTCCCAGGCAATGTGCTACATGGCTGCACGACCAGACCATGTGGAGAAAATCCTCATCAGGAGTGTGGCATTTCGGGCAGTCAGAGGAGCGTGTTTGGTCGTATCGGTGTTGCTCAGAGGGAGTAACATAGGTGCGCCGCAAACATTTTAAATGCAGGAGTTTGTGCCAATGGTTGGGTCATACCAGTAGAGTCTGGGCGCAACACACAGCCCATATTCTGTCTGTTATGAGCCTCCCTAGGTCACGGTTTGAGGGCTAAGGGTGGGGGGGTTTGAGCCCGGTTTTGATGTTAGGGCTTAGGGCTGGGGAAGGAGTTGTTTTAGGGGTATAGGTATTGGGCTGGACATTGAAGGAAGCAACAGGATCCATCTATCGATTTGCTTTGACAGAGTGTCAACGGTGGGGCCATAGTTGAGTCTCATCACCTGCTCCTTATCTGGATGGATCACTACACCAAGATATTGAACTGGCCTGTCGCACCAAGTCAGTTGGTAATTACACAGGATCTGCCTCAGGGCTGGTGTTACAGGAAAGTGATTAGACTTGGACCAGTTAATTCGAAGACCGGATAGAGTCCCAAAGCACAGTAGTTTGTTCAAGATGGGGCAAGTTCTCCTCCAGGCGCCGGACAAGCAATAAAATGTCATCTTTATAAAGGGAGATGTGGAGGGGCCAGGCTTGAATTGGAGACCACGGTTTATGTAGCTAATGTGGAGGTGTCGTACTAGGGGGTCTAGTGCAAATATGGAAAGTAAAGGGGACAGCGGGCATCCCGGACGCGTGCTCCGCATTATAAAGAAAGGTGCCTTGAGTGAACCATTGAATCTAAGATGAGCAGTGGGTTGTGTATAGAGAAAGTCAATCAAGGAAGAGAAGCCAAAGGGTACGCCCAGTTTGTGAATGATGGCACGAAGGAAAGACCATTCCAAGGAATCAAATACCTTCACGGCATCTAAGAATGCGATTGCGGTGGGTGTATCTGGAGAAATTCTATAAAGCATTGAGAATACTGCCCTCTGATTCAGTGATGTGGAGCGGTGGGTAACAAATCCCGACTGTACAGGTGAAATGATCTTGTCATTAGTAACAAAAGACGATTAGAGAGACCCTTCGCCAATTTTATTTTTGAGATTGAGAAGTGAAAACGGTCTGTAAGAACCGCAGAGTAAGCAGTGGCGGCTCCTCCTCTAAGGCGGCGGAGCGCCGCCCCACTGCCAGGAAGCAGCAAAAGAAAGGAAAAAATAAAATGATAATAATGTTATTTTATTTTGTCCTCCTGCTGCGGCAGCGTGCATGAGGGGGTGGGGCTGCGCTGCAGAGCAGGGGAGGAGTGTTAGAACACTCCTGTGCGCAATGACTGTTTGGTCAGCCCTCTCGGGCCACCCAAAACAGTCATGCGCACTTCCCTGTTCTCCATGCAGGCTGCATTACACCATGCATGGAGAACATGCCCACCCCTCCAGCCCCTGGCTGGGTGCTGTTTCACGGCGCTCAGACCAATCACAACACTGCATTGCAGTGTTGTGATTGGCAGCAGGGAGCGCGGGAGACCTGGTGCTTCCTGCTTCCTCACAAGAAGCCAGGAAGAGGACGGGACACAAGAGAGGCGGCGGCGGGGGACGGCCAGCTGGCTGGCCGGCAGGAAAGTGTTTTTTTTTTTTACCCGATTCCCCCCGCCCCTTCACATCCACCCGTCCCACTGCTGCTTCTAGGCAGTAGCCATGACTGAGTGTAAGGGGTCTTTACCGGGTTTGGGGAGGAGGGTTATGACAGCCTCATGCATAGATGGGGGTAGAGTGCCCATGTGGAGGGATTCTTCATAAACCGAGACTAGTTTTGGCACTAGGATATGCTTAAAAAGTTTATAGAACCTCTGTGTAGCCATCGAGACCTGGGGCCTTAGAGCCATCAAGGCCTGTATCATTTTCTCACAGGTTATAGGTTCACTGAGGAATTGCCTTTGGGGATTAGCGAGCAAAACCATGGCCACCTCATCCAGGTATGTTGCCTGGGCCATATTATCACCTGTAAGGAGGAAGGAGTAAAGTTGAAGGTAGTACTGGAGTAGGATGTCCAGGACATCCTCATTGGAGGTAATTCGCTGGCCCCCATCCGCACTCAGCTCGGTGATGTAGGAGTTGCCCCTGGGCAGACGGAGCAGGTGGGCCAGTGTACACCCCGGACGCTTGCCGTCCCCATGTCTATGTACCCTTACAGGTTTGCCTAAATAAAAAACTTCCCTTTCAGCCAGGTCACGGTACTCATTTAAGAGGGCTGTCCTGGCTTGAGTGTCGAGCGCTGTGGTACCCCTGATGTCCGGAGATCTAAATCAGCAAGAACCCCTTCGAGGCACGCGAGGATCCTACACAAGTCCCTGAGGACTCCAGAATGCTTCGAGATGCATATGCCCCTGATAAAGGCTTTAAACGCCTCTCAGGGGGTGGAATGGGAGGCCACTGTACCCTCATTAAGCTGGAAGTATTCCAAAATTGCCGAATGTAAGTTGGATCGGAACAGCTCGTCCTGCAAGGCCAACGTTAGGAAGCGCTACTGTCAATACCGCCCACCACCAAAAGGAATATTAAAAAACAACCAAAACTGGAGAATGATTGGATAGTGTGCAAGAAAGATGTTGAGTGGAAAGCAACCATGGACATAGAGTAGCGGAAATAAGGCAGTAGTCGATGCTGGACCATGTGCTTGTGCGCGGCATGGTAATGAGTGAATACCAGGTATAAGGTGCATTTTAAGCGCCAGCCGTCATGCAACAGGTGTGTATCACAGATGTAAGGCAGTACATGTAATGATCTAGCTTTAGTGGTCAGTGTAGGTGCTGTGATGTCAGTGGCAGGATCCATGAGGAGATTAAAATCTCTGGCTCCTATAAGATGGTCAATGACCATCTGATCTATATGTGCAGCGAGGGCCAGGAAAAATTCTGGTGAGCCTGTGTTGGGAGCATAGAGGTTAGCCAGCAGGACTGAATGGCCCGGAAGAATGCCAGGAACTAGGATGTAGCGGCCACCGTCATCTGTGACGGTGGAAATGTGCCTGAATGGAAGAATCTTGTGGTTGAGAGTACAGACCCCTCTAGAGTAGGAGCTGTAGTTGGCAAAGAAGGGGTCCGTGCCCCAATTAGCTGCATATGAGGATACCCTCCTGGGGGAAGGTGAGTCTCCTGAAGGAAAGTTATGTTGTCGCCATGACGGATAATGTATTGCAGGACCTGTTTGCCCTTGCGTTGATTAGACCAGTTAATGTTCTAGGACAGGAGAGTAAAAGGTAAGGAATTAGACTCAGGAGATGGTACACGGACAATGAGGCGTGGTATGTGTAGTTGAAAAATAGGAAGAAAGAGCGACTGTTGTTTATCGAGTATGGATGAGGAAAACAACAAGCATTAAAACAAACTTACCCAAGAACCCCCCACAACACCACCCACACCAGTCACAAAAGGGCCAAGTCCCAACCACTAGCTTCAACCCCGTAAATCAAAAACAACAATATGATAAACATGCTGTGTGTACCAATGGTGGGTGGCAGTGCTACGGCAGACAACAAGTACAATAGGATCAGTTTGAGGAGTGGTATCTGGGATACAAGGATCGGCAATGCAACACCTGGACAATCCAAAGGAAAATATCAGAATAAGCTTAAGCAGGGGGCTATAGCCATTCACGGCAAGCAGAAGTTGAATGAAGAGGAGACAGGACAGTCAACCCATTGGGAAGAGATCAGCACTTGCGCTGGAGTAAATGTCCAGCGGTGACCTGTCTGGTGTTGTACGATGAGAGGAGGAATGTTCACCAGAATATTACTGGCAAAAGGCCTGTGTATCGTCTAGAGTGTCAAAGATGCGGGGCTTGCCGTTGACCTCGAACCTTAGACGCGCCGGGTATAGCATACCAAAACGAAGTCCCAGCTTACGGAGGGCCAGAAGTAAGACGGTTTTTGCATGCGCAAACGGGTTTGCGAACCAGTTTGCGCATGCAAAAACCTATAGGGGTATGTACCATTCCAAAATAGCGAGTCGCAATTTATTTGCGACTCGCTATTTTGGAATTGTGAGTCGCTATTAGGAAGGGGTGATCCCTTCCTAATAGGGAGCGCAACCCCATGTACAAATGTTTTGCGACCGCAATTGCGGTCGCTAAACACTTGCAAGTTTGCAACCCTCTTCAAGAGGATGGTAATGGGGCCGCAAAAGGGAAGGGGTCCCCAGGGGACCCCTTCCCCTTTGCAAATGCAGGGGAAAATATTTTTAAGGGCAGGCAGTGGTCCCAGGGACCACTGCCTGCCCTTAAAAAATGAAACTAAAACGTTTCATTTTTTCTTTTTTAATGCATCCCGCTTTCCTTTAAGGAAAACGGGCTGCATTTAAAAAAAAAAAAACTGCTTTATTTAAAAGCAGTCCCAGACATGGTGGTCTGCTGAGCCCAGCAGGCAACCATACCTGGGAGGGCCTGCCATTCCCAATGGGGTTGCAAATTGCGAGAGGCTCATTAATATTCATGAGCCTCTCAATTTGCGACCCCATTGGGAATCGCTAACAGTGTGAAAAACACTGTTGTACATTGGAAATAGCACCTCGCAAATTGCGAGTCGCAAAAAACTCGCAATTTGCGAGGCGCTATTTCCACGGTCGTACATCTGGCCCAAAGTGTGGATTTTATGCCAGTGAACTTACAATGTGCCTCCTGGACCAGAGCGGTGAAGTCAGGGAACAAAGATGGTGGAGCCATGCCATTGTAGGGGACCTTCTTCTCTGGCGAGGCGCAGGGCAGTGTCACAGTCCCTGAAATTCAGTAGGCGAGCAATTGAGGTCTCGGCGGGCAGCCCAGATTGGTGCACAAGCCCAGCGAGCAGTGTGCCAGCTCCATAATGAATGTGGTGGGTCAAGGGCTCCTTGCCAAACAGATCCATTAACAACCACTCGAACAAATTTAGGCATCTCGTATTGGCAGATTCTGGTACTCCCAGTATGCGTAGGTTATTGTGCCGGCCTCTAGCCCCTAAATCTTCATTTTTCATTGCCACCGTCTTTAGGAGCTTTTCCATTTGTTCCAATCTATTCATGGTTTGGGCAGCGCCATCCTCCAAGTCAGACACTCTGCCCTCGGCGGCTTCAAGTTGGTTCTCATGGCGCTCAAGGTGTTCGCCCATTGTATTTAACCTCCTGGCCAGGGAGTTAAACCGGCTATCGATGAGCTCCGCCATTATTGCGTCAGTGCCGGTCAGCGGGTCTGGGCCCACACTGCCACCACCCTCCACCATCAGTAGGGGTTGTGTGGCGTCTGGAGGTTTCTACTTGTCAAAGTTGCGACGTCGTTGTTTGGGGTCACCTCAAGCCATAGCCTATAGAGTGGGGGCCGGAGGAGGAAACCCATCCCAGGAGGCTGACGGAGAGTTGTGCTCTGGTGATCACAGTATATGTCTGGTGTGTCTCGCTAGGTAATGGAGCAGATGGGGGCACAAGGTATCGGCAATATAGCAAGTACTGGAGAACCCATCACGTGATGGAGAGGGGGGTAAGTATTACAAGAGAGTATGTTGCTCACTAATCTCAGCAGGAAATGGACGAGGGGGCAGGCACAATGTTGGCCCAAGTGGTAGTGACTCACCAACACTATGCAGACCTCAATGCAGGACACTGGAATCACCACATACGCGATGGGGATTAGCATCACCAAAGGGGGGGCGTACATACAAACAGCAGTCATGAGACAGGAGGTGGGTTAAAAAAACAGTTCACCTGCAGATGGCAACCAAAGGGCAAGAGCGCCAGATCTGTCACAAATGCCCGTCCAGTGACACAGGCACCTGGATGAGGACACAACAGATGGCCAGATGAAGTGCGGTGTGTTGAGGGTGAAGTGGAGGCAGCAAGGCTGGAGGGGCAGAGTTGTAGGCCATGCAGGATGGTTGGGGCACCCCAGCAGGAGCAGAGGGCAAAGGTGCCGCACAGTTATGCCCAGTGTGCCAGGGTAGTCATAGGTATGGCTTTATCAGTTGCGCTGCAAGGCAAGGTCAGCTTGGGCTGCAGTGGTTGCGTGGCAGGAAACCATGAATTCCAGCACATTGCCCGGTTGCTGTGGGACCACCGGTCCCCAACTCAGTAGGTGGCGAGCTGCCCTGGTGCTCTCAAATGGTGTGGAGGGAGGCTGAGGGGACCCAATGTAGGAGAAAAGGGACGCAAGTCGGCGGGCTGGCCCGACGGCCAGTTCCCCAGGCTCGCTGCAGGGCCTCCGGGGAGAATCTGGGCCAGCCTTACCTCCTTGATGGAGCCGCTCCGATGCAGCAGAGTCCCTCCCGCTCTCCGCGAAGTGGGCCGCAGCACCCCTCAGCCCTGGCCCGGTAAGGTGCCTCAGGCCGCGGTTGCTCCACTGCCCAATGGGGATATGCGAGTGAAGGCCTCACCACGTCGGTGGGGCCTCCAGCAGGAAGTGACAACGTTAGGCAGTTCACAGCCCACGAAGTGGCTGAGGCTCATTCCTCTGCAGGAAGGAGGGTGGTGGAGGCTCCGATGGAACAGCTCTGGAGGATATCGGTGTTGCCGGGGGTAGGAGCTTAGATGTAGGGGGCTGCAGCTTAGGGTAGTGCGGTGTCCGGAGGTACAGTTGCCTCAGCGCAGTGGTAGGCCATGGGCCTAGCGATGTGCCCAGTCATTAAATATCCCCTCTCCACTGTGTCATTTTATCCTCAGCTGGGGCAAAAGCATTCCCCGCGATGTGGCAGCGGCCTACAAGGGTCAGATGGCAAAGGATGGTGACGCATAGCCCAGTTACATGAAGGAACAGGGCTGCGTTCGATGGAGCCACAAATCTGAGCGGCAATTGCGGTCGGCGGCTTGGTTACACCTCCAGCTGGGAGGCCTACTTTCGCCCCACCGAAGATCTGACCTACCTGGTGTAAAATCTGGATTGTGAGTCAAGGGGGTAAAAAAGAAATGGAAGAGTTGGAAAGGAAAATGCTACTTACCAGTATGCATCTGTTCTTGGCATGTAGAGCTGCAGATCCTCACACTGAGCATTAGATCGCCATCTGGTGTTGGGCTCGGATGCTTGCACTTTGTTGTTGTCTTAGAAGAAGTCTTTGTAGTCAGGAGATAGGCGACTCCTCCCTTGGACGATAGTGCGCATGGGCATCGACTCCATCCTCAGATTGTTTTTCGCCATAAAGGGAAATGATGGAGTTAGTAGAAAAGAAAGAGATGTCTGTGTGTATATCTAAGTAAGATAGGACTGGAACACATACAGGTCCCGGGGAGGTGGGTGGGCGTGTGAGGATCTGCAGCTCTACATGCCAAGAACAGATGCATACTGGTAAGTAGCATTTTCCGTTCGAGGCATGTGAGCTGCAGAGCTCACACTGAGCATAGACTGTACAGCAGTATCTCCCCTAACGGTGGTCACCTGTATGTGTTGCAGTAGTTTGAAAAAGTGTTTTAAGAACAGCTTGGCCCACAGAAGCTTGTTGCTTGGCTTGCACATCAACACAATAGTGTTTAGTGAAGGTGTGTGTTGTAGACCATGTGGCTGCCTTACAGATGTCTTCTAGGGGAATGTCCCCTAAGAATGCCATGGAAGCCCCTAGTTTGCGTGGAGTGCGCTCTAGGGGGAATTGATAATGTTAGCTTGGCTTTTTAGTAGCATATTTGAATACATTTAACGATCCACCTTGCAATCCCAGCTTTTGAGATGGGGTTACCCTTATGTGGTGGAGAGAAAGCTACAAACAATTGTTTTGTTTTGCGAAATGACTTGGTCCTGTCAATGTAATACATTAGAGCTCTTTTGACGTCTAGGGTGTGGAGAGCTCTTTCTGCTACGGAGTCCGGGTTCTGAAAAACACGGGTAGCTCTACAGATTGATTAAGGTGGAAAGGAGAAATAACTTTAGGAAGGAATTTTGGGTTTGTCCTGAGAACTATTTTGTTCATATGTATTTGTAAAAATGGCTCTTGTATGGTTAAAGCCTGGATCTCACTCACCCTCCTGAGAGAGGTGATTGCAATAAGGAAAGCTACTTTCCATGTGAGGAATTGAAGTTCACATTTATGCAGAGGTTCAAATGGGGGTCCCATGAGTCTAGTAAGCACGATGTTAAGATTCCACACTGGAGAAGGTGGTAATCTGGGAGGTATGATCCGTTTAAGGCCTTCCATAAAGGCTTTAATTGCTGGGACCCTAAAGAGTGATAAGTGTTGTCTGTTCTGTAAGTAAGCGGCAAGTGCTGCTAGGTGCAGACGTATGGAGGAGTATGCTAAATTACATCTTTGCAAATGTAGTAAGTAGCAAATGATGTTTTGTATGGAGGCATGTAGTGGCTGGATATTATTGTTATTGCAGTAAATAGCGAATCTTTTCCACTTTGCTGCGTAGCAAGCTTTGGTGGTAGGGCGTCTGGCCTCTTTAATGATGTTCATACAGTCCGGTGGTAGGTTAAGGTAACCGAACTCTAGGACCTCAGGAGCCAGATCGCAAGATCGCAAGATTCAGTTGAGATGGATCGGGGTGCCTTATCTCTCCATGGTTCTGCGTTAGTAGTGATGGGGAGAGGTGTAGTTTTTGGTGTGGGACTATTGATAGTTCCAGCAGTGTTGTGAACCACGGTTGGCGGGCCCATGTGGGAGCTACTAGGATCATTTTTAGCGATTGTTGTCGGAGCTTGCGTACTACTAGCGGAATGAGTGGGAGTGGCGGAAAAGCGTACGCAAATCTGCCTGACCAATTCATCCATATCGCATTGCCCTTGGATTGTGGGTGTGGAAACCTGGCGGCGAAGGTTGGGCATTTTGCGTTTTGGTGTGTGGCAAATAGATCTATGTCTGGTTGGCCCCACATCTGGAAAAAAAGGTAGAAGAACTTGTGGATGTAGTTCCCATTCGTGAATCTGTTGTGTCTGCCGACTTAACAGATCGGCAATCTGATTGTGAACTCCTGGTAGGTGTTCAGCGAGAAGGTATATGTTTTGTGGAATGGCCCACCTCCAAATGTTCTGTGCAAGTTGGGACAGTTGTAGAGAGTGTGTCCCCCCCTGTTTTTGTATATAATACATGGCCGTGATGTTGTCTGTTCGGATCAGGACAGCTTTGTTTTGTACCTGGAGTTGAAAGGATTTGAGGGCTAGGAATATTGCTAGTAGTTCTAGATGATTGATGTGGAGCAGTCTTTGTTGAGTGGTCCACTTGCCCTGTGTGGTATGATCTAACAGGTGTGCTCCCCATCCTGTGAGTGATGTGTCTGTTAGTACTATTTGTGGAACAGGCTCGAGGAACGGCCGCCCTTTGGACAAGTTTTTTGTGTTCCACCACTGCAGAGAGCGATGTGTGCGGCTGTCCACCAACACCAGATCTGTAAGTTGTCCGTGAGCCTGATTCCATTGGTGTGCTAGACACTCTTGTAAGGGACGCATTTGAAGCTTTGTGTGAGGTACGATGAAAATGCAAGATGCCATCATGCCTATTAGTTGCATGAACACTCTGGCTGGGAGAGAGTGTTGGATTTGAAACTTGGTGATGAGGGCTTGTATACTGGCTATCCTGGCTGGGCTGGGATAAGCTAGAGCTGTGGAAGTGTTTATTGTGGCCCCCAGATATTGATGTACATGGGAGGGCTGGAGGTGCGACTTGGTATAGTTGATTGTGAACCCCAAGTTGTGTAGTGTTTGAATGGTGTGATGAGTGTGTTGGACACACTGGTTGAATGATCTGGCTTTTATGAGCCAGTCGTCCAGATATGGGAAGACATGTATTTGCTGTCTTCGTAGGTGCGCTGCTACTACTGCAAGGCATTTGGTAAACACCCTTGGAGCAGTGGTGACCCCGAATGGAAGGACTTTGAACTGGTAGTGTTGTCCATCGAGTACGAACCTTAGATACTTCCTGCAGTGGCGTAGCTAGGGGGGGGGGGGGGGGGGCGAGGGGGGCGGACCGCCCCAGGCGGCACGAGTTTTCGGGCGGCAGCCGGCCCCCGTTCCCCCCACTCTTACCTGCGGCCGTTGCGGCCGCCAAGAATCGGCCGCTACCACCCCCGCTCTTCTATCATTTTGCCGAGGGCGGCAAACGCAGGGGCCGCCACGGGCAGCCTAAGGCCTAGCTACGCCCCTGACTTCCTGTGAGCAGGATGTAAGGGAATGTGGAAGTAGGCGTCCTTGAGATCTAGTGTGGCAAGGAAGTCTTCCTGTTGTAGTAAGGGAAGCACTTGTTGGAGAGTGATCATGTGAAAATGATCCGAATGTATATACTGATTGAGGGGTCTGAGGTCTAGAATTGGCCTTAGGGTCCCATCCTTTTGGTGATTAGGAAATACAGGGAGTAAACCCCTGTTCCCTGGTGTAGTAAAGGGACCGGCTCTATGGCGTGCTTTTGAAGCAGTGAGAGAACTTCTTGCTTTAAAAGTGTAAGATGGTCTGCGGACATTGGACGCTGCTTGGGTGGTATGTTTGGGGGGGTAGCTGTAAGTTCCAGGCAGTAACCATATTGGATAATTTGTCTTACCCACCTATCCGTTGTGATGGAGTTCCAGACAGGTAGGAACTGTGCTAATTTTCCCCCCCCGACAGGAGTGGAATGGTCGGGGGGAAGTGGAGGGAAGTCACTGTTTAGCAACAGGGGAGGTACGGGTGTTGGTGCTACCTCGGCCTCTCCCTTTACGGTTGTTCCCTCTGTAACCTCCTCTAAAATATCCTCTATTGGGGGATGTTTGGGTGGTGTTTTTAAAAGAAGATGAACTATCTGTGCTGATGTTCCTGGAGGCTCCTCTGTAAAAGGAGCGACGAAAGGAGCCACGCGGTTGCGGAGACTGCAACGCTACCATTGACTTGGCAGTTTCTGTATCTTTCTTCATCTTTTCAAGAGCAGTGTCTACAGCCGGTCCAAAAAGTTGGTTATGATTGAACGGCTGATTTAGAATAGTGGTTTGGACCGCCTGCTTGAAGCCTGAAATGCGCAGCCATGCATGTCTTCTGAGCAGTACGCTAGTGTTTACAGACCTAGCGGCAGTGTCAGCTGCATCAAGGGCACACTTAATTGACGCGTTGGTGATTAGTTTGCCCTCTTGAATTAGGTCATTTGCTTGAGTTCTATACTGGTCAGGCAAGTGTCGTAAAAGGGTTTCTAATTGGTCATAGTGGGCCCTATCATATCTGGCCAGCAGTGCTTGAGTGTTGGCTATGCGCCAGTGATTGGCGGCCTGCGCAGCTACTCTTTTGCCAGATGAGTCTAGTAATTTTGATTCTTTATCAGGGGGCGGTGCGTCCCCTGAGGTTTGTGAATTAGCTCGTTTTCTAGCATTGGAGACTACTAACTAGTCTAGAGGCAGCTGGCCTTTAATGTACGCAGGATCGTCAGGGGCAGGCCTATATTTTTTTTATCGATCCTGGGGTTAAGAATCCTGGCGCGTACAGGATCTTTAAATACGTCAGGAGCATGCTTAATAACCCCTTTAATCATTGGTAATGTTTGTACAGTTTTTTGGGACTGTTCAAATGTGTCTAATAGGAAATCCTGCTCTGGTGCGTTTGTATGCATGTGTACCCCATGAAAAACAGCAGCCCTGTTGATGAGTTGCCCAAACCCAATATTATCATCCGGAGGAGAGGGTTTTGTTGGGTATGGTAGAGGGCTTGGGAGGTCTGGGGAGGTCTGGGGGATCTATTTGATCATTGTAATCCCAATAATCTTGCGGTGGGTCATCTGGATCAGTGAATGGGTCATCAGGGTCACCACCGTCCCCTATGTCATCTTGATAATCATGTGTAGGTGTGTATGTGGTGGAGATGTTACAGGCTGAGGCGGTGTAACAGGTTTGTGGAGAGGAGGGGTGTTCGATGGAAGGACAGGGGAAGAAGGAGGCATAGGTGAAGTGGCACAGTCTTTCTTCTCCACAGGTACTGGCTTGTGGCGTGGTACAGCTGTGAGATGTCCTGTTTTGGGGTTAATGTGGATCTTTGTTTGCTTAGGATCAACAGGATCCGGATGAAAAAGCTCCTCTTCCTCGATAACTGGTTTCGGCGCCGACTTTTTCGGTTGGTTGAGTCTTATGCTCTTTGGCCTTAGAAGGCGTGGAAGAATCCTTAGGCTTGGTTGTCGGCTCCGAAGGCTTTGGCTTAGGGGCTATGGCGTGATGTTTAAGTTTCGACGCCGGCTTATCCCCATGCTTCGATGTGTTCGAGGCGGGTTTGGGTTTAGAGGTGGAAGGAATCGGTGTCTATTTCGGAGCAGAGTGTTCTTTTGGCTTCGGCGCCGAAGGTGCCGGTGGGACTAGCACATGCGGTTTGCTCGGTGCCGAGGTATCGGAAGGCTTGAATTTTTTCTTCGGAGCCGGGCTCGAAGGCGGGGCTTCTGTAGCGTGTTTTCGGTTGCGACTGAGCCAACGGGCGAAGTCTTGACCGGTGCCTTGTGCTTTGGTGGGGGGGTTGGGGTAGGGGCAGTAGTACTCACTCGTTGCCCAGGAGTGATGGGGTCGTCTGAGTCTTCTGCCTCTGACACGATTTGGAGATCTTCGGAATCTTCTTCAGGGACATCTGGGCCTTCGTCGAAGATGTCCACCGGTTCTGGAGCGGATCTCTGCGCCATGACGTGCCTTCGAGCTCGACGATCTCGAATCGTTTTCTTCGATCGAAAGGAGGCGCAAGCTGGACAGCTGGACTCGTTGTGGTCGGGCGAAAGGCACAGGTTACAGACCTCGTGATGGTCACTGTGGGGGAATTTTGCTCCACACTGGGGGCATTTTCGGAAGGGCGTCCTTTCCATGAGCCGTAGGCCTCACGGCGTCGACGGCTGGAAAAGGAATCGATGAGAGGCGCGTCGAGATTTCGATAGAAAGTTTGTTGGAAGTTTTGCGCGATGAAAAGTTTCAAAACTAAAGTTTCGAACCGGTGCGCAAAAATTGCATCCGAACCCAATGGCGGAAAAAAACAATCTGAGGATGGAGTCGATGCCCATGCGCACTATCGTCCAAGGGAGGAGTCACCTATCTCCTGACTACAAAGACTTCTTCTAAGACAACAACAAAGTGCAAGCATCCGAGCCCAACACCAGATGGCGATCTAATGCTCAGTGTGAGCTCTGCAGCTCACATGCCTCGAACATTCTGTTTGCTACATATTGCGTGCCAGTACGACAGGAGTGTATTAGTTGTTAGTAGAGCTGGGGAACATGACCAAACTCCCTCTGGAAGCCACAGGGGATCCCAGAGTGAAATGGGTGAGAATGCTTGCTTTACTTGCACCCAAGGCTTACTCTCAGAGTAGTGGATCCAATCCAATGAGGGGCGAAGCTAAGCTGCCAGGAGGTATGTCGATATATCTGGACAACCCAAGCCCCCATCTTGAGGAGACTTCAGCAGAGAGGATTGTGCCACATGCAGATGTTTGCCCTGCCACACAAAGCTAAACACCCTATGCCCAAGTTGTTGCTGGGTGGAATAGTCAGTTGGAGAGTCTGCAGTACATGCAAGAGTCGAGGCAAAAAGTTCAGTTTGAGGCCATTTAAATCATCCCAGCCAAGATATTTCTAATTTCCCCTCTCCATAAAGGTCTTTGCCAAAGGGCTGTAACTAAAGGCATTCGAATAGGGCCCAGGTGTTACTAGGTAAATGAATCCCTAGATTGCGAAAAGAGGACTAGGCCCAAGTAAAGCCTGCCTGCTGAATAGGATCTTGTGATTGGCCCTGCGGATCAGCCCTCGGGACTTGGAGTAGTTAATCTGAAAGCCAGACGCAAAAGCAAAATGGTCCAATTCCATTTGGCGTTCTGGGAGAGTGGTTTCTGGCTCGGTGACAAAACAAAGGATGTCATCCGCAAAGAGAGTCAACTTATGCTCCCTGTCCGCCACTCTCATCCCATGAATGTTAGGATTATTTTGTATTTTGGACACCAGGGGTTCCATAGTCGAACCAAATATCAGTGGTGATAAAGGACAGCCCTGCCTTGTTCCCCGAGATAATGGCATATCAGCAGTGTATTCCCCATTGACCTTAATTTTGGTGGTGGGTTGTCTATAGTTTGCCAAAATGAATGTCTTTATCCTAGGGTCCAGTTGAGTTATATCAAGCACCCTCAACAGAAACCACCAGTCGACTCTGTCGAAGGCCTTCTCTGCGTATAAGGAGAGAAGAGCCATTGGCTGCTTCCGACGCTCTGCCACCTCCATGAGGAAGACCGCCAATCTGGTATTGTCATTTACTTGTTTATGTTTAATGAAGCCATATTGTTGCGGGCAATGAGACAAGGCCATATTTGGTGTGGCCTGGACAATAGTACTGATGCAAATATTTTAACATCACAGCTTAATAATGCTATTGGCCTATAAGATGGGTATAGCTCTGGATTTTAATCCGGTTTCAAAAGCAGAACCAAGTGGTAACCCCACTCCCGATTCCCCCAAAAAGTTAAAGACCTTTGCTAGGGGCTCCATTAGAAGTGAGGCATAAGTCTTGTAGAAAGAAGCTGGGAAGCCATCCCAGGCATTTCATGGGAGTTAGAGTGTTAATGGCCACTCTAACCTTCTCGGGGGAGATAACTTCCTTGAGGAGACTCAAGTTGGCCACCAAATCAGGGGGCGTAAAGCCTTGGAGATACTGGTCTTTGTGGCGACCATCAAGGTCCTAAGCCCTAAATAGGGTAGCATAATGCGGTTTAAAGTAAAAAAGGATCCCCGGGGTATCAGAGTATGAATTGCCATCCTCACCCACAATATTTTGGATATAATTGTGCGAGGCCAACTTTTTAAGTTTAAAAGCCAAAAGCCTAACAGCCTTATCTCAGTTTTCGTAGTAGGGTTGATTTCTTTACAATAATTATTTAGCTGCCTCCTTTATTTGAAGATGTTCCAATTCCCCCTGTAGGCTGCAGAGTTCACTCAGGGAACGAGCCAAGCCCCCTCGCTTATGTGTGACCTCAGCATGCAAGATTTGGGCTTCTAGATCTCGTTTAGGTTGCTTCGGTAAACACTCGAAGGTTGCTGTATGCGATATGAGCTCGCCACGGAATACCACCTTAGGTGCGTCTCATAGGGTAGATGGGGAGACCTTCCGATTATCATTTTCACTAAAATAGTGTTCAGTAACGCACTGGATTCGGTCCCTCAGAGTTGGGTCTCTCAATGCCACTTCATTCACCACCCATGGTTTTGGAAAAGGTTTAAAAGGGGTGGGGGAAATCAGAGCTCATTTTCAACCAAACCGGTGCATGGTCTTATAGGGATCTAATGTCTATGGAAGGGTCTACTATCTTCGGTAGGAGGGAACTTGACAGTAAAGAGTAACCTATAAGTATGTTTTATGGGCATGTGAATAAAAGGTGTAATCACGTTCAGTCACATGATAGTGGTACCATGCATCTACTAGTGTTAAATCAAGAATACCATAAGTGAAGGAGGTGGGTGGGTGGCCGCGAGTCACCATAGTGCAGGTGAGACCGATCAAGGCCTGGATCCACAGGGACATTGAAGTCCCCACCCAGAAACCCCCCCCCCCCCCGCCAGGTCACCCCTGTCAAAGTGCAAGATCCTGGGGAATAGGTCAGTATAAAAGCATGGTTTATCCTAGTTGGGGCCATAAACAGAAAATATAAACAATTGAGCTCCACCCAGAAATTCCCTGATGCCCACCTCTCTGCCCCTGCGGTCGAGAATTTTCTCCTAGACTCGCAGGGTTAAATACATGTACAATAGAATAGCCACCCCTCTTGTCTTGCGTGCGCAAGAGGAATGAAACTGCACTGGATACATCAAGGAGATGGGTCTCCTGGCGCAACGCCACATTCACCTCCTTCTGACGGAGCCACTGCACTACAGCTCAACGCTTAATTGGAGTATTCAGGCCTTGTACATTAAGTGAGACAAAGTGTAAATATGACCTGGCATGCAGCGGGTTCATGATGGTGACTAAAGTAGGAAGGGCTGAACCCAAAAAGGGGGGTAGACACCTGCACTGGAGGTGAACTGTGTGTGTTGAAACCACAGCAGGTAAGCAATAACCAATCATACAGAAAATAAAAAAAGAGTTTGAAACATACATTGATATAGAACAGTGAAAGGATCCACAAAAGGGGTCTTTCGGTCTCTCTTTTGAGTAAATTCTAAAATAGAACAACACTCAGAAATTAAATCATGTAGGGGAAACTGGCTGCTGGGGAGACTGGCTGCTGGTACACATAGACAAGCCCCTGTTCCCCATGAAGGAGAGCGGGAATGAGGTCAACATCTTAACTTAATGAATCCTTTGTAGCACTCTGGGAACAGATGATCCATAGTGATTGGGTCTTAGAACTATAGAAATCACACTGGGAGGGGATCATCCTCTGATTAAGATGGGCACCAGTCCCTCTCTGTTTGACGTAGTTGCTTGCAGGCCTTTCTCTAGGACGAGCGCTTCAACTGGAAGCACCAGCCACCTCCATGGTCCACCAGGCACAGGCGATCTGCATTCTGCTGGAGATTCGAATCTGAGGCTGGCGCCAGGCCTAGCGCCTCGCAAGCCTCCCGAGGTGTTCTTGTCGTATGTCGCTTGCCATTGTAGGTGAAGAATTGGCGACAGGGGAAGCCCCAGCAGTATGGCGTTTTTTACGCTGTAGATATTGGGTCACCTTCTTAAATGTGTGATGTCTTGCAAGTGTGTGAGTTGATACATTTTGAAAAAGAGAAGCGGAGTCTCCTCAAAAAACTATTGGATCTTGTTGGCGTGTGGCTTGCAGAACCTTGTCCTTGACATGATAATAATGAACTTGCATAAGGACGTCTGGAGGAAGATTATTTAATTGTTGGTATGTTGAATAAACCCCGATGAGTGTGGTCTAGCAGAGGAGGAGCGTCATCGAGCATGCATAGCAGTTGGATGAAGAGGGCCTGAACATGTGCTTTAAGACCTGCTGGGGGAATGGTTGTTGCGATGTCACCGATTTTAACATTATTTCGCTGATAACAATTTTTGAGGTCATCAATTTTTGAGTAACTCTGCTTGAACGCTTTCAAGGTTTTTCAATTTGTGCTGTGCAGTCCACATTTTGCTGCACCTCATCTGTGACAGTAGTTTCCACTTGCTCAAGTCGAGATGCAGTCTGGTTAATGACTGGTCAAGATCACGGAGCACTCTGGTAAAGTCCTGTCGCAGGGAGGACATATCTTTGCGAAACTCCTGAAGGAGGGTCTGAATATCCTCCTTTGTCGCCAGGGCCTGGAGATCAATCACACCTCCCGTAGCCAAAGATTAAGAGGACGGACCCGCACCCTGGGAGTGAGGGATTTCAGGGCACTGCAACATGTCCTTGATGGAGGAGTTGCAGGAGCCTTGGATCTGCCCGTAGCCATTATCCACACAAGCACTGCCGCAGTGGGGCCAAAAGCACATATCCAATGATGGGCAGTGCTGCGAATTGTGCCCAGACCTCGCAACCCCAAAGATAGACCTCATGGAGTGCCTGGAGACTTCAGGCTACTATAGGAAGATTCCACGTTGCTCCCTCGGGCCTTAAGACCCAGGTATACCCACGAGGGCACACAGGACATGGCGCTGACTGTAGAGGACTTCTGGGGCAGAAACCAACCCGCTGGTGCCCCACGGGCCCTTTAACCGGGGGCTCCCAAAGCGGCAAGCAACAGGGGACGGCCACACGAACACTCCACATTGGGGCTATATGTCTAGCAGTCCCCTATACCCCACCCTTCTCGAAGCAAGACCTGCAGAGGTAGCCAGTACACTAGATGGCCCCCTCCAAACTTGTGGCTAACGGTGACAGATGGAGGGGGGTTGTCGCAGCAGACGTGAACAGGGTCTAAGTTGGGGGTGTCTCACCGGCCGAGCAGTTCTTCACCCCACACGGGGCCCACCAGGACTCCTCTGGACTCTGGCCCGCTTGAACACTTGACTGCCCACAGTCGGCCCCTACGCCACAGGCATGATCCTTAGGTGTTGGGGGGGCCGCCGCTCGTTCGCTGGCGTTTTCAGGGCCCTACCCATAATATCCCGCGAGGGCTCACTCCATCCCTTGTAGGCTCTGCAGGGGCAGACACCTTCACGGGGGCACCCCTCCTCACCTGCTGGCAGTAGTAGAAGGCTGCAAGAGGGAGGAGACAAGTCTGGCCATCACGTAAGCAGCCTGCCACCCTCAGTGCCTCCTCAGGCGAGCCCGGAGTCCCATGTAAGCAGCAGGCTTCCCGACGTTGTGTTTTGCAGCAGGCCTCCCAATGCCGCACACCGGAACCATCGGTCTTTTCACCTGGAAGCCCCAGGCTCCTCCGGCGTCTCATCACTCCTCGCGTCCCAGCAAAACTGCTCCGGCTACTCCACGAGGGCCCGAGCGCCCTCAGAACATGATTACATCGCCCGGCCGGCAATAAAACTGCCGCTTTTGCGCAAGGGCTGCTCTTAAACTTCCGATAGATGCATCATCCGCCCCTCAGGAGCAACTAGAGCCTCTGCCCCCTCAGGCCCATTTAGAGGCATGGGGATAGGGAAAAACCATTGGTAAATGCATTAGGTTTCGACTATGGGATTAATAATAATAGGTATGGTTGCAGTTTATGAGTGCAGGGAGAATGGTGCGAGTGCTCTCTGTGCAGGGTGAGTGGTGCATGAATGAAGGTTGATAACTGTCTAAGTGCAGCCCTTAAGAGTGGGACACTGCATAGAGGTCTCAGCATGACATCATGTAATAAGGGGTGGTAGCGCCAGGGGGTCCTCGGTCTTGCATGTGAGTGGGAGGCCCACCTGCAGCAGAGAAGAGGGAGACCCACTGGATGGGCCTGCGGGCACTCTCGGCCAACTAGTTCACCATTTTAACTTCCCTTGCATCCTGCGCTCGCGAGCCCTGGCTAACAAGGAGGCCGCTGTTGCTTGACTGCATAAAGTGCTTTAAATACATTCAAGATGAAGATAAGTATGGCAAAAAAGACTACAGTATGGAATACCTAACATAGCGCTTCTTCAGCAAAGCACTACATTATACTGCAAGCCAGGCTCTGCCTCTGTGTTTTACTCTACAAAATGAGGCTCAAATGCAGAGGAGCGGGCACAGCTCTGTTCATATTTCATTAACAACCAGCCAGAAACCTCACGCAGTGCTCCGACAAGTGGTGTGAATGAAAAACAAAGAAGCAACAGACACTCACACAAAATTCGCCACCTGAAAAAGAAAAGATGCTTCGGTAAAGAAAACCTGTAGAATTCGTAGGTGACCCATCACAACTCTTTGGCTTTGACAAAAACAGCAAAGCAGAAATATACATATAATGGCATGTGTGTGTTGTAAAAGACACTAAATGAGATCAGATGAAGGAGTTGTTGCAGTTTAAGCCTTTACCCACACCTTGTGCTACAGAGTGTTTTATTTTTGGGCTGTAGTGTGTTTTCCATGGACGTGCACGTCCCAGCTCTACGCCTGTGTGGAGAGGCTAACAGAACGCTGTCCTATACTGCAGAGGTGTCCTGAGGAAGGCAGGGCTAGAGCGAGCTTCTTTGCATTTGGAAATGCACTCTGTGAATGCAGTCAAGGTCAAACCACGACATCGGAAATGCAACGCTGCACCGGTCAGAAATGCAAGCAGAACTGGTAGGCTTCATATCACTGAGTGAATATAAAAAGATCAGCAGAGCTGTGGTGGCGCGTGACACCAGATACCTGGTCGCAGCGTCCCCTGCATCGCCGAGCCTCTCAGAGCAGGTGAGACTATTGCCACTGGGGTCTTCCTCAGATCACTGGCTACTGCTGTAGCAATACAGTGACTCACTGCACACTGTTTTACATGAATACCTGTGGGCGTGGATGCAAAAAAAGACAGCAAGACAAATCGACAAACGCAAAAAAAGGATGGTTGACTAGATTGGACAAATGTCTGAATGGGTGGGGAGATGGGGGAAGGGGAGCAGAGCGAATTGACGGCTCGATGCCAGAATGGATGGAAAGAGTTTTGTGGGGGTTATAAGGACAGGTGGGGGAATGGACGAATGGATGGGTGAACAGAGGGGGAGTGGCTGGATAATGGGAGATCCGATCAACAGGTGGACGGATACATTGATGGATATACAGGCTGGGGGAGAGTGAGTGGATGGTGGGGGAGAGGGGACATGGACGAGTGGAAGGATGAATAGCTGGAGTGGGTTAGTGATTTGTCGGAGGTTGGATGAATGAATGGGTGCATTGATGAATAAAAGGACCTATGAGGGATAGGGCAATAGATGGACATGTGAAAAGATGAAATGGCTGGATTAATGAAAGCAAGAATGTGTTTGGAATTAAAATGGAGAGGCGGTTGAAGAGAAAAGTGCAACACTTTATAGCAAACTTTACACTTGTGGACAGCAGGTTAACTGCAGCTTACCACTGGCATTCTTGCCGCATATGCTGGCGCGGCTGCAGTAGCCCCCAGAATACCAAGTCATTGTTGATGGCCTTCTCCACGGCGTTGGCTGTGAACATAGGGGGCTCCTTGTCCTCCTTTTTGGGGGGCCGTGGCCGTGCCTGAAGCAGCTGGCAGTGCACCTCCCTGAAGAGGCTCTCCATGCTGGTGGTGAGGTAGACAGCTGCCTGCTCATGGATGCGCAGAGCCACCTGGCTGTCGAACATCCAGTGATAGAAGCACCCCACGGACAGAGTGAGACTGCAGAGGGCAGACTTGCCCCTGCTCAGGTGGTCAACACCGCCTGTGCTCATGTTGTTGGGGAGATGGCACCCTGCGCTGCTGACATGCCGCCTGTAGACTGGCTCCAGGTGAGCACCCACCTCCATTGTGCTCTGCACCTCGGAGCGGGTGCACTTTGCGAAGCCATCTTGCTGGTAAGCTGCAATGTCTGAGAGTCACTAGCGGTGATGCGCACACTAGGTTAACTACACCAAGGCATTATTAAATAAATTCTAGTGCACCAAGTCGTCACGCTGACGTTTGTTGCAAGAGGCGATCCCTAAATCGAATCTTTAACGGTGATTCGAGCACCGGAAGATAACAAGCAACAAACCACGTGCACTGAAAGCGAGGCTTGGAGCACAATGCGTTTCAAGTCCTGTGTGATAATAAATGAAAGAAGAAAAAAAAGAGCCGGCATGCACACTTAGAATGCTGCAGCCAGGATGAGAATGATTATGTAAATGGGATGAGAACTAATGAAATAGAAGTGAGAGAAAGGAAAACCATTGCAAGAGTGATAGAGGAAGGGGAATGATGGCTCAATGGCAAAGAAAATAGTTCTAGAAAAACGGATGGAAACAGTACTTCAGCGACGGGAAACTGATAAGCGAAGCACAAGAGGAACAAGCATTGGTAAGTGCAGGAAACAGCATGCTACAACCAATAGAAATGGAGGAAAATTAAGTGGCAAGCACAGGAACCAATGAACAGCAAGGAGGCGGGATATGAACCCCTTTTAAGATTTATAATAAATACTATAGATTTTCCAAACACAGCGCAAGCACTGTGTAGGCGAAAACCTAAAAAGGGACCGGTGCCAGATCTCAGGGGAAATACGTCTTGACAATTCTCCTCCTTGGCCACTTCCCCCCCTTACCATTATTCTTGACAACCTAGGAGAATCAGGCAACATTGAAGAACCTTTCAAAAATTGGGAAGGCTGGTATATATTGCACAGGCAAGTAAAAAAAAAAAAAAAAAGGACCTTGCATGGAGCTGGATTGGGTTAATTACCTTGATCATGGATAAGGTGTTACACTGAAAGACTGACTTTCATTCCAGCTTTAAAACTAGATTCTGGAAGCAAATCAGAGTGCAGTAACCAAAACAGTTAGTTTAAGTATAAAAACAAGAAAAATACCATGCGAGACAAACAGTACAGGGGATGTGCAGATTTACCATAAAAATCTAGAAAAACAATTATACTTAGGAAAATGGGAATTGAGTGCATTTGTATTAAGACTATAGTTGATGTTCGTCACCTTACCATCGTCCCAGTTCTCTTGGCATGGAGGAGTCTGCCAATTACTCTGATGCACTGGTTTCTGTTTCTCTGTGTTTACATGAATTGCTGAAAAGCAAGAAAATAAAATTAATTATTTTTAGATAAAAAATATTTAAAGACCAGAAAACAGATGAAATAAGAATTGAAGACAATGGTCTCGTAATGCAGAACATCCAATTTCGAAATAACGGTTCATGGTATCATGGTTTTATTGTTCCACATTCTACTAGCAGTGTGGAAATTTGAATTTGTTATCTGTAACAATCTGTAGCTTGTAGCAGTGTAGATTCACATGCTGAGCACACTCCTGCTATCTAATGTTGGGCATGAAACATTACAAATTGCTTTTCTTCAAAGAAAGTGTTTCAGTTTTGAGGGGACACAGGGTACCACTCCTGAAAGATTGCTCCGCCTAACTCTAGGAATAGGTAGGTTTATGTAGCAGTATGAAGTGGTTATATCTGTATGCCGAGTAACAAGACTTAAATCACATCTGTATCCTTATGGATGACCACATGCTCCCTTTGTCTCTTCAGGAGAGGTGGGAAGGGTGGCTCGTAAATCTACACTATTTCAAGGTACAAATAAATGGTTACGGGTAACATGTTTTCATTTGTAGCATATGCAGCAGTAGATCACATGCTGTGCCTAGACTAGAATGCAATACCTTTCTTAATGCCATGAATTGCAAGCAAGTGAATTAGACATTTAGAAAAATGTTTCAAGTGTTTGCCCACCTATTGCCTCTTGTCAGATGCACATATCCACACAATAGTATTTAGTGAACATGTGGATAGTATTCCAAGTGGCAGATTTACAGAGATCCTATTTCTAAGCAATGTCTTGGTGGCACCCTATATGCGAGCGAAATTTGCATGTGGCACAGAATGTAAACTATCAGAAAAATGGGAGGGAGGGAGGGAGAAGCAGAGATTCATTCGTCTTCCCGGGTTGACAAGCTTATAATAAATGAGAATTAATCACGTGTCATTTTTCCAGAGTCTCAAAAAAATTGTGATGGAGACCCTCAACAACACTAGCACATTGTGCGGTATATCTTGAGTCTCCACTGGTGTGGTTAGGTGGATAGCCTGAATATCTGCACAGCCTTCTCATATTGGGCACCGCTTCCCATTGGTCCTGATGAAAACCACCTGACCTGCACGGGCATAAATTGGCTGAAACATGTCGACTCTTCACTAGGTGCAATGAACCAATAAAGTATCCATATAAGCACCTGCTTTCACAGTTTTTAACCTTATCCCTCTCCTGAACAATAAAGACAGTCACATAGTCAAATCCTTTATTCGATCAAATACAAAATGATCATAAAAGTACAAGATAAAAAACCTGTTTTCAATATTCATTCAATTTAAGAAATAAAATAATTCATTTCATCCATAATTAAAAATTAAAAACAATCAAGGATTTTCCATAATATAAAGCCAGTCATTACCCTGTCAAGCCACATATGATATAAACTGATTATCAAGTGGCCGACCCAGTGGCTAATGGTATCCCCCTCTTTTTTTCATGCAGGCCCATAGGAACGAAGCTAACGAAAAACACATCAAGGGGTCAGATAAAAATTTTAAAAAAATATAATGCCACCCGGCATTGATTAAAATTCATTTTCCGTAATAACGTTTTAAGTAGTCATTCCTTTCCTTCTCATATAGCCTGCAAAATAAAAACTAAGTGCAAATCAGTTTGTTTTGACAGTTTGTCACATGGGCACAAGATTAGATCAATCAGTGTGATTATATGTTTTATCAGGGTAGCCTAACATGAGTGGGATCATGTTCAATCGAAACCTCAGCAGTATAAATCTATGTTGTGCATTAGTGACATCTGCCAAATAAAAGAATCCTCTCTCTGTCACCGGCGGGTTTAAGCGAAAGGTTACAACTGCATGCTTCTCTCTATGGAGTTCCATTCTTTCATACTCCACCCTCTTCAGAAACATGCTTTTGATCTTTTGTTTTGAGACCTTTCTACATGCAGATGGGTCCTTAAACAGTTGAGAGAGGCCACTTTTATTCAAGAGTGTTTCTACATAAACCAACCATCTGGACCTCCTACGGTTATCCATGTTCAAACAATTCTTGATTATTGTTTGCGTCAACGGCACTGTGTCCCTTCGCCAGATTGAGTGCCACAGGAGGATAGGGGCCAGTTGTATTGTATCTGCGATGTAAGGAAGGCCCAGTTCCAAATGTAAAATATAGTTAGAGGCAGAGACAGGGAGGCCCACTAGAGATTTAAAAAGCTTATTTTCAATAGTTTGGAGGGCACCCGTGTCTACAGTGCCCCACACTCCAGCCCCATACGTTACTGCGGTCTCAACTTTTGCCTGGTAAATGTTTCTTATTGGTAAGAGGTCTAGCACCAAATTTTTTAGCAAATGATTTTACGGCAGACAGGGTTCTTTCCATTACACCCTTTCTTCCTTCCACTAACCTGGACCACGACAAGTCCTTGTCAAAGAGAACCCCCAAATAGGGGGAAGGAGATAAAGACACAACATACAGGAGACTAGATAATTTTATTTTTCATCACTCACGACTGTTGCAAACCAGACACTCTCCCTCCTGGTGGAGGACAGCGGAGCACCTGGAGAACTGGACACAGGTGTTAAGACGATGATGCTATCCACCTGACCACACCAGCAGAGAATCAAGATACATCGCACAATGTGCTAGTATGGTTGAGGGTGCCCATCACAATTTATTTTAGTCTCTGGAAAAACAACACATGGGATTCATTCTTATAGATTATAAAATTATTAACAGAATGTAAACGGACAGCTCTGCCTATGAGATAGGAGTGCCTATATGAGACTGTGGAGAAAAAAAAATAGCTTTGTTTTCCCTATAGAACATGTAGTCTATTTAGTACGTGATGGCCCTACAGACATCTAATGTGTTTAATCCTTTTATTGGCAGTGAGTGAGGTTTATGGAAAAGGTAACTCAATAGATACAAATTTTAGCAGAAAAGGAGGGTATTTCGGCAGCATGACTATTTGTGAACCTGTAGGAAAGATTTTCCTCAACTGAGGATGCTGGAATTTCACGAACTATAAGAGAAACAATGTCCACTAGAAAAAGTGCTGTCCAAGATAGGAATTGCAGTGGGCACGAATCTAGTGGCTCGAAGAGCGTTAATGAGTCTAATGTAAACAATGTTCATATTTAAAGAGGGAGCTGGTGGTAGTTTGGGTGGGATTAGCCTTTTGAGAATCTCTACAAGTGCTTTAATGATAGGGATTTTGAAAAGAGATTGGTGCACTCTCATGGAAATGTAGGCTTCTCCAGACTTTTGCAAGTGCAATAGGTTACAGACAATGTGCTGAACAGATGCAGTAAACTGTTAATTTGAAGAATAAAATTACATTACAAATCTAAATAGCCACATAGCATGTCCGCACAGTGGGCTTTCTACATTCTTTTAAGACTTGCATACACTCTTAATAGTCAAATTCTAACATTTCAAGTACCAAATAACAAGGTTTAATTATTTAAGGTTGGTATTTATAGCTTGGTGTGACGTTAACTGAAAGTCTGGACAAAGGTGGAGTTTTTTGTGAGGATCAATGGGCATCTCCAGAAGTAGTGTGTACCAGTGTGGAGTGCTAACTCTGGGGCAATGAATTACTTCCATTGATGCCGGATTCATTTTCTGTACTCCATATTTAATTGGTGGAATTGTAGAAAAAGTGTAAACAAATATTCTTGGTCAGCTCATCCAGAGTGTTACCTAGGAACTTTGGGTGTTGGTGCCTTGATGCAAAGTTTAGGCATTTTGCATTTATGTGTGTGGCAAACAGGTTCTGCATAGGCAACCCCCAAAGCTGGAAGTACTGCTAAATAACCTGGGCGTTTCTCTCCCACTTGTATGAATATATGTTGATGTGTTCTGAGTGGATCGTCAAAATTCTTGCATTATAACAGGTATATCTAATGGCATAATGCCCAAAGCCAAATGGTATGTGCAAGTTTGAACAGTTGTGGAGAGTGCCTGTCCAGTTGTTTTTGTAGTACATTGTGGTTATATTGCCTCTTACAAGACCACTTTTTTCTAAAATGTTGTATGAAATGCATGAATGGGTAACTGCACTGCCATAAGTTCCAACACGTAGATATGAAGCAGTTGTTCCTATGGCGACCAGTGTCCCTGATGTACAGTCAGGTGTCGCATGTGTGCACCCCTACCCATCATGGATGAGTCTGTGTTGATGACCGGCTGAGGATGGCTTAACAGTCAGCCCAGTAAAATGTTTTTGTTGTTCCACCTTTGCAGTTTATGCTAAACATTGGTCTCCACCAACACTAGATCCTCTCATTCCCAACCATTTGTGACCAGAGTCTCAGCAAGGCACTACTAAAGTAGACACAAGTGAAACCTTGCATGTGGGATGAGAGCAATACCGGATATCGTTCCTAGCATTTTCATTATCATTGCACTGTCAGATGACAAGACAGCTGGTAAAAAAGAAGCAACCTGTGAAATGGTATCACTCTTGTTGCTGGTATTTGCTTCCCCTGCAAGTAAATTCAGTGTGGCTCCTGAGACACAGGAGAGAATTTTTGGCACCAACTGTGAATTTAAATTTGCTGAGAAGCAGAATCACTTGTGGCATGTTGTTTTAAGCATTGTGCTTGACCCCTTTATCAATCAGTCATCCAGGTATGAGAACATATGAAATTTGCTGCACTTTAAGTGTATTGCCAGTACTGCTAGACATTTAGTTAACACTTGCAATGGTTTGGTAACTCCCAACGCGAGGGCTCTGAATTTATAATTTTATTCCACTTACTTCAAGTCTCGGATTGTGTTGATGCACCGGACTTATTGGGATGTGAAAATATGTGGTCTTTCAGATGAAGTGTGGCTATGTAGTCTTACTGCTAGAAGTGAGATTGCATCTTGAAATGATCTGATGTAGAGGTTAAGTGCTCACAAATCCAATATTGGTCTTGATGTTTTGGCCTTTATTGAGAATGAGGAAGTGTGGAGAGTACACTCCTTTTCCTTTTTAACTCTTAATCACTACTTTAACAGCCCCTTTTAGGCTGGAGCTTAGACTCAGCGTGCATGCACTGCTCTGCCAGGCATACTGTATTCGGTATAAGCAGTTTTGCCACGCCCACCATTTTTAATTGGTTCTTTCCTGTGCCTTTCTAACGGCTTCTCTTGTGTGGTAAATTGTGCCATTTGTACCTCCTTTTGGGTCTGTTTGTGACGCCCATGGCGACTGGCACTGTTACAAGGGTCATTTCGCTTCAGGCTTTTCATACTTGCGGTGCACTCCTTTTTAACATGCATTTCGGGACGGATCATGAGCGCTCGTGCTTGGAGTCCCTGCGTGCCTGTTTGGGCACAGAGTTACCGAAGAGACCAACGCTGCCCCTCTCACCCAGGACACCCTGCACTCCACCGACACACCATCCCTCCCCGGCAGCACACCCCGTATCTTTTGATAATGGCTTGAGCACGCTGAAAGCAGTTGCGGCTCCTGGAGGGAGTGCTGCGGGGCGGGGGGCGGGCGGGGGGCAGGCGGGGGAGGGGCAGGCGATGCGGCGCGCGCAATGTAATTCGTTTTATTTAGTTATTTATGTACTTAACTTCGTTCGGCCGTAATCCGGAGTTTACTACCCCCACCCCGCCCCACCGCCCCACAGCACTCCCTCCAGGAGCCGCGACTGGCTGAAAGTGTCCTTCCCTTTTATGCTTGCTGGACTGAGCAAGCCCGATCTTGTGATGTCATCCTGATACCATGGTTTAAATAAACAGCTGTTGTGAGGGGGGGGGGACAACCTTTAGTGGACCCTTGTGGGATTAGAAGAGTGCCATTTGATCAAGGGTTTGAGGTGCTAGAGGTCTCAGGATGAGACAGGAGCCAGGGTACACACTTTGGCAGATAACGAATCAGCCCAGTCAACACATGCCGCGCAGTTAATGAACATTCTTTCAGACTTTATTTTTCATTACGGTGGAAGAGAAGATTAATCCTGATAACTGTAGAAATTACGCTGATGATTTATGTAAATAAAGTATGTGAACTGTATATGTGTAGTTATAAAAGTATGGCAGTGTGCTGCCTGTTTATCAGTCAACGCATGGATATTACTGAAGGGAGGGAAACCAATTTACAAGCAAAACAGCACGGTACAAGCAGCAGTCGAAGTGGGCGGGATCGGCAGGGCACAGCATGCCCCTACCTTTTTAATTTAACCGAAACCGTTCTACTACTTTTTTATTGTAAAAATTTGTCCCAGGACGGCAGAAATAGCCAAGGCCTATAGATAAGGCTCGGCTGTTTTTGGCCGTTCAGGGATGGGCGAGGTACACAGAGAAGAAAAAAGACTCTGTCCCAGGACCGGCTTTAGTGCTGGTAGCACCCAGTGTGACAATCACTTTTGGCGCCCCCATGACCGCTTCCTCTGATTCTCTTCCTACCACCTGCAAAAGTGCCCCTCATCTCTCCTATCATAAAATATTGATAAACAGTGCCCCCCTGAGGTCACAGTGCCCCCCTCCACAGGTCAGCGCCCAGTGCCGCCGCACCAGTCGCACTGTCCTAAAGCCAGCCCTGCTCTGTCCCTTCCTGCCCAGAGAAGACAAGGACAGTGTCCACGTCTCCTGCGGTCAGCTGCCCCCCCTTCTCTTTCATCCTCTCATTCCCTCTCTTTCTGTCTGTTTCGCTCCTCCTCACTTGCTGAAAACAGTCACTTCAAGAAACGGATCTGTCCTTTTTTAGGTCGAGCCTAGAGTAGCGCGCATGCGCTGCCCTGCGAGACTTTATGTAGGTGGTTTTAAAGGCGGACCACACGCTCGTGCACAATGGCCTTTTCCGTGCGGTTACAGCACGGCTGCCATATGTTTTGAATTATCGTGCCCAGACACGGGCGCGATAATTCAAAACACAAGCGCCGTGCGGGTAACTGCCGAAAGCCATGTGACATGCGCGCGCACCACTCGCGTGCTCGTGTTTGCAACCAGGTGATTTACTGGCTAAGACTTCACACACAAACCATTACAGCCTGAAAATTCCAGCCACGTTCAGCGCGAGTCC
The DNA here is from genome assembly GCA_963921515.1 of Calotriton arnoldi. Classification (NCBI taxonomy): domain Eukaryota; kingdom Metazoa; phylum Chordata; class Amphibia; order Caudata; family Salamandridae; genus Calotriton; species Calotriton arnoldi. The sequence continues at coordinate 2,410,560 of CAWUFW010001727.1, forward strand.
GCCTCCCCCTCTTCATTTCCGACTGATGTCTCCTGTGCTTGCGCTGCTGCAAGGCTTTGACTCGATGACATCATCCCAAAGTCTAGCGAGAAATCCACTCCGTCGAGAGCCGGAGCCGTGGCAACCACACAGGGAGCTTTGTAAACAAAGATTACAAAATCAATACATTTTAATGATAATTTTAAAAGAGATGCGTCATCTGTACGGTAGCAGTCGGTCCAAAAATGCTTCCCAGAAGCGCATTCAGTTGATGTTCGTTCTTACGGTTTTTGGCAAAGCAAAATAAAACGCATTTCAGAACGTTTTAACAATGTTTTTCAATATCTGAATTTTAATAGTTCATTCCAATACATTATTTGAAGAAATATATTTCTGTTTGTCATTTTTTGAGATCGTTTTGCCTAAATGGAGTATGATGTTCGCTTGTACATAACTGAATATTTAATATGAAGTAATCAAAAAGTGTGAGTTGGAATGCTTGAATTAATCTCTGTCACTGATAATTATTTAGGGCTGCAGCCAGGGCCTTTGTTTTCAGTGAGGGCTCCTAAGCTAAGGTGGAGGAGTTTCACTCCACTGACTTCAATAGGAAAAACAAGCATTGGCATAGCCAATAGGTCTCACCTTTGGGACCTTATAAGTATTTAGTTATGCAGCACAATATCCTTACTGCAACAACATTAACTGTTGCATGGCTAAACACTTATAAGGTCCCAAAGGCGAGACCTATTGGCTATGCCAATGCTTGGTTTATTTGTTCCCCAGTGAAATGGATACAAAAAGAAGAAACACTTTTACTGGAAATGTCGACTTTTTCTGACATTTTTCTATTCCAAAATGCAGCCTTGGGACAGAGAGAAAAAAAGTTCAAAATAAGAAAAGTAAATAGAAAACTAAATAAATAAAGTAAGACAGATTGGTAGCAAGCAGAGTGGCCATATTGGTTTTATTCACACCCAAACACAATAGCGCCACTTTAAAGATTTTGCCAGTGAAGCGCTACTTTCGTTTTCTCGTATTTCTTTAAACAGCATTTTTTTCCCCGGGTGGGGAAGTGCACCATTCCTGGAGGTACTGAAATACCTGGTTGATGTTCATGTGATCCTTATCAGCGGTTTTCCTTATTTTAGTTTATTAATTGTGTAGCACAGCTCTGTATTCAGGGATGTGGTCTTTTTAAACCATACTGCTTATGTTTTTATAAGGATATCAGCAATGGACATTCAAAGGGTCCAGGCCCTGTAGTCATGTACTTAACTTTTCAGGCAAAAACACTCATTGATTTTTTAATGAGTGTAAAAGCGTTAAGGTAACCATGTTGTTTCGACTTACATTTCACATGTTTTACTTAATCTTCCATTCCCTATGAGTGTTTTTCCAGGATGCTGTTACTTTTTTTTCCAGGCAGCATATTACTCTTGTCTAGTGCATAATTTGAATTGAGTCACATCCAAGTGTTTATAGCGGGACACAACAGGGTTGTAGCTGAAGACAGTGCAAGTTTCTCTCAGTGGGGCAGTATGGTGTTCAGTGGGGGAGAGGATGTGGCACTATGGCCAGAGCTGCCGAATTTGGAACTGGGGAACCAGGTTCAGCCTTCATGACCAGTCCACCAGACCACTCTCCTGAGGGAGCACATTCCCATGCTTGACCTTGGGAGGCCCCGCTAGACCTTAGAAGCCCTAGTGTCTTAGCACCAGCAGGTGGACCCTAGCGATAGCAAGTGCAGGTTAACCTTGAAGGCCTGTCCACCACAATACATGCTGAACTTCACCTCCAGTCTTGCGGGCAGGCCTACGAAGCAGCAAATCCTAGAGCGACAGTGACTCCGTCACTGAGGTCGCAGGACCCTTGAGACCAGTCCGCCTCACCCATCGGTACCTCCATTGGCCTTGTTTCAGCAGTATGAGCTGCAACTCACTAGGGATCGGCAATGCAGGATTTGCGCACACATAAAACTAAGGGCCAGATGTACGACCCTTCCATTTTGAGAGTCGCAAATTGCGACGTTTTGCGACTCGCAATTTGTGACTCGCAAAATGGATTGTACAACAGTGTCTGAGACACTGTATGCGATTCCTTATAGGCTCTCAAATGACCTGCGTCATTAATATTCATAAGGCAGGTCGCAATTAGCGACCCCATTAGGAATGGCCTGCAAACACAGGGATGGTGGCCTGCTGGAGACATCAGACCCCTATGTCTGTGTTTGCTTTTTAAATAAAGCAACTTTTTTTTCCAAATGCAGCCTGTTTTCCTTAAAAGAAAATGGGATGCATTTAAAAGAAAAAAAATTAAAGTTTTCTTTTCATTTTTTAAGGGAGGCAGTGGTCCTTGGGACCACTGCCTGCTCTTAAAAATTATTTTCGCACCCATTCACAAAGGGGAAGGGGTCCTCTGTGGACCCTTTCATATTTGCGAGTGGCTTACCACCTACTTGAAGTAGGTGGTAAACTGCAAGTGTTTTGCGGCCGCAAATGTGGTCGCAATACAATGGTACCTACCATTGTGATGCGCTATTAGGAAGGGACGCCCTTGGCACGCCCCTTCCTAATAGAGACTCGCAAACGCGGTTTTGCGAGTCACCGACTCGCAAACTAACGTTTGTACATTGCACTACCCGTTTTTGCAGTCGCAAACGGGCCGATTTCCCGTTTGCGATCACAAAAAACGGGCTTACATCTGGCCCTAAGTTAGCAAACTTCACGGTCTCTTTGCTTCATGCACAAGTACTTTTAACGTGTGCTGCCTGCTTTGGGGCCACTGAAATTATTAAGCAATGGAGTGGTTGACTAAATTATGCAGCAAAAAAAATAAAGACTGCAGCGCAATGCGGTACATTTTCTGATACTTTATTATTTTGACATTTTTATACATACTAACAGGTTCTGCAAAGATTTTGCCTCATTAGTACCAGTGTAACAGAAATGCAGCAGGGAGAAAGGTGACCAGTCAACCTTCACAAAGGGCCTTTCACTTTTTAACACAAATCACATTTTTTAGTAACTTTTGATCCGTTTGAGCTACAAACTATTTTTTGGTTAAAATTGTCAGATTATGCAGCAGATGATGTATTGTGGCAAAAACAGCAGAGCCATAATTATGTGGAAATCATTTGCAAACTAGGATATTTTGCCTTTCATGTTTGAACTGCTCTTTTGGAAGAAGGGAGGAGAGGTGCTGATAAACTGCGTGGCTCCAAAACAAATGGTTTGGGATTCCACTTTTATGCATATTTGGGACATTTTGTGATTTGAAACTTGCACCACCTCAGCATCACTCAGTACCACCTCATCACACAGCACCACCTGAGCACCACCTCTGCACAAACGCACCACTACACTAGCACCATCTCAGCATCAGCGCAGAACCACCTCAGCTTCAGCACAACACCACAGCACCACCTCAGCATCAGCACAGCACCATCTCCTCATAAGTGCACCACCACCAGCACAGCCCCATCTCAGAACCTATGCAACCCCACCTCAGCAGCAATTCAGCACCAATGCAGCTCCACTTCAGCATCAGCGCAGCATCACTCAGCACCACCTAAGCACCAGAGCAGCACCACCACCTCAGCATGACTCAGCATCACTCAGTACCGCCTCAGTATCACTTCGGATAAGCTGAGCACCACCTCAACATCAGCACGGCACCACCTAAACATCAGCACAGCACCACCTCCACAGTGCAACACCACCAGCGCAGCACCAACTCATCAGTGCAGCACCACTTCCGCACCAGTGCATCCCCACCTCAGAAGCAATTCATCACCTCCGCATCACCACTTCTGCATCAAGGCAGCATCACCTCCGCATCAGTGCAGCATCACCTCAGCACAGCACCAACTCAGCACCACATGAGCACCAGTGCAATACCACCACCTCAGCATGACTCAGTACCACAGCATCACTCAGCACCACTTGAGCATCACCTCCACACCAGTACACCACCACCTAGCCCCACCTGAGTATCAGTCAGCATCACCTGAGCATTGCCTCTGCACCAGCACACCACCTCCTCAGTCTGGTGTCTGAATCTGGCATCTGTTGATTCTCCCCTAGTGTCCATCCACTGCTCATGTTGTCATTAAGGTACCATTTCCCAACCTCCACCCTCACATTGTTTATGCCCCCCCCCCATAATAAAAAAAAAAAGATGTAGCAAACAAGCATTAGAACAGGCAGGAACAAGTTGACCAGCATGTGCAACAGCAGCCACAATGCTCTACAACATAGCTTAAAGACATTAGCAAAGCCAATAGCTCTGGCTAAACACTTAAGGTCCCAAAGGTGAGACTTATTGGCTATGCCAATGCTTGTTTAGGCTTGGCTGCACCTCGTTATGAAGATTTATATGGTCCTTGTTGACTTAGTGGGTCAACAGTGGAAGATTTGGAGGGATGGTAAGAAACTTCAGATAGCAGCCACGGGTGATAGTGGAGAATACCCACTGATGAGGTCATTTCCTTAAATGGGAAGGTATTAGCCCAGCTTTCTCTCAAAAGGTGTTTGACAGTCACAGGAATGTTAAGCTGGTCATTGTTTAGTGGCAGAGGGGGCTTGTTCTGGCCACCTCTATCTTTGCCACTCAAATTTCCATGAAAGGCTCATCTAGTATACTGTCGTTGGAAATCTGCCTGCTGACCTACTGTGAAAGACTCCTGGTGGCAGATGCCTTCTTTACTTGGCTGCGTCTGTATTCTTCAAGATTTTATGTAGCAATGTTTTTATTTGTGGGCCAAAAATGCGGCCCCATGAAATGGTAGACCAATGAGGTACTTTTGTATCCAGGGGAGAAAGCTAGAAATACGTAGTGAAACATGTTGCTGTAGCAATAGGACTGTATTTATCTGTCTAGACACTGTCTGCAGCATCTAGTTCATATCGAATATTGGTGTTAGGACTTGCCTCATCAAAAATGCCCTTTATTTCCTAATTATCTGGAAGGTGTTATATCAGATTTTCAATCTCCTCCCACTACGGTCTATCGTACCTTGAGAACAGGGCCACTAAGTTATCAATGGGCTATTGTGTACTTGCTACGATAGTGACATTTGACTGCTTCATCAATCTCCGATCTTTCCTTTATCTTGTGAGGGAAGTATTCCATGTCCCTTTCATCAACATCTTTGTTCAACCTGGCATCTTTTGGTGTGTTTCCCCTGTCTTTTTGCTTTCTGACCTCCTGGTTTTGACTTTGTGCACTTTCTCACTGCTGATCAGTGTTAAAGTGCAAGTGCTCCTATTGTAAATTGGATTATGGATTGGCGTTTCCATGACTGGCATATTTGATTTACTGGTAAGTCCCTAGTAAAGTGCACTGAGAGTGCCAAGGCCTGTAAATCAAATGCTGCTAGTGGGCCCGCAGCACTGATTGTGCCATTTACACGAGCAGCTGTTCAAATGGTTCTCAGACCTGCCACTGCAGTGTCTGTGTGCAGTTTTTACTGCCATATCGACTTGGCAAGGGCACCCACTTGCCAAGCACTAACCTTCCCTTTTATTACATGCGAGTCACCCCTAAGGAAGGCCCAAGGTACCCTTATGGGCAGGGTGCTGAGTATGTGAAAGGTAGGACATGTCCTGGTGTGTTTGTGACATTACCCGATAGTGAACTACAGTGTAATTTGTTTCATTTCATTTGGGTGTGTTAGTGAGTGAATGTATATCTCAGTGGTACATGTGCGAGTAACTACATATGTAAAAGGCAGTATATATGTGTGTTAGAGTATTTAAATGGCTATAAGTGAGAGTGTGTGATAGTGAGAGTGGCTGTATGGATGCGTGTGTGCTTGTATCAGTTATTGTATGAGAGCGTAAGAATGTGCTAGTATTTGTATGAGTAAGTGAGCTGGTGTGTGTATAACTGTAAAGGTGAGTAAATGGGTGTGTGATTAATTTTTTGCATGACTGACTAGGTGTGGGAGTACCTCTATGGATGAGTGGCGGTGTGTGAGTGTTTTTATAGGTGTATGAGTGCATATGATAGTCCTGTACTGAGTGACTAAGTATGAGTGACTGTACGGGTGAGTGAGTGGATGTGTGTGTAGACCTAAGAATCAGTGAGTGGGTATGTAGTTTTTGGTGTTGGAGTGTCTATGGTTTTGAGAATGGCAGTCTGTAATTTACAGTGGGTGTATCAAAAGTTATATTAGGGTGTGAGAAGATGCATGAAATTATCACATGGATGATGTCATCAGTGATGTCATCAGTGATGTCATTTGAGATGTCATCAGTGATGTCACTGACCATGTCATGAGTGATGTAATATGTGACGTCATCAGCAGTGCATTGCGGGGCGCGAGTTATAGTTAGTTCAGCTAACTATAACAGGGGAATTTCTATGGTTTTGTACGAGTGAAATGTCCAACTAACTATAACTGTCCCTAAAACCTATGGTTTTTTTCAGTGAATTTCAAAGGTTTTTTAAATGCTAGTTTCTAACTATGCCTACAGAGGTAGGACATGTGAAGAAAGAAGAAAAAACGCACAGAAAGAAGCAAAAGATGTGCAGAAAGAACCAACAGAGGAGCAGAAAGAGGCCTTGTTGCAAAATCATCATGTGCCCACAACTTTTTCAGACGGGTACTGGTGGTAACAGACTCTGACTAACCAGAGCCAGTGCTATGCTAAGACACTTAGAATACAGTGAAAACACCTACATACACTAGGGAACACTATGCGTTGGGGTACCCCTGTGATTAGCATGACCTCCTCTGCAAGTCCCTAGTACATAATAGGACAGGGGGATTAAAACTAACTCTTAAAACGCGCTACAGGGTGCGTTTGCACAGTGGTGAAGGGAGGGGTGGCCTGAGGTGACATGTGTGCAAACGCGCCCCGTGGCGCGTTTTAAGTTGCGGGATTAAGTCCCCTTGAATCCTGAGGGTCCCTGGGGCCCAACTAGCCCCCAGGTACCTACAGTTAGGACCACAGAGCTGAGTTGCAGAGAGGCGTTCCGAGGCCACGCACCTTTTTCACCTCTCTGCAACGCAACTCTGTTGTGCTTACTGAAGGTACCTGGTGGGCTAGTTGGCCCCCAGGGTCCCTCAGGATTCAAAGGGAATTAATTCCCCAACTTAAAACGCACCACAGGGCGTGTTTGCGCACATGTCACCTGAGGGCCCGCCCCTCCCTTCACCACTGTGCAAACGCGCCCCGTGGAGCATTTTAAGTTGGGGGATTAGGTCACCTTGAATCCTGAGGGTCCCTGGGGCCCAACTAGCCCACCAGGTACTTCCAGTAAGCACCACAGGCCTGCGTTGCAACGCCTGTAACAAATTGTGCAGTTGTGTTTAGGTAGTGAAGAGGGTCGTGCTGGGGGTAGTGTTTTAGGGTTTAGGGTAGTGCAGTGGTGTTTGGGTAGTGTAGGGGGTCGTGCTGGGGGTAGTGTTTTAGGGTTTAGGGTAGTGCAGTGGTGTTTGGGTAGTGTAGGGGGTCGTGCTGGGGGTAGTGATTTAGGATAGTGCAGTGGTGTTTGGGCAGTGTAGGGGGTCGTGCAGGGGGTGGTGTTTCAGTGTTTAGGGCAGTGCGGTGGTGTTCGGCCAATGTAGGTGGTCTTGCTGGGGGTGGTGTTTCAGGGTTTAGGGCAGTGCAGTGGTTTTCGGGCAGTGTACGGGGTGGGGCTGGTGTTTCAGGGTTTAGGGCAGTGCAGTGGTGTTCGGGCAGTGTAGGGGGTCGTGCTGGGGGTGGTGTTTCAGGGTTTAGGGCAGTGCAGTGGTGTTCGGGCAGTGTAGGGGGTCGTGCTGGGGCTGGTGTTTCAGGGTTTTGGGCAGAGCAGTGGTGTTCGGGCAGTGTAGGGGGTCGTGCTGGGGGTGGTGTTTCAGGGTTTAGGGCAGTGCAGTGGTGTTCGGGCAGTGTAGGGGGTCTTGCTGGGGGTGGTGTTTCAGGGTTTGGGGCAGTGGTGTTCGGGCAGTGTAGAGGGTCTTGCTGGGGGTGATGTTTCAGGGTTTAGGGCAGTGCAGTGGTGTTCGGGCAGTGTAGGGGGTCGTGCTGGGGGTGGTGTTTCAGGGTTTAGGGCAGTGGTGTAGGGGGTCTTGCTGGGGGTGATGTTTCAGGGTTTAGGGCAGTGCAGTGGTGTTCGGGCAGTGTAAGGGGTCTTGCTGGGGGTGATGTTTCAGGGTTTAGGGCAGTGCAGTGGTGTTCGGGCAGTGTAGGGGGTCTTGCTGGGGGTGATGTTTCAGGGTTTAGTGCAGTGGTGTTCGGGCAGTGTAGGGGTCGTGCTAGGGGTGGTGTTTCAGGGTTTAGGGCAGTGCAGTGGTGTTCGGGCAGTGTAGGGGTCGTGCAGGGGCTGGTGTTTCAGGGTTTAGGGCAGTGCAGTGGTGTTCGGGCAGTGTAGGGGGTCGTGCTGGGGGTAGTGTTTTAGGGTTTAGGGTAGTGCAGTGGTGCTTGTGTAGTGTAGGGGATCGTGCTGGGGTAGTGTTTTAGGGTAGTGCAGTGGTGTTTGGGTAGTGTAGGGGGGTCGTGCTGGGGGTAGTGTTTTAGGGTTTAGGGTAGTGCAGTGGTGTTTGTGTAGTGTAGGGGGTCATGTTTTAGGGTAGTGCAGTGGTGTTTGGGTAGTGTAGGGGGTCATGCTGGGGGTAGTGTTTTAGGGTTTAGGATAGTGCAGTGGTGCTTGTGTAGTGTAGGGGGTCGTGCTGGGGGTAGTGTTTTAGGGTTTAGGGTAGTGCAGTGGTGTTTTTGTAGTGTAGGGGGGTCATGTTTTAAGATGCAACGCTCCAATACCTGACCAGTCTGCACTACATAAAACTGCAAAAAAACTAAAAATAAAAAGTGTTTTGCACACTTTTGTCATTGGGCTATATGTGGGCTACATCTGGGTAATATTTGTGCTACATTTGGGCTCTTTTTCTCTGGTGGTCATCTTGGAAGACTTCTTTGTTATGAAGTTTCCTAATTTCCTCATTTACTGCAGTCTCCTCAGTAGGAAATGCTTTCAGTTTTTTACTTTGATTCCATCAAGAAGGCATTCAGATGCGTCTCACATTTGCCATAAATTCAGAATGTTAGCACTCTAGTTGCTCATTAGATCACTGTAGTAAAGCTACTGCTCACCAGGGAGTTAACTGGAAGTCTGCTGCTGGTATTGAAAGTGATTGTTTCAGTCTGCATGTCAGAATTTTCTAATGAAATAGAAGAGGATTTGAGATCTCACTTAAACATGCCCTAATTTTTCTTTCTGCAGCACTAACCATAATTTCTATTTCAAAAAGAACCCCCTCATTTTGTTCCTTTTTAAATTAAATGTTTTAAGTGTTACCAGTTTATTCCAATCAAGATGGCTTCAGGTGTGCCATACTTTTGTCATAAGTAAGGCTGTTAGCACTCTAGTTGTTCTTTAGAACACTCTGGGAAGCTGCAGTAGAACACAAAGGAATCAACTGACAGTCTCTGCCCTTGTTGGATGTACATGTTTTACTGAGAATGTCAGACTTCATTCTCACATGACTGAGAAAGATAATGTGAATTTACAGAAAATATGCTCTCATTTTAGCTTCTGGAGCACCTTCCAAAACTCTATGGGACAAGCATGTGAAAATAGTTCTCTCAAACATGATTCATGATATCCCAGCAGAAGGTTTTTCACAGGGTAAAATCACCTTAGAACACACCACAATTCCTGAAATTAGTATGGTACCATCAACAAATGAATTCTAATGTAACTAAAGTCTGTTATCACCCTTTATAGTTCTCCTTTTGGTAACCCTCAAAATCTTCGATTCACTACAATGCATTTCAATGGGGTAATATCATTTATATTGGTCCCAAGATGGCTGCCAGCAATTCCAGGATGAAGTGCTGACAGCCAATCAGATCTCACGATGACATGTGTGGTTAGGCTCCGCCCAGATATATATGTGATTTTACTTTTGATTTTCTCAGGAACTACTGAACGGATTTACACCATTTAAGCAAAATGCATGACACTGAACCAAGGGCTACCTCTTTGCCAAATTTGGTGTAATTCCGTTCAGCAGTTCGGGCTGTAGCTGCGACTAAAGGTTCCTATGGAAAAATGAATGGGGAAAACACATTTTGGGAACCCCCTTTTTTCCTCGGCCCCTGCTTGACGAATCACCCCGAGACTTTCAGGATAGGAGCGGACCGGAGCGCCCCAACAAGTTGGAAACTTTCGCCAAGATTCATCAACCGGCGCCAACGTTATTTCAAATAGAATGTTGCGGATTTCCTATGGAAAATAGGTCCCAACTATAACTATCTACTGGCGACCGCCAGTAGATTATATATAAAATGCTAATTTGCCCCCGGGTGGCCCAAGTCCCGGGGGCATGCGGGGGTGGGTTTAGATTTTATGGGGGGGCCTCCAAGGCCCCCCAAGCCCCGGGGACCGCCACCCCCCGGGGCTTTAAATAAAAAATGGTGCGGGAGGGTTCTCCGCCCTCCCGCAGCCCCGGAGACCGCCACCCTCCCGGGGCTTCTTTTTTTAAATTTAAATGACCTGTGTGGGGGGAGGGCTCCAGTCCCCACACGCCCCGGGGACCGCCACCTCCCCGGGGCTTTGCAGATGTGGGGAGTGGGGCCGCGCGGCCCCCCTCCTGGAGCCTGTGGTGGCCCTGGGGACCGCCACCCCCCAGGGCCAGCTCCTGCAGTGTCCCGGGGTGCCTACCCCCGGGACACTGTAGTTTGCTATGGCAGGGCGGGAGCCTCGCGGCTCCCGTCCTGTCATAGCAAACTGCTTTGGATTTTGGAAGAGAGCAGGAAACCTGCTCTCTTCCAAAATTCAAAGCAGATTGCTTTCCACACGGGGAGCTGCATCTTAGCAGCTCCCCATGTGGAAAGCAATGCCGGCTCCCGAGGGACGCGGGGAGCCGGCGGGACCGTGTGGGGATTGGGGACCCCCCACAGTCCCCAACGGAGAGGGCCAGCCCCGGGGATGGGGTCCCCGGGGCCGGAATCGGCCACGGGAGGGGGGCCACGCGGCCCCCTTCCTGTTTCCTTTTTTAAAAAAAGAAAAAAAATGGGTAAGGCCCTGGGGGATGGGGTCCCCAGGGCCCAAAAAAAGGAAAAAGGAAGGGGGGCCACACAGTCCCCCTTCGGGGAAAAAAAACCCCTAAAAAAATAAAAAAAACGATTGTGCCGCAGGCCTCGCCCCCTTCCTTTACAACTCTGCAAACGCGCCCTGGCGCGTTTGCAGAGGGGAACGAATTCCCCTTGAATACTGGGGGTCCCTGGGGCCAACTAGCCCACCAGGAACCTCCAGTATGCGCTAGGGGCTGCGTTGCAGAGAGGTGTACAGAGGCCACGCCCCTTTTACACCTCTCTGCAACGCAGCTCTGTGGCGCTTTTTGGAGGTACATGGTGGGCTAGTTGGACTCCAGGGACCCTCAGGATTCAAGGGGACTTAATCCCCCAACTTAAAACGCGCCACGGGGCGCGTTTGCACAGTGGTGAAGGGCGGGGCTTCAGGTGACATGTGTGCAAACAGGCCCCGTGGCGCGTTTTAAGATGGGGAATTAAATCCCCTTCAATCCTGAGGGTCCCTGGGGGCCAACTAGCCCACCAGGTACGTCCAGAAAGCGCCACAGAGCTGCGTTGCAGAGAGGTGCAAAAAGGGGCGTGGCCTCTGAACACCTCTCTGCAACACAGCTCTCTGGCGCATACTGGAGGTATCTGGTGGGCTACTTGGCCCCTAGGGACCCTCGGGATTGAGGAGGAATTAATTCTCCAACTTAAAACGCGCCACAGGGCGTGTTTGCAGACATGTCACCTCAGGCCCCACCCCTTCCTTCACCATTGTGCAAATATTCCTCTAAAATCAGCCGAACTACGAATTCCGATTTACTCACCTGTTATCAGGAGAGACCTCAGTGCTGCATCTTTGAGCCCAGTACTGATCCTGAAAAGTAATTCTAACCGTATTTACCAGTAACTTGTATTTCCTTCCATAGGAATCCATTGTCTGGTTTTCAGCAGAAAAGTTTCAAAGTGTCGATTTTCACAAACTACAAATATTCCTTAAAAATCGCCTGTATGACTTAAACGCATTCTTTCAACTGTTTACAGGAGATGCACCAGTGCTGGATCCAGGATCCACCATTGAGTAAGAAAAGTAACGATAACACTACTTACCTGCTAAGTGAATTTCCTCCCATAGGATAACATTGGTGATTCTATGTGAAAAAGTTTCTAAGTGTCAACTTTTAAAATACAATAATATTCCTTAAAAATCACGACTGTAACCAAAACGCTTTTACTCAACTGTTTACAGGAGATGTCCCAGGACTGAATCTAGGATCCAGTCCTGTGGTTAGAAAAGTAATCCATAAAGTAACTAATTGCATTTAACTTGAAATTCACATTGAGCTCAATGTTGCATTGTGTTTGAAATTGTGTTGCCCATTGCAACAACTGTAACTACTGTACAAAAGTCTATTGCCTATTTGCAAAGTATTTAAACTAAAGTAATTCATTCTGAGAAAGTATATTTTGTAATGTAATGTATAATGTAATTACAATGTATTTAAAAAATAAAATATCTAAAAATAAATAGTTTAAAAAAATGTAGTAAATCAGTATCAAAAAATAAATATAACAATACATTTAAAAATTGTCATTTACAAAACCTTTGAAATTCACTGAAAAAAACCATAGGTTTCAGGCACGTTATAGTTAGGAATTAGCATTTAAAAAACCTTTGAAATTCACTGAAAAAACCATAGGTTTCAGGCACGTTATAGTTAGAAATGAGCATTTAAAAAAACCTTACAAATTCAGTGATGTCACTGACCATGTCATGAGTGATGTAATATGTGACGTCATCAGCAGTGCATTGCGTGGGCGCGAGTTATAGTTACCTGAACTAACTATAACGGGGGAATTTCACGGGTTTTGTACGAGTGCAATGTCCAACTAACTATAACTGTCCCTAAAACCTATGGTTTTTTCAGTGAATATTATATATATACACACACACACACACTCGCATATGTAAAAGTACTTCCATGATATTATCAGCATTCTGGACACAAAATTATGGTCAAAGGTTTTTTGTCACTCAATAGTGACACACATCTGTGTGGTCACTACTATAACACGTCAAGGTATGGTCACTATTGTGCCCATATTTGATGTGGTCACTACTGCAACAATGATCAAAGTCATTGGTGGGTCAGGCTATTTTCACTAATCAGAAGTAGCTCACATTATAGGAAAGGTTAGAGACCCCTGCCTTACAAGGTAAGGTGCCAAAGAGGAGCTGCCCTGAGCATTCACTCTGTAATCTTGCCATACATTGTCCTCTTTATCTAGAATGCCCGACTCATCATTAGACAGCAACACATCTAATGTTTCTTCATTGTAGTCAAGTGAACAGATTGGACAGAGTAGTAAAGAGGGAGGAGGAGGTGCTACATGTGTAATAATTGCTTTTCTTGGGTACAGAAAATGCCACAATATGGTGAGAAATGTTTTCCTCAAATGGTAATCCAAGTTTTTGTGGCAGAGGTTTAGGAACCTTGTGGTGGGCTAGCAACAACGTGCGGATAGGTTCTATATCAATGGTTCTTTATCTTGTTTCTTGTTGCTCATTCTATCAGTGGGCCACTTGACTTAGAGCTACATTTCTGAGTTGAAGCCGATTTTGGTGCTGGAGTGTCAAGAGTCATCTCATCTAAAAGGACTGGTGTCTTGTCCTCTGATATGGAGGGTGCCTTTATGCATTGAACAGTCTCAACAACAGTGGGTGGTGTGGCCTGTTGCAGCTTTTTAAGAGGTGGCTGGATGCTCATAGGTCTGTTCTTTAGCATTGCATGAGTGTCCTTTCGAGGTTGATGCTCTGAAGGGAGATGTTCTAGAATGCCTCCTTGACTTTCCTTCCAAGGCCCAGGCTGTTGTGAACGCTCTTCAGTATCAGGCTCCATAACACTTAGGGTAGTCTTCGTCCTGGGTGTGGGTTACAACAGGGAAGCTGAAGAACTTTCATCTCTGGAGTCAGATTCATCTGACAACAAAGAAATAGCACTTCCCTGACCTCAGCAGCACTGGATAGTCCAGCCAAAGCCCTCAACGTTGTAAGTCACCCCAGCAAATGGGGACTTGGTAGAATCTTGGTGCTACACTTCTGCGCACTACATTTTTCATCTCCATTACAAGCCAAGCATGTGCTTTTATTGTAGCTCCTCGGTAGTATGACCGGTCATTGTATGGTATGGTATGGAATGCAAGGTCATTGTATAGTATGGTATGGCCTGTCACTGTATGGTAAGGTATGGCCAGTCATTGTATAGTATGGTATGATACTGCCTATCATTGTATTGCATGGTATGGCCTGTCATTGTACAGTATGGTATGGTATGATAGGTTATGGCCTATCGTTGCATACTATGGCATGGTCTGTTGTATTGTATGGCATGGGATGGCCTGCCATTGCATAGTGTGGCATGGCCCAATATTGAATAGCATGGTATGGTCTGGTCTTTTGTTGTTTAGTATGGTATGGTATAGAATGGTATGGTGTGGCCTGTCACTGTATAGTAGGTTATGCTATGTTATGTTATTGGCCTGTCATTGTATAGTAAGTTTTGTCATTATACTGTACGGTGTGGCATGGTATGTCCGGTCATTGTACAGTGTGTTATGTCCTGTCATTGTATAGTATGGCCTGTCTTTGTATATGGCATGACATGGCCTTTCTTTGTATGGTATGGTATGGCCTTTCATTGTAAAGTATGGTATGGTATAGCCGGTCATTGTATAGTTTGGTATAGCTGGTCAGTGTATGGTGTGTTATGGTATGGCCTAACATTGTATGGTATGGTCTATCATTGTATGGTATGGTCTGTCATTGTAATCAATCAAATCAGTAGATTTGTAGAGCACTACTTGTCACCCGTGAGGGTATCCATGTGCTGGAAGGGTCCAATTGATTAACCCAATAGCCAGGTCTTCAGGGACTTTCGGAACCCTGGAAGAGATGGGGAGGTCTGTAGATGAAAGGGTAGCTCCTCCATACTTTCGTTGCTAAGTAGGAGAAGAAACAACCTCTGCATCTGCCATGTCTGATGTGGGGGGTGAGGATTAGAGAAAGGGACACGCAGTGGAGGTGTCTGGTGGGGTGATGGATGGTCAGGCGGTGGTTCAAGCAAGTGGGTCTGCAGTTGTGTAGGGCCTTGTATACATGGATCAGGAGCTTGAATTGGCATCTTTTCAGCACAGGGAGGCAGTGGAGTTCCCCGAGTTGGGGGTGATGTGGGTTTGTCTAGGGAGATTCAGGATGAGTCTAGCTGCGGCATTTTATATGATCTGTGATAATCATCCGAGATGAGCTGCGATCCCTGCCTAGAGTGTTGCAGTCCAGTCGGCTTCAGAGGAGGGCCTGGGTGATGGTGTGTCTTGAGCTTTGGGGTAGTCACTTGAACATCTAACAAAACATGCAGAGAATGAAGAAGCAGGAAAAGGATATAGAGTTGACCTGAGCTATCATGGTTAGCTTGTTGTCCAGAATGATGCTAGGGTACTAGCGTGGGGATAGGGGGTAGTAGAAGGTCTGAGTTCTGAAGGCTAGCAGGATGTGTCCCATGGGGAGCTTTTGTTTGTGAAAATCAGTAGCTCTATGTTCAGCTTCAGGCAGCTGTCCTTCATCCAGATGCGGACATCTATCATGCGGTTGAGGAAGTTGGTCTTGTGCTGGTGGTGTCTTCGGAGAGGATGATTTGTGTCTCATCGGCGTAGGATGGGATGTTGAGACCATGGGTTTTGGCGATGCTGGCCAGAGGTGTCATAAGTGTTTAAGAGGGTAGGGTCGAGCGAGGAACCTTGGGGTACTCCACAGATGATTTCCTTGGATTCGGAGTTGAAGGGGTAATAGACTTTTTGCATTCTTCCAGTGAGGAAGGAGGCAATCCATCTGAGCGTAGCTCCTTGGATGCCTATGTTGTACAGCCTTGTGATGTGTGTGGTGGGAGACCATATTGAAGGCTGCCGAGAGTTCTAGGAGGATCAGAGCCGCAGTCTCTCCTCGGTTGTTGTTGGTAGCCGCTAAGAGGGCTGGTTCGGTGCTGTGGTTGCTGCAGAATCCGGATTGGGAGGAGTAGAGAAGGAGGTTCCATTCCAGATGTGAGCAGAGTTATTGGTTGATGGCTTTTTCTAAAAAACTTTAGCCGGGAATGGGAACATGAAGATCGGTCAGTAGTTGTTGAGTTCCCTGGGATCTGCCAATGGTTTCTTTAGTAGGGCTTTGACTTCTGTATGTTTCCAGTCCTTGGGAAAGGTGGCTGTGGCAATTGAGGTGTGAACAAGGTGGTTAGTACATGGCTGATTCTGCCTTTGCCTAGGTTGAAGATGGGGTAGTAGGGGCCCTCCAGAGTGGAGCTATTTCATGATGGAGATGATGTCCTGTGGGTTGAGCTGGCTCCATTCATTTAGACGGGTGTCTGTGGTGGTAGCGAGGTCATGGTGTTGCTTGAAGAAGTCGGCCTTGGGTTTGAAGTTTCTGTAGATGCTGGTAATCTTGTTATAGAAGATTGCAAGGTTGTCGCAGAGTTTCTGTGAGGGGGTAATGTTTGTTTCAGCTGAGGGGTTGGAGAATTCTTTGATGATGTTGAAGAGTTTTTGCTGTTATTGGAGTTTGATTCAATGCGTGAGGCTGAGGCCTTTTTCTTCGATTCTCTCAACTGTCTGTGTTAGAGGTTGAGGGCTGTCTTGAAGGTGGTCTTGTCGGTCAGGTCCTTGCTGGTGCACCATCTCCTTTCCAGTTGTTTACAGTGTCGTTTAGTGGTTGTGAGGTCTTCAAGTGTACCAGCTAGCCAGATTGGTGGGCCTTCTGTGGTTGTTGATGTAGATGGGAGTGGCGATCAAATTGTTGAAGGTTCTGACGTTCTAGTCTACGTTGTTGGAGGAGATGGGGTGGGTGGTGTTGAGGGCATTGATCCATGTGTCCTTTGAGACTTTGCTCCAGCTGCAGTGATGGGCATTGGGCAGACTGAGTGGCGGTACATGAGCTGGTGATGTTGAAGTGGACAATGGAGTGGTCGGTCCAGGCGAGTTCTGTAGTGTGGCTATACTGGATGCGGTTGCTTGATGTGAAGATGGGGTCTAGTGTGTAGTATAGTATTTTTTGTACACTATGATATGGGATGGCCTGCCATTGCATAGTATGTTATGGCTTGTCGTTGTATAGTATGGTATGGCCTTTCATTGTATAGTATGGTGTGGTATGGCCTATCATTGCATTGTATGGTATGGCATAGTATGGTATGCTACTGGCCCACCACTGTACAATATGCGCTGTCCTTATATAGTATGGTGTGGCATGGTATTTCCTGTCAACGTATAGTATGATTTTGCCTCTCATTGTACAGCATGGTATGATATCGACTTGTACATGATAGGATATGACCTGTCATTGTATGGTATGTTATGCTGTTTTATGTTCCGTCATTGTATAGTATTGTATTGCCTGTGATTGTAATGTATGGTATGGCCAGTTATTGTATGGTATGGTCTGTTATTATACAGTATGATATGGTCTGTCATTATACAGTATGATTTGGCTCGTCATTCTATCGTATGGCCTTTCATTTTATAGTATGGTGGGCCTGTCCTTGTATAATATGGTATGGCCTGCCATTGTACAGTAGGATAGGTAGTGGCCTGTCATAGTACAATCATTGTATGGAATGGGTCATTGAATATGGTATGGCATGGTATGGTCTGTCATTTTACATGGTATGGTTTAGCCTGTTATTGTATAGTATGATAAGGCCGGATATTGTATAGTACGGCCTGTCATTGTATAGTACGGCCTGTCATTATATAGTACGGCCTGTCATTATATAGTATGGTATTCCATGGCATGAACTGTTATTGTATAGTTTGTCATTGTATTGTATGGTATGGCATGCATTGTATAATATATTATTGTATGGTTTGTCATTGTATGTATGGGCTGTCATTGCATACAATATGGTATGGTGTGCCATTTTATAGCATGGTACGGTATGGACTGTCATTGAATAGTATGGTATGATGTGTCATTGTATGCTATGGTATGGGTTGTCAATGAATATGGAATGGGCTGTCATTCTATATGGTATGGTATGGCCTGTCACTGTATAGTTTTGCATGGTATTCTATGGCCTTTCATTATATAGAATGGAATGACTGTCATGTTATAGAATGGTATGACTTGGCCGGTTTTAGTATACTATGGTACAGCCTGTCATTGTATAGTATGGTAAGACATGGATTGTCATTGTATAGGATGACATGGCCTGTCATTCTATAGCATGGTATGCAGTGGCCTGTCATTGTACAATATAGTATGTTCTGGCCCGTCATTGTGTGTTATGGCATGAGCTATCATTTTTATATAGTATAGCTTGTCATACTATGGTATGGCCCATCATGGTAGAATATTGTATGGTATGGCCTGTCATAGTATCTCATTGTATAGTATGCTCTGGTATGATTATATATATATATTTTTTTAAAGAGAGTTTTATATAGCACGAACTAGACCCGAGACATTGGGTATCAGAGCGCTTTACATGAGCACCAGTTTCGTTGCAGAAGGACACATTCATTTTTGTTAGGCACGGGGAGATTAAGTGATTTGCCCAGAATCACAGGATGTTGAGCGTCGTTGCCGAGACTCGAACCCGGTTCCCCAGCTTCGAAGTCGACCGCTCTAGCCGTAAGGCTACATCCTCTCCCCATATGATATGGTATGATCTGTCATTGTATCGTATGGTATGGCCTGTCATTGTATAATATGGTACAGTATAGCCTTTCATCATATAGTATGGCCTGTCGTATTGTATGGTATGGCTGTCATTGTATAGTATGGTATGGCCTGTCGTTGCATGATATGGTATGGTATAACCGGTTGTTTTATAGTACAGTACGGTATAGTATAGTATAGTATGTTAGGGCCTGTCCTTGCCTGGTATGGCCTGTTATTGTATTGTCTGATTGTATGGTATGGGCTGTCATTTTATAGTATGGCATGGTATAGCATGATATAGCATGTAATTTTATGGTATGGCCGGTCATTGTACAATATAGGTTATGGCCTGTCATGGTGTAATATGGTCTGGCCTGTCATTACATAGTATGGTATGGCCTGTCGGTGTATAGTATGGCATGGCCTGCCATTGAATAGTATTATATGGCATTGCATAGTATGACACGGTGTGGCCTGTCATTGCATAGTATTGTATGGTCAGGCTATTACATACCATACTATACAATGGCAATCATTGCACAATATAGGATGGTATGGGCTGCCCTTGTATGGTATGGGCTGTCATTTTATATGGAATGTTTGAGGAAATGGGGAGTATTTTATGGTGGGGTTGTAGGACCTCAACGTGTAATGCACTTATCAACCCCTTTAGGGCCAGTAGGCTTTGTTTGTTAACCCCCGAGCTCAACCATGGATAGCTGTGGCTCAGAGTAGTCAGGCTTACACAAAGGAACAAGTGTAAATCATTTAAACCTCACCAAAACTGAAAAAATACAGGAAACACTCAAGAAATCCGACACCAATTTATAAAATTAGATGACATTTTTATGCATTTCTTTAGACACCAAAAAGCAAAAGATCCACTGGAGGGTTCCAGGGATACATTATTTACAAGGTACAGTAAATATGCACTTTTTACTCAATCACCAACAAGAGTTGACAAATTAAAGGAATTTGACACTCAGAAATTTTTTCAATAAAAACTTGGGTAAGTATAAACGCAGACACTTCGAGTTACTTTAGGTGACTAACTCTGGCAGGGAGCCAATCAGGGGGACCAGCAAGGCCCTCAGAAACAGTTACCTAGGAGGAAGAAGTCTCTAGTTAGTCCAGGCACTTTTATCTCCTTGCCATAGACTCCTATGGAAGCAGTCCTGATGCAAGGGATACAGGATGCTGGAGATGCTCAAGGATGCTGTGGATGCAAAGCCGTCAACGGGGGTCTCCTGTGGCTACTCCTTGGTCCACAGGCTTGGTGAGGCGGTCCTGCCCACAGGAGTACATGTCCCTCGAAGTCCTCTCAGTCCGGTCACCACTGGGCCACCAGTCATACGGTATTGTGCTCACAGCAGAATCCTTTCTTGGATGATAACTTGCCTTCTGCACAACCAAGCTGCACTACAATGACTCTCCCGGGTTCAGGAGACTCAGGGGCAACTTTGTGAGTCAGGTCCTGGTCCCTAGTGCATGGCGGGAGGAGTGGTGGTCAGAAGATCTGGGCTACCAACTCTCCCCCCAGCAGGCTTCTACAGCTGATGTGGCTCTGTGATGCGAACAGGAGGTAAGCCAACTGACGCGTGGTGTCTCTTGCTTCAGCTGTCCTCAAAAATTACTTCTCCACAAGCAGGACACAGCAGGCACTGTCCCTTCTCCTTTGCTAGCCACCAGGTTCAGCAGGCGTAGTCTTCGTCGGTGCAGCCTCTCTTTGTCGGGTTCCAGGTGCAGCATGGCAGTACTTCTTCGGTCCTTCTCCAGTCCATCGAGATCCGAGTTCTGGGTGCCCTTTTTGTGTCCAGAAAAGGCCCTCAAGGTGGACCCGGTCAGTAGCCAGTGGGCCACTAAGTTCCCTCCTCCTGATGACCCCTTCCTGCAAAGTGTGGCATGTGACTATCAGAGAATTCTCCATTCTGCCCACACTTAAGGTGGCAATACCCCTCTCTTGGAGTGTAGAGCACCGTATCCCAACCCAGAGGTGTGGCTACACGCCCCTAAAAAACCAGTTGGGCAACTGGTGTCCATTCTTCTCGAGTGCCAGCCTGCCTATCTAAGAAACAGAGCAGCTCTTCTCCCAAGTATTCACCATTTGCCCTTGAAAGGTTGCTTCTCCTTTGAAGCTTGTCTTTTGGGCAAACCCCCATGTGGCTTCCTGCCAGGGTGAATTAACACCTCTACCCCATGCCGGCTTTGTGTCTTTTCCTGGGAGTCGCTTGCACATCACTCCAGGAGGGCAGAAAGTTGTCTCAGGGACAAACCCTATGTGCAACCCTAGATGGGCACAGGGAGCTTACGAGTTACTTTAATTCAGACTTGAGCATCAAGTCTGGCTTAATTCAATGAGCTGTTTGATACCTTTCAGTATCAACTTTAGTGGTCCCAGTCAGAAGTTAGCAAAGCTGAGGTGTCAGCTTGCAACTCTGCACGCGTCAATGGGGCTACTAGATTTTCCACAGTAAAAATGACAATTGCCGGTTTTTACTGTTGGAACATGCAAAGGTACCCGCCCTACAGTCTATTATACAGCACCCTGCCTTAGAGCTCCTTAAGCCTGCCTTAGGGGTTACTTACATATATTAGAAAGGGTAGATTGGGTTTGCCATTGATTTAAATGGCAAAGTCGAGTTAGCTGTTTGGAATTGCCCTTCCAGTCTGCAGTGGCAGACTGGAAGCCATGTTTTTTCTTTGGCACACCCAAGGAGGCAAACCCAGTACTTTAGTCCCTGGGGAGACCCTCTAACTTACAGGCCCTGGGTACCATATACTAGGGACTTACAATAAAGTTAGCTTATGCCAATTGTGTAGAAGCCAATCAGCCATACACAGTTTTAAGGTCAGGTCACAGGCACCAGGATCTCGTTAGCAGGCCTCAGAGAACTGCTCAGGGCGGGTGCTTTATCCGTTACACGAGGGGGTTCGATGTTATGCCTTCTTCCATGCTGGGATTGAGTGTCACTTGTATCAGTGCCTGGTTGGACAAAATACTGTTACCACCATGGTCATTGATTGTTGTTTGGCAAATGATTGGACTGTAATGATATTTCACAAATCTCACAGCCACTATGCCGGTATGGTGCTGCAGCATGTACATGTCTTGTTTATGGCGTATGTCCCAATCACTCCTTACTCACCGATGGGCCCATTAGGATAACTGCCAATATTTTGACTACTGGTGGCTGCCCGTAGGTAGTTCTAGTTAGGACCTAACTTCCATAGAGAAACCATTTTTTGTTTTGCCAATAACTTTGATGAATCTTCACGAAATTTTTAAAATTAGTACGACTCAGTTTAGCTGCTGTGTTGAAAGTTTTGGGGTAATTCGTCAAGCGTGGGTGGAAACAAAAAGGGGGGGGGGGGGTCCCAAAACGAGTTTTTCCCATGCAATTTCCTGGAGAAATTTTAGACACTACTACAGCCCAAACTGCTGGACGGAATTACACCAAATTTGGCAGAACGGGAGCTTTTGGTCCAGAAAGTGACCTTTTTGTGAACTGGTGTAAATCCAGTCAGTAGTTTTTGAGATATTAAGGGGAAAAACAAAATTTGAATATATAGGGATGCAAATCCTCTGAGGATTTGACAGTCCGCGTGCTTATATCGGATTGGCTGCCAGCACTTCATCCAGGAAGTGTTGGCAGGCATCTTGGGACTCTGCTTCAGCCTAGACCCAAGAAAAAGTAAAAAGTAAAAAGTAAAAAAAAAAAAAAAAAAAAAAACTTTTAAAAAATCCATTTGGCTCTAAATCTGCGGCAAAATTTACCTCCCCCCAACCCCCCAAAAAAAGAAATCATAAACGTGGTCTCCCGTGCTTGTTTACAATATAGCCCCCGGGTGTGCCAGGGGCATGCACATGTTTATAAAACTAATGGAGGTGCCCGCCCTCCAAGGGCATTTTTATGTCCCGGGGACAACCACTTTCCCGAGGCTGCACATACATATTGAGGGTGGGGGGGGGGGGGGCGCACCCCGGCCCCCCAAGCCCTGGGGACCACCACCTCCCAGGGGCTTTTTTTTTATTTATTTTTTTAAAGGAGGGGGGCAGCATGGATTCCCCCCCCCCCCACCTAGGGCTTTTAGGAGACCACCACCTCCAATGGGCTAAATAAAAAATAATAGAGGGTGTCTGTGCGGCCGCCAGGCCCCGGGAACCACCACCTCCCCGGGTCAAATCGAAAATGTAAACATAGGACAGCCACGTGGCCCCTCCCCCTGCCCATATACGGCCCCGACGATCACCATCTCCACAGGGCTGGCACATGCAAAAACATGGGAGAGTGGCTGCAGGGCCCCCTCCTGCAGCCATTTAGGGCCCTTGGGACCACAACATCAAACACCACCTATCATTGCCCGAGGTGCCTACCCATGGGAGATAGCAGTTTGCTTTCACTTTGTGGGAGCTTTCACAGCTCCCGCCAAGCGAGAGCAAACATGAATTCTGCTCCCAGCAAGCGGGAGCCGTCAAATCGCTCCCACTTGCTGGGAGCAGCGTTTTCATCTGTTTCCCTGCCCACTGTCAAGCAGGCAGGGAAACGGACAAAAGGATTGCTCCCACACACAGGGAGCAGCATGTTTAACAGCTCACTGTGTGTGTGGGAGCAATAATTGCTCCTGCTGGAGGAGGGAAGCTGGCAGGGACGGCGAGGGCAATCAGGCTCCTCCTGCGGTCCCCAGCAGTGCAGACTGGGTGGGCTCCAGGGCATCCAGCATGACAAGGCTTGGTCCTGAGGGATGGGGTCCCTGAAATCGGGGGCTGGGCGGCCCCACTCCCACATTGAATTTTACCTGGGCCCCGGGGGATGGCGTCCCCTGGGCTAAACTCAGCCCGATGAGGGGGCTGCGCGGCCCCTCCTCTCCCCATCTAAAAATGAAAAGAGAAAGACCATGACTCTTTTGTAATTACCCTGAATATGCAAATGCCCAAAAACATCTGCAAGCTCCACCCATTTGGCCCTGTTCCATTTTCCATAGTAGCATGCAAAGGTCTTCCCTCTTTTTCCCCACATTGATGGAAAGTTTACCAAAAGTTCCCCGAGCGCGTTTCCTACCGATCTTGGTGATGGGTTCTTGATGCACTCACACAGCCACTCACCAATAGAGCTACTCACACACCCAGTCACTCACCCATACAGCCTCTGAACAGAGCCACTTAAACACCCGCAGAGCCACTTACTCATCCACGCAACCAATTACAAACCCATTCACACATCCATACAAGCACTCGCATGTCTACTCACTCACCCACACAGCCACTGAACCATCACTCTCCAATTCAGCCACTCCCGCACCCACTCAGCTAACTTAACAGCCACTCACTCAGCCCTACAGCCACTCACACACCCACTCACCCATACAGACACTCACATGCTAACTCACCCACCCATACAGCCACTCACTCACCCATACAACCACTCACTCACACAGCCACTCACACATCTACTCCCTCACGGGTAGACAGTCACACACATAATATATGTTTGAAATAGTATCACTCATTAGTAGTACACAAGGTATACTAAATTAACTTTTGGAGTACCTTGGTATATATTTTAACACTCAAAAACTGCTGGGAACACTCACAATCCCTGGCTGATGTCATCAGAGATGATATCAGTGATGTAATCAGGGAGGTCATTGACCAGGTCATGAGTGATGTAATATGTCGGGTCACAAGCAGTGTATTGCGGGGGCTTAAGTTATAGTTCGCTCAGGTAATCAACTGCTGAATTTCGATGGTTTTGTACAAGTGAATTGCGAACCTAACTATAACGTCCCTGTAACCTTTGGTCTTTATAGTGAGCGCTTCCTCTTTACACAATCTATCGTAACGAAAAAACGTTTATTACACCATGAGGTTACCTGGTCAGAAAGTTGTTGGTCATGATGTGAACCTAAAGCAAAATTTGTTCGTTTTGATCTACAGCTCATACATTGTACAGTTTTTTTGGGGGGGTGAATTTCCAAATTTAGACCAGAAACGTAGGAAGCTGGCTCTGTATATACTATACCAAAGTGAGGTATAGTGTGCACAGAGTCCAGTGGATCCCAAAGGTAGGCAGAGGTAAAGTTAGATAGCACCTCACTCTCTATTAGTGTGGTCAAGCAGTAAGGCAGCATCAGAGGACAGTGTTAAGCATTTGTTGTACACACTCAGTCAGCAAATGAATTCACACACAGACTGAACTTCAGACCAATTTTTTTTGTATAAAAATATTATGTTATTTCCTAGAACCAAGCAAGCTTGGCACAGGTAAGCAATAAATACTTTACAGTAGTAATGCAGTTTGTAAACAGTTTGAATTGTAATTGTATATGCACTGTGTTTTGACACAGTATGGTTGCAGTTTGAATTACTGGTAATGCAATACTGTCGAATGCTGTACATATACTTTCTATCGATTTTGCAATAAGAATTACAGGCAAGTTACTTTTACGTTACTTTTGAGATTACTTTTAGATTACTTTTTCTACTCAGTGTGATATGCCTAGATATCACACTGGGACATTTCCTAGAGAAAAGGTAAGTAAAGTCAGTTTTGCACAATTGTTATTTTTCAGGTTTCCATACAAATCAACTCCACACAAAACATTTTTCAGAGAAAAACAGTCAATAGGTTCCAATGGAGAGAAATTAAGTTAACGGTTATCAGGTAAGTAATCGGTCTTTGGAGTTGAGCTTCTGGGGTTAGAACAAGGGTTCCCCCAGGGTCAAGGATGCACTCTAGTTACACCCTCAGAGGCACTAGGATGGCCGGGTGCAGAGTGCTGAGGCCCAATGTTATCCAATGGGGGATAGGGGGCCTCCGGTTGGTGGCTGCTGGCAAGCAGGCCACTGGGTTGTGGGAGCAAAGCTCCTGGACTTTAGCTCAGGGCAAATGGGGAAACAAAGTAGCAGCAAAGGTGCACCCTCAGCAGCACTAGGGCGGCTGGATGCAGGATGCTTTTTTGACGTCAGTCGCCCTGTTGGTTTCAATGGGGAACCTCCGGCTTGCAAAGGCACTGCAGCCTCGGGGACGAAGGTCTTCTGGGTGCGACCACCACTTCGAGAGGTAAGTTGGGAAGTTAGGGGTTGGTTAGGCACCGTCTGTTTGGGCACACAAGGCTGTGGGGCGTCGGGTGCAGGGGGGCCTTTTGGGGTCGGATCTTCTTACCAGCTCCTGGTCGCGGTTGGGGGGACCTTCTGGATTTAGGCAGGTCAGGGGTTGCCGTATCTTGTGTCAGGATCGCCGGGGTGACCTCCTCGTGGTGTTTACCCACTCGAGCTCGGGCCGTGGACAGCGGGTGCAGAGTGGGGCTGATCCGCGGGGTCCGGCCGGAGCCAGAGGTTGCAGATTAACAAATCCGGTGTTCACGGGTGACAGAGTCTTTGTAGTTTCAGTTGCAGGCAGGTCCTCCGGGGTTTGAGGTTGCTGGCTGCAGGACACACCGGGATTTCGCAGGAGCAGGTTCGAGGGGGAGACAGGCCGGTAGGGCTGGGGCCAAGTCAGTGGGCGTCTTCCTCTTGTTAGCTGCTGCACGGCTGTTCGGTCCTTCTTGTTGCAGGTTCTTGTCTGAGGAAGCAAGGTTCAGGGGTGCCCCTAAATACTAGATTTAGGGGCATTACAGGTAGGTAAAAGGTAGGGACCAATGGGTCCCTTCCCTGGGGTGGGTACACCCCCTATTATGCCACCCTCCAGTGGGAGGGGGGCATGAGCCTGTCCCTGGTTGGCTGAGTCCCCCCATCTTCAAGATGGCGTGGACCGAGTTGTGCTTCACCTCGCCTCCCCCACCTGAGGGGTGGAGTTGGCAGAGGTGGGCACACCTCTCTTCCCAACTTGTTTTTCCCGCTGGTTCTCCCGCCCAAAGTGGGTGTCAGAACCAGTGGGGACCAGTTGCTGAGAGCAGCAAGTGGCCTGGGGAAGCTCACAAAGGCGGAAAGCCTTTGAAGCTTCCCCTTCGTGAACCCTGCCCATCCTGGGGGAGGAGGCTTGGCACCTCGTCCCAGGATGTGCATTGTTTCAGGCCCCAGAGAGCAGCAGGCTCTCGACCCAGGGGTCCAGAAACATGTCTGGTGGTGGCAGCTGAAAGCAGCCACTCAGCCTGGACACTAGTGGTGGGTTAGCTTTCAGGGGGCATCTCTAAGATGCCCTCTGTGTGCATTTTTCATTAAATCCCACACTGGCATCAGTGTGGCTTTAATGTGCTGAGAGGTTTGATACCAAACTTCTCAGTTTTCAGTGTAGCCATTATGGTGCTGTGGAGTTCGTAATGACAAACTCCCAGCACCATATACTCTTAATGGCAGCACTGCACTTACAATGTCTAAGAATGGACTTAGACACTGTAGGGGTACAGGGCTCATGCACCTGTACCCTCACCACTGGTATAGTGCACCCAGCTAAAGGGGTGACTGATCTATGCCAGGGCAGTGGGTTGTAGGCATGGCACACAGATGTGCGCCATGTCCACTCTTCACTTTGTTCTGCACCAAAACACGCAGCCTGCAAAGGGTGTGTGTGTGTGTGTATATATATATATATATATATATATATATATATATATATATATATATATATATATGGGTACAGGACCTCTAAGGGTGGCACAATAAGTGCTGCAGCCCTTAGAAGCCTTCTCTGGTCACAGTGCCCTGGGTACCTGTGGTACCATTTACCAGGGGCTGACCTGTGGCCAGAGATGCCAATTGGGTTTAGGCTTCAATGCAGTTTTAGGGAAAGAACATAGGCCCTGGGTACGTGATTAGCAGGAGCCCAGGGCACACTCAGTCAAAGCACATCAGCAATTCAGCAAAAAGTGGGTGCAACCATGCAGAAAGAGGGCACTTTCTCACAAGAAACAATAGACAAGAGGACAAACTAATGTTCTTTTATAGCCCAAGTATATCTTCTTAGGAAGTGAGGTTCCAGAACCGACTACCAGCGAAAGGTAAACTGATTGACTTGCTTATTGTTATTGCACTCAAATAGCTAACTTCTAACAGGAAGAATGCCACAAAACCTTCATATAATGCATGGTAGAATGTCATATGCTCCAATCATAACATTTATTTAGTTCATGCTTCATATAAAACTGCATTCATTACCTGTTTCTCTAAACCAGTGTCAATTAACATCCCAGTTTCTGAAAGGTCAAGTTTGCACAGATCAAAAATATGAAGCATGCGTTAGGGTTGTCCTCTCTCCTCCATTCTGTTTTCCCTAGCAATGGAACTACTGGCGGTAGTGTTCAGGCAGACAGCCCAGAAACCGCATATGGCAAGATGGAGTGAAATCACCATGCTTTCTGTATTTGCTGAGAACATATTGTTATACTTTTGTGACATCACATTTTTGGGGTTCAGAGATCACCATAAGAAATCTGACTTAATTGATGGCAACTTAACCATGTCTCTTCGGAAGTGCTAGGGCATCTGTAATGAAACAAAATGTTTACTTACCTGTTGGAGCAGTTTTGCAGCTTTAAGAGTTTTCTGGACTCACATTCTCTGCATTATTTCGCCATCTCATTGTTGGGTGCGGACTGGTGGTGTTTTTCATGGTTGTAGATCATCATTTAGTGGTATGTCTATCCCTTTGTTATGGCAAACGCTGGCCCTGGAAACTCCTATGCATGGTCGCCATCTTCAGATTATTTTTATCCCCCTTGGTGACTTGTAGGTGCTTGATTTTCTTCTTTTGATATATTGTTGACTTTGCCTCTAACTTCTGGGGAGGTTCGCATGTCAACCCAGTAAACTAGTCAAGCTGCAAAGCTAATCCTAGAGGTAAGTAACCATTTAATTTTGCAGAGTGCATCTTTTCTGGATTGATGTGCTGTGCACTGATTTTGTAGTGGTATCTGGCTCCATGGGGAGAATGGGCTGAAATGTGCTTGAACTGGGGGAACTGTGTTTTAGTACCCTGGGTCCAACCTGCGCTTCTCTGTGTATTGGAATGTCCACACAGTTATGCTTTGTGGAGGTGTGCAGGAAGGACCATGTAGCTGCCATACATATATTGTCGATGGACACATTTGCTTGGAAGGCCAGGATTGTTCACTTTTGCCTTGTGGAGTGTGCCATTGGTTTTGTTTTTAGTGGCTCCCTAGCTCTGGTGTAGCAGGTTTGAATTATCGGCACTATCATTATACAGTTCCCTTGGTTACTGGTATTCCTTTCTTTGCTCATGCAAAAAGGACAAAGTTGACTCCCATTTCTTAGGCCTTATTTTTTATTTTACAGGTGGTAGTCCATCACTGCCTGCCATACGTTTAGTGTGAGTAGGGCTTTACCAGCATGTGTCTTTGGCTCTTGGAAGAAAGCTGGTAGCTGTGTAGTTTGGTTAACATGAAAGTATGACACCACTTTAGGGAAAACTGAGTGTCCCTTACGGTTTTGTAGGTAAGGTTCTAGGATGGTGAATGCTTGAAGTTCGCTGACTCTTCATACTGAAGTGATTTCTATTAGAAGAGCTGCCTTCAATGTTACAAATTTGAGCTTAGACTTGCGCATGGGCTCGAATGGCTCCTTCATTAGTTGGGTAACCAATGTATTAAAGTTACACATGGGTGTCGCCCTCGGCGGGTCTATCCTTTTAGGAATCTTTTTTAACTAGTAGGGTAAAGAGACTATTGCCCCGATGTGTATTCTCTACCATAAGCCAGAAAAAGAGAGAAAAAGAGTGTGTGAGTGTGTGTGTGAGTGTGTGAGAAGAGTGTGTGTGTGTGAGTGTGTGAGAAGAGTGTGTGTGTGTGAGTGTGTGAGAAGAGTGTGTGTGTGTGAGTGTGTGAGAAGAGTGTGTGAGTGTGTGAGAAGAGTGTGTGTGTGAGTGTGTGAGAAGAGTGTGTGTGAAGAGTGTGTGTGAAGAGTGTGTGTGAAGAGTGTGTGTGAAGAGTGTGTGTGAAGAGTGTGTGTGAAGAGTGTGTGTGAAGAGTGTGTGTGAAGAGTGTGTGTGAAGAGTGTGTGTGAAGAGTGTGTGTGAAGAGTGTGTGTGAAGAGTGTGTGTGAAGAGTGTGTGTGGTTTTTTTTCTTCTGAGAGTGGCTGTCAGACCTGCCCCCTTGCATTGTAGTATGTTCTGCTCTGAGACTTATTTTCTACTTGTCAGTTCTACATTCGCTCTGATAACCACATCAGACTTATTCCCTGTGGAGCTATAAGGGTCATGTCAGAATGCCTGAACTGGTCTATTACCATTGGGATTGATGGAAAAAGAGTACGCAAAAGTCCCTTACCAGCTTATCAATAGGACATTTCCCTTAGATCAGTGGTGTGGATAACTGAACATGAAGTCTTGCATTTTGCATTCTCTGGGCCTGTGAATTGATCTATGTCTGGGATGCCCAATGTGTAGAAAATGTGGATTACCATCAGGCTCTATAGTCCCCTGATTTTGAGTTTCGCTATGTGTGCCACTACCCCCCTCCTGTGTGGGATGCATATGTGGTAACGGTTACTGTTGAAATTGGTAGCATGAAAGGTCTTCCTGCAGTAAAGTGCTCAATGATCCACCACTTTATCACCTTCCAAATCCCTTCTGTGACAACCACTACATTCTTCCAACTCCCCGTGCCTTGTGGCCATTTGTTATGCAACCATTCCTGGATTGTACACATATGCAGCCTGGCTTGTGGTAGGAGTTGGATGCAGGACGTCATCCTGTCCATCAGTTTTCTTATGCTCCAGAGTGTCAGAGACTGCCCTTTCTGGTATAAGCGAGGTTGGTTTACTAGTGCCGTGGTTCTTTTGGGTATGCCCTCGCTGTTCAAGTTTAGTGTTGCTCTCAAGAACAGCTTCTGTTTTACTGGGAGTGGAGATGATTTTTCTAGTTTTTCTGTGAATTCTAGTCAATGCAGTATTTTCATCACAGTCTGTATGTTCTGCTGAAATTGCAATTTCGAACTCGCTTTAACCTGCCAGTCATCTAGGCAGGGATAAAAGTGTGTGTCCCGGCTCCTCAGGTGTGCAGCTACCACCGCTAAAGCATTTTATAATCATCCTTGGTGCCAATTTTATGCCGAAGTGGTGTCACTTTGAACTGATGGTGCACCTAGTCTATAAAGAATCTGTCTCATCACCTGTGCTTGTGAGTCATTGGGATGTGTAGGTAGGTGCCCTTTACGTCTACCTTGGCTATATAATCCCCTCTCTTTAGGAGCAGAATGACTTATTGTAACTTTGTTATTTTGATCCTTTGACTTTGCATGTACTTGTTTAGTTGTCAGAGGTCTAGGATTTGTCTCACGGTCATATCTCGCTGTGGCACATGGAAGTACAAGTATAACCCTTTTCTGAGATCTCAGGAGAACTCCATCTATAGTTAGTTTTTGGGAAGTTCTTTTACTTCTGGTCGCAGCTGGTGTAATTCTTACCTTGAGTGTGCTCTCTCCTTTGGGGGTATCGGAGGGGGCTTTTTGGAGGTTGATACAGAGGCCATGCTTTATTATGTTTAGTATCTATTTGTATGAGGTGATTGATCCACATTCATGGAGAAATCTCCCCATCCTGCCCCTTGCAGGTGTTCCGTGCTGGGGGTCTGACTCGCGGCAGTCACTTATTTGCTGGCCCTCCTCTGCTTAGAGCTTGACCTCTTACTCTACCTCTCGCTTGAACGGGCAGCCTTGGAATGTACTGCCATTGTTTGGTTGCAGCCTGCAGTGTTGCTGCCCGACTGTACCCAGATTGTTGTGAGGCAGCTTCATGTTGGAAACCCTCTCTGCTTGGCTGTCTTCTGGCTGGCATGGTTTCTCTTGAAGTACCCACAAATTCTGCCATGGTTTTCACCTTCTCATTGTCCTTCTTGTTCTGTTGTAGCACCTCATCTACTGCTGGACCGACGACGGTGTTCTCTGAAGAGCATGGCAATACTGGAGGCCTTTTCCTCTGGCTTAAACCCCAAGAGTCCCAGCCAGACATGCCTTCTCTGCGATGTTCATAAGCACATCAGGCTGCTTGCTGTTTCAGCAGGGTAAAGGGCTGACTGGAGGCAAGTGTTAGTGATGGTTTTACCCTCCTGCACCACCAGGTTTGCCTTCTTATACTCCTCTGGGAGATGTTACATGAGCTTTTATTCCACGTACCACTGCCGATGACCATAATGTGATTCTTCATTAGGTTGCTGCAGCTCCTCCCATCTTTCTGCTCACCATCACCATACCTTTAATTTTCCTCATCTGATGGGCACCCCGTTGATAGGGGGGCATTACATGTAAGATGGAGTCTTGTGAGGAATGTCTGTACTTACCAAATCGCAGAGTCACAAACTTTGAGTTGGCTGGCTCTCAAAAGGGCACCCCCAGCTCTACTAGAGGATGCTCGGAAGCATGGGCAGGTACAGGTTCCTCTTCTGTGAAGGCATCAGTGTCATGGGAGGTGGCAGACTGTGTGCAGGTCTTCTAGTGCAAATTTGTGATGGCTCTTCGAGTACAATTTAAAAGGGGTATTCTCCATTTCCCCTCCCTGCCTCGGCTCATTGCATTCTCTAGCCATGTTCTTTGGATCAGACGAGTCTCTTTTGGTGTAAAAAAACGGACTGGTCATGACTTCCTCATGGTGTCCAATGACTTCTGGTGTTACTGAGTGTAATCATCCAGTTGTGATTTGATGCTTTTGTTGACAGTGTCAAACTTTTGGGTGATTCTTTCTTAATCCCTCCATTCTCCTTAGAGACCCAATGGTGGAAAAGAGAATCCTAAGAAGGCAACCACGCACAGGAACTTCCGTGGTGCATGTCTGATGTCTCATGTGGATGGACATATCACAAAATGTTGGTCAACGATGCCCACAAAATAAAAAAAAAAGCTAATACATTTTAAATATAAAGAAATATACAAAAAAAATAAAGAGAGAAGAAGAAATAGAAATTTGGCCATTCCAGATGCAACCACTAGGTGATGGAATAATAATCCAGAAAAAGGATTCATGGTGCACAAATACCATAAGCAGTGATGATGATGATGATTACCATTGCTAAAATGGTAATAATACTATGTTTCCTCTAACTGTTCACAACAATTCTAGCTTTTCCTCAGACTCGCTTTTTTTTGCAGAACTCAATATAGTCTTCAGCAGTGGTTCCCAAACTGGGGTCCGTGGACCCCTAGGGGTCCGTGACACATTCCCAGGGGGTCCTCAGGCAGTAGTTTTAAAAGCACTGCAAAGTTCCTTGTATAATTAGCGGTTTTCAAAGCAACAATAAAAGTGTTAAGATAACATGCTGGAGAGAGATGGGAGTTTTGTCTAGTGGCAGCTTTGACTCCTAAGGAAGGGCAGAGGTTTAATATGCCTGCTGCAAAGAACGTGTACCATGCATTTAAGAAAACAATATTTTATGCGCATAGCTCAGTGGGTTACTGCTTTTGTCACAGAGCTTCTGTTGTTACTGTGCAGTTCATAAGATACAATCGTAAACTAGCACAGTGAGCTATGAACTGCCATCAAAGAGCTGCATTCAAACTGCATGGAATAAGTTAGTAAGTTATGTTTTCTCTCAGTCTTTCATTATCCAGTTGCTGCTAATAAAGGTTTATTTGGCTAGAAATAAATTCTTAATATGAACGTCAATGCTAACCACTGTGTTATGTTTTGAATCCTGAGTTTGTGCTTCTCCAGACCAAGCACTCTTAAAAAAATGCCTACCAGTATAGATGACATGTGAATCCTACACCTTGAAGTCCCCTTTGCCTTATGTAACATTTTATATACACTGATTTATATGGATGATTCATTGTCTCTTTATGTGTGTGATGTAAAGTGCTCTGACATCCTACAATGGTATGAGAGATGGTATAAAACAAATGAAATACATGTGACAGAGGGGCTATGGAGAGATAAGAGGCACTGTTGGAGGGTGATCGTGAGGGAATCATTGAAGAGCCCCGACAAAGATCGTTGTATCCTGGTACACAGTAAAGTCATCATTTACTATGCTTTAAAAGTTAAAACAATTCAATATGTAATGACAAATGTATGTGGAATGCACCATTTTCCCTAATTTTCTTGGGGGGAGAGCCCCCCAAAGCTCCCTTTGTAGTGGTCAGGCTCACTCGCTGCACTTGATGCGCACCGTACAGGGACTGGTCTGACAACATTTGCCAGGGCTGCTTTGGGTTTCCAGTACGGCCCTGGCAGGAGCAGGAGCCTCGTACCGCGAAATAAAAGCAAACAATGGAAAGTTAGTTGCTGAGGTGCAGCACCAACCTTCCCATTAAAATCTTTAGATTTTTGCAAATTTTTTAAATATCAAATAATAAAATCTTTAGCTATTGGAGTATTTGTTTG
This sequence comes from Calotriton arnoldi, assembly GCA_963921515.1. Taxonomy (NCBI): domain Eukaryota; kingdom Metazoa; phylum Chordata; class Amphibia; order Caudata; family Salamandridae; genus Calotriton; species Calotriton arnoldi. Next base: position 2,444,510 of record CAWUFW010001727.1, read on the forward strand.
GTGTGCACTGGTTTGTGTATTTTTCACAAATTATTGTTTGAAATTTAAATAGTACAAATTGCTTGGGGAACCCCGGTTTCCAGTAGTGACTTACGGGGGGTCCTCAGGAGTCAAAACTTTGGGAACCACTGGTCTTGAGGGATTTTATTTGGAGTGACCATGGCCATATGTAAAGTTCAGCGCTTCATCAACAAGTGTGGCCTTGCCTTTCAAAACTTTGAAAAAGATCATCTTGCAGCCCAACTTCAGTGGCCAGTCCACTGGATGGCTGACACTTTGCCTGTTGAGGCTACACAGGTCCGTGAGGCTCTGGCAGTCAAATCACTTCTTTCCATAGTCACTGATACTCTGGCTTGTGAACTGGTAAACTGCACTCTGTCAGAGGTGGTAAATAGGTACTGGCATAAAGTATTGAGAAAAACCCAAACAAAAGTAGCATACACTTCCAACGCACCCTTTTGCTACACTTCCAAGTTAAGAAAGGAAACCTGACTTGTCATAGGTGAATCGGTCAGATGCCGGCATCCCTAAAGTAGGTGACTTATCAATATACTGAAAACTCCATCCACCAACCCACACACTGCTCAATGCAATGCTCAATAGTGGTGAGGCCAAATAGAATACACAGGTTTGACACAAATGACCACGCCACAAGTTCAGTACCAAGAAATGACTTGTTTAAATTAATTTACTGTCATCCACAGACCATACTAACCCCTACCCGACAAAACAGTATATTTCACACTGCCAGACAGTTGCTCAAAATGTCAAGGGACCAAAGCAGAGTTCCTACACATGTTCAGGACATGCATCAAAATGCAACCTTTTTGCGACTGTATTACACAAACAATATAAAGTGTAACAAACATATACAAAGGGATTCCCAACATGTCATTGAAGGTTTGACGCCCAGCCTAAAAAACACAGGTGTGAGATCAGGTTCATGACCGGCCTGTCGTGCAGGCCATAAAGACTACTGGTGCATAAACGGAAGAACGTCGATCCTCTATATGGGAATTATGGAAAAGGAAGTTACATAAATGGGTGTAAGCAGAAGGTGATACACTTGCAAATCAACAGAGGCTACAACACCGCCATGTACAAATAACTAGTTCAGATACATGGTTATTGAACCTACCTAAAAAGAAAGATGAGAAACCCTGGTATAATCAATCAAAGCTGCAACAACCAGAACCACGTCACTGTATAAATCCCTTTGCTCTGCAATCGACCTAGACAACACATTTACGTGTGCTGTCTTCATCCCCACTCAGCGGGCGATCACTCCCATTTAAAACCAGGAGCTATAGCCTCCTCTGAGGTTCAATGTTCTACCCCTGCATCTCCATACACTCCGTTTTGTTAGTTCTGCATGCCTACGCAGGTCTTTACAGCCACTACTACATCTTCAATACTGAAAATCAAACTGGAGGAATTATTGAGGTACAATATCGCTGTGAGGCCCCTGGGTAGCCAAGCCATCTACAAACTGACTAGATTAGATTGCACACCCAAGGCAGAATTGATGTATGGACCCAAAAGCTCTGAACGTCTTTGACTTTCTGCATTTGTTCTTTTTTTCTGTTTACGATTTGATGACTGTAGGAAAATGCCCTTTTTTGCATGGTTACACCCCTCTTTTTGCCTGACACTTGATGCACTTGGACTTGATGTGCCCTGGGTCTTTGTCAATCAGGTCCCCAGGGCCAGTGTTCTTTCCCAAAACTGTACCTGTTGTATCCACAATTGGCACATCTCTGGCCACAGGTAAGCCCCTTGTAAAAGGTACCATGGGTACCAAGGGCACTGTGACCAGGGAAGGTCTCTAAGGGATGCAGCACCTGTTGTGCCACCCTTAGAGACCCTGCACCTTAACACCCACACACTACCAGTGGACATGGAACACATCCCTGTGTGGCATGCCTGCAACCCACTGCCTGTGGCCTAGGTAAGTCACCCCTCTTGCAGGGTGCGCTAGACCACAGGTGAGGACACAGTTGCATGAGCCTTTACCCCTACAGTGTCTAAGTCCATTCTTAGACATTGTAAGTGCAGTAAAGCCATAAAGAGTATATGGTCGGAGAGTTGGTCATTACGAACTCCACAGCTCCATAATGGCTTTACTGAAAGCTGGGAAGTTTGGCAGCAAACCTCTCAGCACATTAAACCCACACTGATGCCAGTGTGGGTTTTAATGTAAAATGCACTCAGAGGGCATCTTAGAGATGCCCCCTGAAAAATGACCAGCCTGGTGCGATTCCTGAGAGGCTACCTGCCATTTGCCAGCACCAGACAGGTTTCTGGTCCTCTGGGTAGAGGGCCTCCACTCCTTGGGTCCAGAAACAAAGCCCACCCTGGGCAGAGGTGTCATACCTCCTCCCCCAAGATGGGCTAGGTCCACGAAAGCCTGCCGCCTTTGGTAGCTGACCCGGTCTTTTGTTGCCCCCAGCAACTGGCTCTTACTGGTTCTGACCCCTACTTTGGGAGTGAGAATCGGTGGGAAAACTAAGTTAGGAAGAGAGGAATGCCCATCTTTGCCAACCCCACCCCTCAGGTGGGGGAGGCGAGGTGAAGCACACATCTCAGTACATACCATCTTGAAGATGAGGGAACACAGACAATCAGAGAGAGGTGCATGCCCCTTCCCACTGGAGGGTGGAATAATAGGGGTGTACTCACCCCAAGGAAGGGACCCATTGGTCTCCACCTGCACACCCCTGTAACACACCAAAATGTAGTATTTAGGGGCGACCCTGAACCTTGCCTCCTCAGATTCTAGAAGAAGAAAGAAGGACCGAAGAGCCTTGCTGAACAAGGAAGAAGAGGACAACTGCTTTGGTCCCTGCTTTACCGGCCTACCCAGACTTCGACCTGCAAGCAGCGAAACCCCGGCGTGTCCAGCAGCTGTCCAGAACCCAGAGGACCTGCCCTGCCTTCACCAAAAAGACTGTCTCCTGTGAGCACTGGATTTGCTCAACCAAAGACTCCAACACAGACCCCGGACCCAGCCGAATCCGCGGTTCTGCACCCGACGCCCACGTTAGAGTGGCCCAACACCACAAGGAAGTCTCCCCAGCGAGCCTGGCCTGGGATTCAGCTGACTCGATCTTCTACCAGACCCCTGCAGCCTCAACCTGAAGGGTCCCCCACGACCAGAGCTGGAGAGAAGACCCAAAGCCTAAAGACACCCCTGCACCCGATGCCCCACGGCCTTGGGCGGCCCAACCAATGGTATCCAGGCATCCCCCATCAACCCAACTTAACTCTCCTGCTGGTGGTTGCCCTCAGGAAACTTTGTCCGAGCCTGCAGCCTTTCTTCCGAACCGGAGATCTCCATTGGAATCAACAGAAAGCTCTTAGGCAAATTTAACATGCACAGATAATTGGCAAGGACGGGCTGCTAGGGATTGCAATAATCAGCTGCTCCCTATCCCGCCTCGCTCAGATAACTACTTTGTCTATTCTGGTATTTTTAATGATGTAAAGTTTCCCACATTTGCACTTTTACAGTGGGACTCATAGCCCAGCTGGCACTGTATACATACCCGCCTCGGTCCTGCCTATATGCACCTTAATTACTTATATTAATATACTTAAGGGAACTTGAGCCGTCTGTATGGCAATTTTGCATTTTTAGATATTAGGGAAAAGATCAGACCCTGTTTAGCCACTTTATCCAACGTAACTTTGTATTTGGCATCTCGACTAAAATACCTAGGAAGGAAAGTTGAAGCAAGTGAAGGGCTTGGGGCGTGATGCCCAGTGGCCATATTAGCTGTATGATAAATTTCCTTTTAATTCATTTTGTATGTATTTTTAAACATTATGAACTGTGCGATTTTGTTTATGGTTTTAATTGACTAATAAACTAATAATAATTGAAAAAGAAACAGGGCTCCAGACATCTCCTTGGCACCCTGCATCCGGCCGCCTCCATGCCACTGGTGGTGCAGCTCCTGTGCGGATTGTTGGCGCCTGCAGTGCTGATCTTAACCCCAGGAGCTTTGCTCCCACAACTGAGTGGCCTGCTCGTGAGCAGCTCCTAACAGGCGGCCCCCTAGCCCCATTGGCTAACATTGAGCCTCAGCACTCTGCACCCAGCCGCCCTAGTGACGCTGGTGGTGCAAGTCGAGTGCCTCCTTGACCCTTGGTTCTAACCCTAGTCGTCCCCCCCCCCCGACACCCAGCGTTGTAAGTGGTTTACTTACCTATAAACCGATAACATAATTTTTCTCCATAGGAACCCATGTTGTGGTTTTTCCTCCGAAACGGTCGACCTGTTTTTCTTGTGTGGTTGAAAAGTAAATGGTCTTACTTACCTTTGTATGGTGGGAAACCACAGTGTGACATCTAGGCATATCACCCCGAGTAGTCGCTGTAACTAAAAAGCAATGCAAAAGTAATCCAAAGTATTTTCAATGTATTCAGAACTGTTTTTAAAGCGAATACAAACCTTTAACAATACTAATTTCATCTACAATTGCATTTCTGTGTATCGTTTTGCATTTGAAAGTATATTTTACCTACCTGTGCCAAGTCTGCTTGGTTCTAGAAATAAAACATAAGTATACCTTTTTTATACTTACCCGTTTGGTCTGGATTCTGTCTGAGTATGCTTAACACACCCTCTGATAAGCCTAACTGCTGGACCACACTACCACAAATAAAGCTGGTAGTGATTATCTAATTTAGCCTCTGCTATACCTCTGGGGATCCACTGGAATCTGTGCACACTATACCTTACTTTGGTGTAGTATATACAAAGCCAGCTTCCTACAATGACACAATGTTATGGAGCAATTTTGCATTTTGATAATTTGCAGCTAACACTTGAAAAACTTTCACTGTACTATTTGGCTATTAGTAAACACTCTAACTCTAGTGTTATTACTTTCATACTTTAAAACTGAATAAGTGCCATCTCCGCTTTATAGTTGATGGTTTTAAGCCTCCTTGAAGTTATTGGATTGATATTACAATATTGGCTATTTTATATATATATGGGTATTTATTAAGATATTTAGCAGTTATAATTTTATATTTGCTCTATTTTGAAAAGGACTTTGTTGAAATATATATTATTAACTTTGACACCTTTTGTATTTTACTTCTTGCCTTTCAGATTTCTTTTCTCCATTTTCTAACATTTCCTATTTAGCATCTATATAACACTTAACTCATAAGGAAATTGATGTCCGATTAACTATTGTATTTAATTTGATTATTCTTTGATTTATATTTCACTTATTCAAAAAAAAAAAAAAACTTTAATACATATGCAAGTTACATACACAGCATCAATAATCGTATCAATCAATATAACAACATAAACATCCCGTGGCAATGTTTCACAGTAGTACAGACATTCTCAGAGTGCTCCGACATAAGGTGCAATGTATAGATATAAAAAGTTGTCAAATTCTCTAAAAAGCAAATATTGCTACATTTTATTACTAAACAGGCAGTCACAAATGCAGTTATCTTGCAGACTCTAGGAGCATGATTTGAATGGTGCAGCACGAGCAGTGGCACAGGGCCCAAAAGTTGTCAGAACTCCTCTAAACAGATAATATTGCTATTACATAAATCAATTCTATTATTTCCCTCTTTCATTTCATGTTTCATAAAGTTGCTATTACTTACCCATACTATACCACTTGTAACAGCACAATATATTGCCTTCTGCACATAAACAAGTCACAACACTTTAACAGACTTTCTGTAAATTATATTGTACAACTACTCAGCAAGCTACAACTTACAACAAAAAACTGCTTATTATTAATCACACAGGCGAAACCTAATGCATTTACCATGGCTTGTTCTTTCTTATGCCCATGCTGTACAGCATGAACAAAAGGCATTGGCAGAGCCAATAATTCTCAAAGGCGAGCCCTATTGGCATTGCTTATGCTGGTTTTATTTCTCCTTTTGTGGCTTACCCGTCAGGAGAAAAAGCTGAAGCTAGCCATATATAAATGTGTGACCCAGATGCCCTAGAGATAAAGTTTGCGCAAGTACTACCTACTTCTAGAGAGAATGATACATGATGCCAGGAGTTGGCCAGATAACCCAGTTTAATATCTAGGGCAAAAATCAGAGTTTAGTTCCATTTGGGGCAACAGGCAAGGTGGCACATTTCCCAAACATTAAATCAAAGTAAGGTGAACATGGTTCTAGGTTTCCCAGCTTATTTGTTAATTGGTGAGGGGGACGGTGCTAGACAAAGCAAAAGACTCTTGCCAATAAACTTTTCCAATATGTATTTCAGTTACCTATATTTTGATTATATAAAACCAAAAGACAGAATCACAATATTTTGAAATCTTGATAAAAGAAATTGCTATTTCTTTTAAAGGAAATAGCAAAGTCAAAGTTTTGCAACAGATAAACATTCTAGGGACACTGCAGGAGCTAGTGTTTCAAAGCACTGTACGGTGCCACCTACCTTGGAAGTTTTCAGTTAGGCATTTGTCCAAGCAGTTGGAAATGTGCAGCTGCAGCTCCTGTTTAGGGACCCGGTGCCGAGCATTGTATGGGCAGGTTGCCACATCCTTCGCTGCCTTCGGATTGCTCTGTGCAAAGAGATGAAGCACATGCATACAATATATAAGAGGAAGCCAACAAGACAATGTAACGTGGTGGCACCTCACAATATTTGAAAAGTAACTTCCACCAATACTCAATAAAGATAATGGAGTAATCAGATCAGATGTTAAAGACATTCCTGAAAAGAGTTCAGAACTGCTTGATTACCAAAGACCCCTTCACTTACTCTCATCTGTAGCAATTCTAGCAGTTTTTGACAGAAGCAATGGATAGAACATCTCCACTGGCTGAGATAAGAGGAATGGAATAGAGATATGTAAACTCTAGTGCTCCAACCACCCTTACCATAGCTTAAAGCCAGATGAGAATAGACCAGTCACCTTGAACACACTAAAAGAAAGATGTGAAAAATGAATGAATAAAAACATCATTTACAATTAAGCTTATAGAAAGATGCTTTATTGGAAAGCTTGATCCCCAAAGAACCATGCTGCATTACATACAAAGACTATGCTCTTGAGACCTATCAGCATTTACCAGTCACGTCAAATAGACACTTTTGGGAGGGAACCAGAAGCAAGCAGAGTACCATTTAGAATAAAAGAACGGATGAACAGGAGCTCTGAACTCCCAGCTCTACTATTACTCCCAACATTAAAGTTGGCATTTTCCTACCTTTCTTTCATCTTGATCGGGTATGGTAGAAATGTCCAAAACCACTGACACAACATATTTCTTGTAGTCCGTGTGTGTAGGGGTCTGCTTGTTAGTCCACAATCAGTTTGTTTGTCTACTGGCAGCCACCAATTTGGAGAAACTAACTACTATTTCATCAATAGCAGCACAAAACACACCTCACAGTACGTTGGTTTATTGATGCAACATGCGTTTTAGAATCTACTATAGAACTCTATGCAACTTGCACTACATAACGGAGGACAAAAAAGACAAATTATTTTAATATTAAGAGATTTGGCTGGGGGAATACTCCATTATCAGTGGTATGGTGGGTCTTGTTAGGAGGCGGGAGTCACTCAATGGAGCTTAGCACATAAATTGTGATAGACCAACTTAAGAGTGCACAAATGTAACCACTATTGACAAAACAAACTCCCCAAAAACTTTAAAATCCCAAGAAGTAATCTACTAATCAGGGGCTAAAGGACATCCCCGCACACTCTGTGATGCGGGGGAGGGGGCCCAGTCTTCTCTACATGAAGGGGAAGGGGGCCCCCTCAGCATGTCTGTGCACCGTGTCTCTCTAAAGCAGCTGCAGTATGCAGCCTGCTCTGAGCGAACACAGCGCTGGCCCAGGACTAAAAAGAACAAAATAACATATTTGTTTCTTTGCAGTCAGACCCTGCCTGGCACCTTTAGGGAGTGGGTGGGGGCCGCTGAGACGAAGCGCCCTCCACACAGCACTGCTCGTTTTTGAGAAAAATGCCAGCGTGGCTTCACATTTTCAGATTCTGCAAATACCTGCACATGATTTTTAAGCAGAACTTTAGATGAAATAATCTGTATTCGTTTTAATATGCCCTTTTGGTCTTTGTTTACTTAAGTTATCAGTCAGGGGTCATTAAAACTGCTGTAGAACACATTTCAAATTGTTTTTTCTTACATTAACTGTTTAAAGTATGTGCTGATAAGAGGGGGGGCAATGCCTGCCAGGACATTAAAGCTAGTCATTGCAAGTGATTTCATAATGTTTCCATTAAAGGATCTGGATGGGACCCCAGAGGTCTTGTTTCTCTTAAGCATGTTTTGAATAACCTGTCAGGCCAAACTTAAAAAGCAATAAACAATAGATATATTTTAAAAATAATTGACAAATATATACCAATAAAAGCACAAAACTGAAAAATGAAAAAGTGACCAGCTTTACTGAAATATTTACAAGTGCTTCATGCATTTTTTTTAAACTAAAGTAAAGTCAACAAAGCAGATTGCCTCGGTGTTACATAAAAAGATTCAGTGAATTCAATATTTAAATAACCACATTAAGTTGCAGGATTGTAATGCAGAGATCTCAACCTCTCTGTCAGATGTTTATATATTTTTTTAAATCTTGTTCTTGTTATTTTGCTTTTCCCATTATAGACAGGTCTACAAGTACCAGAATGAAATGTATCAACTGCTCACACCTGAAATGAAACAAGCATTTGCAATGCAATAGGTCTTGCATTTGCGAGAGATTAAGCTATTGGCATTGTAAACGACAATGCCTTTTATTTATGTGTTTTGAAAAAACACAAATAAAAGGCATTGTCATTTACAATGCCAATAGCTCAAAGTATTGCAAATGCAAGACCTATTGCATTACAAATGCTTGTTATATGTATAATCAAGGATGCGCATTGGACTTAGACAGTATCCATGTGTCTCCCTGCGTAAAGAAGAAATGCAGCAAGCAAGATTGATTATCCTGCAGCTCGAGTGAATAGTAGAACATTTAAAAATGTTTTCATGTTTATCGTTTAAGTATTGCATCCTCATTTTGATACTCGTGTATTTGACGAATAGTTATCATAGGCCTTTAAGAACCAGAACACAAAGTAAAAACAATAGGATTGATCACGTATTGCAAATCGACAGCTCAAAGGATGGTAGTGGAAGAGAGGATGTTTCACTGTTGCTTTTTGAGGTGGCAGATCATAGGATGTCATGAATCCAGGGCTTTAAGTGGGCCGGGTCCTGCCGGTGTTCTAAAAAGAAGGTGCTGAGATGGGTCTCTATCGGGCTCTGCATTTTTGCCTGCACCATCAGGATGCAAAAAAAAAATAAACAATCTTAACTCTGCAGCAGTACCACCCTTCACTATCTTTGATGTAACTTCAAAGAGACTCGTTATAGTTCTTTCACAGTCTCATCATTTGAGAACGGAAGCATTTTCAATATTATATACAACGAAGCCATAGTTGCTTATTTCCTTTATGCAACTAACAATCATTGGCAAAGGCAATAGTCCTGGCTTGTAATTAGATGCAATGACAGGAGCAGCAAATTACCAGTGAGGTGGCACACAATGCGAAGCACAAATTTTTGGCGAACTTATTTTAGGCCACGCCCTACTTCCATCGTCCACGCCACTTCGAGAGCCCGCCCCGTTTTTTCATCCCACCTAAAGCCATGCATGAATCCACAAACAGAATTCACCACCGATACTCCAGGACACCGCCACTACAATCAGCTGGAATGCCGGCAATAAATACATGAAATCCCACAGAATCAAGACACTTAAGGAAACACGGGTGCCATATTGGAATAGGCGCGTAAAAGTTATCAAATCAGCGAAGAGCGCTTCACGTTCACAGAAATCTGCCTAAAAGTTGTAAAAACTGCCTACATGCAGCACAATCCAAACGTTACCAACAGCGCCGTTGGAACCGTTAAAGTTGGTTCCTAGCAGCGCGATCAAGACAACAGCAGAACACTGGCCCACCTGGCTCAATCAGGGTGTGACTGAACCAATAGAGTTTGGCTGCTACAGCAAGCCGAAAAGCACGAAAAACGGTACCGAAATATAAATTTAAAAAAATAACTTTCTGTCCTTGCACTGATGTAATCACCGTCAGCTCGGGTCAATGTAGCAGAAGAAACAAGCCACAAGCGATCTTCATGGTGGAAGAAATGCACGATTGGAGTGTTATAAAACACATTTTTATAAGGGACAGGAAAACAAAAGTAATATTACAAAAGTAATAATGATGAAAGCGCACATGCATATTAAACATATGCGCATGGCGTCGGGTGAACCTGGCACCATATTCCAAAGAAGGCGGAAGAGACGCCGTGCAGAAACAGGAATAGTCGAATTCCAACAGGTTGATCTGCATTCCAGTTATGCTTCCAGATGGTCCGGCAAGTATTCCGCCATGGATAACCAATTGAGTGGGCAGTTGGGTATTCCAGTTTGAATGGACAACAAGGTTACCAAAGTTCATGTGACTGTTCACCACCGTTTGGCAAAGAAAGAGTGAATAAAATGGCATCTTGTCATTATATCAGCATTGGTATAGGCTGATTGGTGTATTGCTGGTGACTTCAGTAAAGGAATGTTGAGAAATGTAGTTTTTTGAGAATGTTTAAATTTAATTGGCTGCTGTTGAAAATGTTAATAAACGGCGAAGAAAGTATAATCCTCGCCTCGAGTCCATAACAGAATTGAAAATTCTAGATGCGTTGAATGGAATTTTTTTAATTTTTGTACATTGTGTAAGGAAACTTAGCAGGAGAGTTGATTATCGTGTTTACCTTTTCTATGTACTACAGTTTTAACAAGAGGATTATGGTAATGCCAAAATACTAAATGCTGCAGAGGTAAATGATTTAAATAGACATTACATAGCAATAAACACAATAAACTGTATTTTAAAGAGAAGCATGTGTTGCGCAGACCTTCATTTCCCGAAGTTAATGAATCCTTCTTCTTGATTGTGGTGAGGAGCAATTAAAGCACATTGTTGAAATAAAGCAGCCTGTCCAAAATGTTTAGAGTGTGCAAACCGAACACTCTTCTGCAGGAGTGTCTTTCTGTGTAGCACCTCCACTCACGGACCTGACATTTGAATCCGATTAAATAGTCATAAATCATTGCTAGTCCCTTCTGCTCCTAGGAGAGCTCTCTCAAGGCAGTGGAAGCAGATTAAAATCAAGGAAGCAAGGCCACATATGATGACCCAATGACTATCTCAATGGTTTTTAGCTATACTGTAGAGCATCCTGAAGCTGTGCAGCATAGCTACAGTATTTTAGAAAAAGCCTTTGATGCAGCTGCCCATGTCATTTTGTAGGCACACACCATGTGCGCTAAATGATGTGGGCACTTTTTTTCTTTTTAATTACTGATCAGAGTTTGATTGGTAACCAAAATAAAATGCGCATAAGCATTTTTTTTTTTTTTTTTTTTTTTTTTTTAAGTGAGCGGGGACGGATGCAACAGGGGCAGAAGCATCAAAAGGGAAGACGGGGAAATATGGAAGCAACACTGAGCAGGGCAGGGGGAGGCTAAGGCAACATGGGCGGCATAAGCAACACAGGGGGACGGGGTAAAGTGTGTGGGAAGTGCCTGGCATACCCAGCACGGCGAGTTTGGAAAGGAGAATGGAGAGCTGGTTGTGGGGGGCATTGCCTCGCTCGATCACTGGGTTCAGACACCACTGTTAAAATGCTTTAATCTGCGTGACAAAATGGCTCAACAAAACAACCTTTTAGGAGGGAAAAACAATATACATTTTTATTTTTAAATGTTTACATCTCACAAAACACATACACGAGTTGAATAGGATTCAAAATGACTATTTACTTTGGATCCTATGCAGTAAGTTTTGTTATCTATCTATAGGCATTTGCTTGCCCTGGCTTCATCATAAAAACAAGCTACAAGTGAGGCAAGTCCAGCATTCTTGTCTGGGAAAGCATTCTGGTCAGGAACTGGAGAAGTTCTGAACTCACCAACTTGTTTTGTTCTGGATGTGGAGCAGGCGGCTGCACTTGATCCTGTGGTGCTTCGGTCGCCATTTCGGCAGAGGCCTTAGAGCTCTGGGGCCATTGTGTGACTACGATGGCTACAACTCCGGTTACTGCTGGATGTGAGTAGAGGGAGACTCGATTTTGCTTGAGTAAAATAGCCGTTGATTGGCTGATGAAATATTTACTGAAAGACAGTGACAGCGGCGCAGGCTGGGTCAGAGAGGGGTCGCAGGGGTGCAAGATGCAGTGTGAGGGGCAGGCAGCTCCTAGAGGAGACTCAGAGGCAACATCAAATGGAGAACAGAGCGCTCCCTTTCTGAGATAAATAAATAAATTTGTTTATTTGCTTGAAATGGATAAGCACAATACCTTTCAAGCAAATAATCAAATTGCTTTCAAACGCGCACACAGGCTACCTTGTCAATGGAAAACAAAGCTGAAAGCGCACATGCATATTAAACATATGCGCATGGCATCGGGTGAACCCGGCACCATATTCCAAAGAAGGCGGAAGAGACGCCGTGCGCGGGCAAAAGAGATGCCGTGCGCGGGCAAAAGCGATGCCGTGCGCGAGCAAAAGAGACGCCGTGCGCGAGCAAAAGAGACGCCGTGCGCGAGCAAAAGAGACGCCGTGCGCGAGCAAAAGAGACGCCGTGCGCGACCAAAATATCCAGTCCGGGTGGGCGAGCCAAAAAGGAGACAGGGAGGGAACAAAGAAGCCTCACTTGCAATGAAAAGCGAGCGTTCAGCATAAATTGTGACGCGCGCCAATCAAAAGCATGGGCGGAGCTTCCACCCCACTTCCGAAGTCGACTTGACGACAATAGATCTCGCAGAGCGAGCAGCGCATGCGCTGCGACGCTAGGCGAGACCTAAAAATGAGACGTCACTGTATAAGGTATAATGAATGATTTCACGTTTGCATATGGAGCATGGACGCCTTTTCCTTCATGGTTTCCATAAATTAGGTTTTGGTTTCATACTAGTAGCTCCCATAACAGGACTGTACAGCAGCATTGGCAAGTTTTGTTTTCTTAGGTTTCCAAAATAAAATCCTTTCCTCGTGTATAAGAAGCTACTTAGTGATACCAAAGCAGTGTCTCGGGGTCGGTGGGGGAAGGGGACCAAGCACATGATTTTATTGGGAAGGTGAGGCTAGTGACAAGTGGGCATAAGGTAATTATTGCTGAGAGGGGAGTCATGATATCATGAGAGGTCCGAATGTAGTCAATTTGTATACTAGGTACAATTCCTAATACATTTAGGGTAAGCTTCCCGCAAAGGGTCCTTGAACGTGCTTCAGGGACAATTCCTGCTACGTCTGCATAACAATTATCTGCTTGGGTCAAAGACAAAGTTTTCTCTAGGGTGTCACTTGGAGTGTCACACGCGAGGCCTGAAAATGTCACACATTAGCTGCTGCAAACAATGAAATGTCACACATTAGACTTGCAACTTGGGAACCCTGTTTAACATAGTTGTATGTAGGTATGGTGTCCCCTGTACATGCAATAAAATATGGATAAGAGCTCTGTAGGGACATATGATTTATTTTAATCCAAGCAGGTGCATTGAAAAGGTAACAGCATTTCTTACACTGAATGTGAACCCCTCAACAAGTAATTTAAAATTTGTTACCAGGGCCACTGGAATTATGAAGCATGAAAAGACCAAATTATGCAGCAGGGTTGACTATATTACGCAGCAAGAAAAGGCAAATTATGCAGCGTAATGGGGCACATTTTGTGAATGGTATAACTTCAAAATGTTCTCCTTTTTTAACACGTTAACACTGCCTGGGCAAAGGGTACTATTTGGACTAGTTTAATATACAAATACAGTAAAAAAGCAACAGAAAGGTAACCAGTCAACTTTTGCATAGGGCCTTCCACTGCATAGCAACACGTCACTGAGATTTTAGTACCTTTTGAACCGTGTGAGTTAGAAAATGATTTTTGCTAAAATCTGTAACCTATGCAACAGACAAGTTGTGGCAAACACGGCAAATCCATAATAATGTGTAAAACAGCGAAGCCACAAAATCGCATAATTCTAGTGGCCTATCTATTACCTAAAACAGCAATTACCCATATTACTCATGCCTGCGTGAGCCATAACATGCATCTGCATTATTTTCTGTATGTTATTATATGTGATGTTTAAAATGCCACTAGCCAGACTATCATCAGTGTCCCTAGAAGTGAACTATAGGGGTGCACACATTAAGTCACAGATAAACTGGTGCTACACCTGGGCACTGAGAATAAGGCACTAAATGGATAGGGAAACTGCCAGTCTCAGAATGGGAGCTCTGCAAATGAATATAGAATGTTACAACGCATGCGATTTTATCGCATGCCATTACAACGTGGTCGTTACAACGACCGTGTTGTTAGTACGCAATACCTTTACATCGCAAGTCATTACAACAACTTGCTGGACTTAGGAATAGTCTTATTTACTATTCCTACTCCAGTTTGCGCAACAGCAGGGAAGGTGTTGGATTTTATATCCAACACTTTTGCGCCCCCTACAGCAAGTCGTTGTAATGACTAGCGATGTAAAGTTAGTGTACTAACAACGCGGTTGTTGTAACGACCGCGTTGCAATAGCTTTGCGTTGTGTAAACAGTGTTGTAAACGCTGTTTCCCCTGCAAATATATGGGAGATTAACTCACTGTGCCAAAATGTAAATAACCTGCTTAATGTTTACCTTTTGGTGGCTAGATTTAATATGCATCTGCACATCCCTTACAAACGTACTCCCTATTTAAGCACAAGTGAGGAAACTTCACCTAGCCCCCAACGTTAAATTTTGTTAATAAAAATAATATAATAAGAACTATGAGCATGACTCCATTTTTAGTGTGCATGTATCTATTGCACGCTCATCCGACAAAAATAACGTTTTCTTTGACGCTATCATGGAAAACCCCTGCTGATGTCATGAGGATGCAGGTGGCAAAGATGAAATACTTCTACAGGATGGTTGGTGACTGTGTGGGAATGGGCATTGTGCCCCCCCCCCTTAACACTCCTTGCAGGGGGGCCCGCTAAGGGTTTGGTACACCACTGCTAGCAATAATAAACTATCACAGTCCAAGCAGTGAAAACCTTTTTCTACGACAACCACAGACACATTTTGAATACCGTTTTTTGCTAGATCATTTCCAGGTAGACTCAACCCACGCATTAGTGCATACGTTTTCATCCTGTCCAGATGAAAGGACTTGCTCCACATGGTTTGAAACTTACAGCAGTACCTTTACCTTGTGAGTTTCTTGGGCCTATGAATTACTGCCCACTATTCATTTCACAATAGTAACCAGTCTGAGCACTGGCAAACAATCACTCCAAATACTGAGGAACCTTTGCTGGCAATAAATGATTGGGTGATGCATAGTCAGCTTCTACTAGAAAACATGCCGGTTCTTTTTTAGAACTAAAGTGACTTTCCTCAGCTCTCCACTAGTATTTGCCTTTAGTAAAAATGTAATGAAAGAAAAGATTCTATGGGTTTTGGAAAATTAGGAATGCTGACCAGATATTTGGTGGCAAAGTCAATTAAACTGTAAGTGGAACATGTAATCAAATCCATCGGCTTTGAAAAATATTCTCACTCAAAACTGTGCACTAAAAACACAGGAATCCTGGCTAACTCATTTATAGATTATTGGCAATCACTTTACTTAATCCTATGAATTGAAGGGAAAAGACGGTCTCCTGTGACCACGAATGCAGCTGTTCATTTGGATCTAGGTCTCTAGACACTAACCTGCTTTTCTGCCTGCACACTCTCCATGCTTGGTCTCCCTGTTAGGGACCAAGTGATTTTTAAACGTTCTATTCATGGCACAATATAGTTCCTAGGCAAGCACAAGGGCTCCTATAGGATCTAATAGCTTGCTAGGAGCCTGGCCAGAAACATCCATCGGTTAATTAAAATTATAGGGATCCAACTTCAGGTTGGATTGGCCACTAGACTGAAAGTTTGTGGTTCAGTACCTCAACACTAAAATGCTCTACCAAACATTCAGGCCCAGAAATTGAATTTCCTCCTTAAAAACACACATCTTCTGTTCTCAGTGCGAGTCACCAGGATGTCAAGCATGAGCCCACAGTGCTCAGTAAGGAGTCCATATGTTTAGAAGTTCTTTCCTACCTATATTAAATGGCTGGGCAGAGGTTCTCCCGTTGGCTGGGTGGTGGGAGGTTATACATGTGAAGTTAAGTAACTAGTTTTCATTGTCACCAGTACTTCATTTTTAAAACATTAAGTGCCAGGGCCCTCCATCACCACCCATTGCCCCTGCCAGTGCTGACAATGACAGTACCAACATAAAACCTAGCTATCACACTCCTACCAGTGTGACAATTCAGACTATTTCAGACCACACAAAGCTATAATGACGAGAGGCTGAAATTATTCATTTTCAATGTGAATAGACTTAATAAACATGGTTGTGCTCATCTCAAAATTAAATAGACAACGCCACCACATGGTGGAGGGTCATTAGAGCCGGTGCGGACAATAAAGTGCTGGTGCCGAGCACCAGAAACCACCGGCTCAAATTAAGCACTGAAATATGCAGCAAATGCTTACTCTAGATCACATGCTGTGTAAGGATTATTTAACAGTAGCTTTGTGGAAGAGTGTGAAGTGCGAGTAGTGCCAAACATGCGTTTCAATGTTTAACGTGCTTGTGCTTCTCTTTCAAACTGTACAGCCACAGAAATGTATGTATTGATGACCAGGTTGCTACTGATGAAACACCATGAATTTAAGACATCATCCATGTATGCCAAGACAGCTCTTTTTGTTGTCAAGTGTCCCTTTTGGTTTATGAGCAGCAAATAAATAGCACAATTGAAATGTGTCCACAATCTGTCTTGCTATAGTGCTTTTAGTAACTGGCATCCCCTTTACTCATGGTGCACAAGTCAGAAGGAATTGCTGTGCTTTTCTGATTGTCTTTGTCACCTGCATGTAGTACATAATCAGGTTCCCGCCCATTTCACAAATAAAGTAGATGGAGCTCTATCTGCATTTGTACTTGAACTTTGGAAGAAAGGGTGGAGTTAGGTTTGATTCACATGAAAAGGATAAACAATTCAGAGGATGTGTTTTTGGTTTGTCCTCCTTACAACCTTAGCCTTATGAATCTGTAAATAAGGCTCTTGCATTGTTAATGCATGAATTTTACTAAGTCTACACAAAGGTGACATTTTCCTCCCAAAATTCCCTTTAATGTTTCAGAGTTGTTGTGAGCATTTTCAGATGGAGGGTTCATAGGTCCCACATATTAATTTCCTTAATGGTGCAGGAATTGTTCATTAAGGATACTTGCTTTTGCTCTTTCCAGAAAGCTCTTCACTAGTATGACAAACAGGTGTTTCCTACCATAAACACCAGGTATGCCTGTACTACAGACAACTGTACTGTTAACAAAATTAATTATTTGCATACTAGTAAATACATGTGTTGGAAACAATTTGCCTCAAGTGAGATTTATTTATATAACCTACCGCATTTATACCAGTTAAGAAAACAGTCACTTTTGTGAATTACAGTTCTGGTGTTCTGCATCCTTCATCACCTTCATACACCTCTGCAGTAGGTTGAAGTGCTGGAATTCTAGGCCTTCCAGGTCCATCAAACATTTTAAAGTTTCTGGGTTCCAGATAATAAATATTTACCTTCCCTTTAGTTAGGAGATGTGGAATAGACAGGAACTAAACATTTTGTTGCAACATTGTGTGGTGTGAATACCCAGTCACGCCCCACAGTTCTGCTACCAGTATCCTAATATGCGAGAGCCTGCACTGGCTGATAACCAGAGAAATAACTAGTAGTGGTAGAAAAACATAAGGAAATGTCCTGAACCAGTTTAGCCACAGAGCATTCTCCGCTGGGTGTGGGAACGTGGATGCAAAGTTACGGCATTTTAATTTTTATGTGGAAGCAAACATATCTAGGTTTGGTGTTACCCGGGTCTTGATGACCTCTTCCTCAACCCCATATCAAATGTTCTCATGTGAAATGCCCAAATGTCTGCTTAGAGCATGGGAGCCTACTTTCTTTTCCCTGGCAAGTGATGTGCCACTAATAAATTGTGTTGAGTTGTCCAGTGCCAAACATCTTGAGCAATTTTTTAATTAATTCTATTTCTCATTGCTTTTTTATATAAAATATGGTCATAGTACTGTCTGTCTTCTATTTCTGAACCATGTATTTTGACAGAAAATACTTTAGGGCTACGAAAACGGTCTTTAGCTCTAAAACATGAATGTATTAAGTCACATTGGCTGGTGCCCAATGACCTCAGAGGTCTGTGAACATTCTCCCCGTCATCATATTTTCTATAGTCTGCCATGTTAACTCTTTTTGTATTATGACTGGGAGGATCTAATGGTTAGCATGAGCAGGCAGTGGCTATTGATTTGATAAGCATTGATTATTTGGTCCCATATGAATAATTATCAACATTTTCAACACCCTTCTGTCAGAGACCAAGATGTCTATTAAAGGCAACACTGTTCCTGCTGGTACTCTTATGTATTGCAGGTATGCCCCCAAAGAGATCTTTCAAGTGTATGGGATTGGGGAGGACTTTATGTTTATAGAGAATCTCAAACAGTAGGGTAGTGGTCTCAGCTGATTAATGTTGTTTTGGTATACTGGAATTAATTTCCCTTAACCAGTCAATTGTCTGCGTATGGCTATACATGAATAGACTGTCAATGGAGATTCCCAGCCACCACTGCTATACATTTGGTAAATAGTCTTGGTGCAGACTTTGTCCTGAAAGCCAGTATCTTGAAGTGACTGTGTGCCCCTCATCACCTCCCCACACCCCCACTGCCAAACACCAATCTTGAGTATTGTTCCTGAATCAAGTACTGGCCTCAGTGTTAAGCCATGTTAAGGCATAAAGACGTATACAGAGTACACTCCCTGGTTACAATTCTTCTAAAATAACATTTGATTATTCCATTGAGCATCATTTCTTGAGAAGGTACTGATGGGGTTTCATTGTAATGTCAGGGGTCACCGGCGAAACATGCAACAGAAATTTGGGATCGTATCTCCTCCCTGCCTCCTAAACTTTTCTTCTTTATGGAGACTTGATGAAACGCAACAGAACTTCCGTTTATCCCCAAGCTATACCAGATCAGTATTCATTGCTTAAACTCGATAAATAGGGTAGAACTGTTGGAGCGGTGGCTATTGTATTCCACGACTCCCTCCAAGTTGAATTGATTGACACTTTAATATCTAACTGGGTAGAGTTGTGTTTGCAAAATTTTAATTTCTGCTACGGATTACTGGAGGGGAGCATGGATATATCGCCCCCCCCACACCCTCCTCCCCAGTACGAAGAAAGACTTTAGTCAAGTCTTTAATTTACTGTATCGCACCACTTATTCTGGCCACAAGCAACTTTTTGCTCCTAGGCGATTTTAATTTTCAAGGGGCAAACAGAGGATGGTGATGTGACCAAACTTATAGCGGACTTGAAAATGTTACGACTCACACAAATTGGGTCAGGACCTACACACAAGGCCAGACACACCCATGACCTTATCTTTACAAATTCTGGGGAAGTAGCGTGAACTTCCCCTTCCTATTACTTTGACTGACCACCACCTAATCCAATTTCACATTCCATGTAAAAATATACCAGTTAAGTCTGGCACATAACTTATTAAACCTACCCACGCTTAGAAAGCGGTCGCGTCTGCCCTTTTTTCTGTGCTATATAGACCCATATCAATTTCGTCCCGTGACGATATTGATTCTGCTCTGAACACTTATCATAGTTCTCTTTCGAGGGTTTTTAACCAAATCGCCTCAGTTAAAAAAAGTTTCATCCCCTTTAGCGAAAGGTCATGCTCCCTGATATACTGAATATCAGCAAGAGTTAAAACTCAAATGCAAACGTCTTGAACGGAGATGGCGTGACACTAAATCTCTGGACGTCAAAGAAGCATACAGGTTACTATTGAAAAGCTATCATAAACTGCTCAGGAAAGCCTGTAAAGAGTATCTATTGGCTACTATTGATCATGCGGTCAATTCTATTGAGGAACTCCAAAAAACTTTGAATAGTTTTGTAAAACCACAAGCTTGTTCTCGTACTATCCTGGCCTCACAAAAACTCGTTGGCGGATTTCTTTGAAGACAAAATTAATCTGATTTACAAGAATTTTCCACTGCACCTGAATTTCAAGTGGGAGGACATAAATTTTAACCGATGCCCTCCAAACATCCATAATACCTTGAGCAATTATGAGTTTTGCTCTCTGGAACAGGTGCAGAGGATGTTATCTACAGCCAAATCTGGCTCCCCCATAGACCATTGTCCTCCTGGAATAACTGCCAGTCTTGTCATCGATATTGCACCAGATGTTATGGTGCGGTTTAATCTCTCCTTAAACTCAGATAACTTCCTGTGAAATGGAAATGCGCCCAAGTTTTGCCCATTCTCAAAAAGCCTTATGCCAATTAAGAGATTCTCTCCAGTTATGGCCTGATCTCCTTGTTACTATTACTTGCTAAAATTCTAGAGAGTTATGTTAACTCTCAATTGACTGTCTTTCTAGAAGCACACAAGATTCTAGACACTTCACAGTCTGGATTTAGAGCATCACATAACAAGGAGACTGCAGTAGTGGCGGTCTCTGATTATCATTGGATACATGAACACCAATCATGCTGGTATTGCTGGACTTGTCGGCGGCCTTTGATATGGTCTCCCATTATCGCCTTATTCATAGATTATATGAGGCAGGGATATGCGGCAGTGCCTTGCTTTGGCTTAGAGATTTTGTTGACAACCGAACCCAGAATATCTGCTTAGACTCCTTCCAATACAGAACAATGAGAATTAATAAAGGAGTACCACATGGCTCCTACCTGAGCTCTACATAATTTAACATCTATGTAATGCCATTGGCACAGATAGTAGGAGCATATCAATTTGAGACTGTACATGGACAATACCCAATTACTCCTCTCCTTCGGGCCAGGTCCAAGAAAAGTTCTATCTCATTTAGCTCAATGTATGAGAGAGATCACGGCTTAGGTTTCTAACAACTGTCTCCAGTTAAATGGAGATAAAACAGATTATGCTTTTTGGCAAGGCACAGAAAATCTGCTCAGCCGATTGGTGGCCACCTGAGCTTGGCCCAGCTACTGTCGCCAAACAGGTGGTGAAAAACTCTGAACATTAAAATTGACCTAACCCCTTCTATGAAATCTCAGGTAGAATCTACTTGTGGTACCAGTTATGCCATCTTGCAACTCTGGAGGAAAACCTTCATGTGGCTCCCTCACAGATACAGAAAGACTTTAGTCCAGGTCCTCATCACTAATCATCTGAATTACGGGCACGCACTATTAGGGGCAGCCAACAATACCTTGTTGGCCAAACTACAAGTCGTGCAAAACACAGCAGTGTGGTTAATCTTAAACTTGCCCCCTCGCAAATCCACTGCTCCACTTCTAAGGGACCTTCACTGGCTGCCCATTAGTAAACTGATACTTTTAAAGATATGTTGTTGGACCCAGAAGCCTTAAACAAGGCACTGCCTACCTACTTACACTCTTAACTTCATTTTTAACATACCTGCAGAGTGTAGAGATCTTCTCTTATGGGCTATCTAAAGATCCCACAAATCCACACAGCTAGATAAGGTAGTAGATCGTTCTCTTATCTAGCACAATTTTACTGGAATAAACTGTTCTTTCCATCTGTTCTGGTGCGGAGCACGCCAAATTAAAAAAAAGATGTTAAAAACCTGGCTTTTCAATGTTGCTCTCTAACCCTATAACCATGCGGATTCTTTGACCGCTGCATTAAGCGCCAAGATGCCCGTATGGGAGTGAGTCGGACGGTATAGTAAGTGCTCGGTAATGTAACATCCTATTGAGGTAGAAGGGTGAGTTCTCCCTCTTGCTCATGGGTTTTATTGAAGGTGGTTAGCCTGTGAGCTCTTTACAAGAGCTCTCATTTTGAAGCAGAGTACAGATTTGTCTGAGGTGATTGACTGCCATTCTATCCAATATTCTCTTAGTCTGCTCCATGCTGGTGCCAAATGCACTAGCGGTAATATGATGGTCATCCGCTGGATTAGGCAACCCCTCAAGGTTTGCCCTTTACCTCTTCAAGTCTACCTTTAGTAACTAGATTGCGGCCATTGAGAAGGTCTGCCCTAATCTGCTGTAACTGGAAAGGAGTCTGCGATTGCGAATGTAGATGTTTACCCTGGTTTGATGACCCTCTATTAAAGAAAGAGACATGCCTGAAATGATAGTCATGCCTTTGCGGTTTCATTGGCTTTTTAATTTTTTCCCAGCAGCTCATTCTTCTACGTTATGAAAAGACTATTTCCCGAGAAAGGTGCATCAGCAACTTATAGCTGCATTGCTGGTTTAAACCCAGGAATTCTGAGCCATGTGTGTCTTCATAATATCCGGACCTGTCCAAAGCAATCTGCTGGAGAAGATTTCAAGTAGGCATTAGCAATGGCTGTGCTTTCCTGGATGCCTTTGTGTTCTTCTCATACTGGACTGAAAAGTGTTACTCTATCCGCCTGTTACTGTCTTCATCTGGAGGTGGCCTGATGTAGTCAGCAGCTCTCTCCCTTGCTGTGGCTACAACCAATGAGTCTGGCTCCACAAGGTTCCCTATGTATGAAGGGTCCTCTGTTCAAGTTCTGCATTTCTATTCGCTTCGCTGATGTGCACTTGGGAGATAGGAATTCACTTTTCATCTTAAATGCCACCAGAGTCACGAGTAAAAGGCAGGATTCTGCGCTTCCTGCACCCCAGGTCTATGCAGCCATCCACTACATGGACACAGCGAAATCATGACCTGGTGCAACCTTGATAGGCAACATTCTACAGCCTACTGTGGTAAACAGGTTTCAATATTTTGCCACGCTTGGCTCTTGCTTCTCATACTGTGTTTTCCTCTAAAGCTTCAAACTGATTAGGATAATCTCCAGCAGAGAACCAGGTTTGGCTAATCAATAGATCGCTTGTTAACTGTTCTTCAGGGTATTTTGAAGACCTTTAACGCCTCATTGAAACTTTTCATCTTCTGTAGAAGTGCTGATACTTTGACTTTGAGTCCGCATTTTTATTTTTCCCAGAGAATGTGTCTTTAAGGACTGTTCGACCTGTGTTGGCATTTAACATATTTTTTCTTTGGAAGCAGAGTAGCACATGTATCTTTCAATCTCAATTGTCTAAGTCGAGTTGGATTTGGTATGTAAATCCTTACTTGGATCCTCCATCTTTAATGAAGATTGACTTTTTTCCCCAATGTGCTTTTTTGCCTGAGCTTTTTAACTTGAATAAAAAAAGATTTTATATACAACCCTAAAAAACAGTTGTTACAGCAATTAGAAAGTCAGGTATAATTATGAGACAATACACTTCCTTCATAAAGGTCATACGGGTAGAGCACATTTCACCACATCAGTGAACATGATGAATTAATGGCAGGCCACGCCTCTCCACGTCATGTGGCAGTCAGACTTATCTCCTGGCTAAACAACTTAACTACCAGTGCTTAATTTGTACAAAGTCTAAGTGCTAGGGCCCTCGTCAGGAGGCCACTAGAGCTTGCTCCATCCATTGCTCCTGCCCGCACTGCCAATGACAGTATCATCACAACTACTACACACCACACTCCTACGAGTGGGGCAACCCAGTCTATTCCATGACCCAAAGTTATAAAAATAGCTTGGGCTGTAGATATTGGTCATTTTTAATGTATGTTTTATCATTAAACAACTGCTGTGCTCATCTCTAAATCAGAAAAACAGTGCCACCATGTGGCAGGCTGTCATAAGTGGCAGTGTTGACAATTAAGTGCCGGTGCTGAGTCCGAGGATGGAGGTGTGTAGACGTTCCAATTGTGAAAACTGTAATAGGTTTCTGAGTATTATGATCTTAGGTGGAGGAAAAAACTTTTAAGAGGCCCTAAATATCTTGAGGATTTGCCCTGGATGACGAAGAGATTAATGTAATTCAACAATGTCATTACAGAAAACTGCATCATGCAGCCAGCTCTGGAGTTTAGGGGGGCACCTTTAAGCCACACGACATTTTAACTCCTTGTGTGCAAACAAAGTAATGGTTACATCCTCAGCAGCGGTGCTACTGTGCCGAGGATGTAACCATTACATCTTGGCACTGGCCCACTGGGAAAGCTGGCGCTCCCCCGTGGGCAGCCCACCTACATGCCCCCCACTTTGGATGGCAGCAGAAGCGCTTCTGCTGCCACCCCCAAACCTCCCGACTTCGGCAATCGGATGACATAGGCAGGCTGATGTCATCATAGGCCGGGGACGCGCTGGAAGCCATTTGCTTCCAGCACGTCCAGAGAGAGGACGTGATCGAGGTAAGTCCTTCTCTCGGGGGAGAAGGGGGGGGGGGAGCGTTCTTTGGGGAAAACAGACACAGGGGAAAGTAAAGAGTTTTTCCTTTCTCCCTGTGCCGGTTTCACATGGATTCCAGCTCCACGATCGCGTGCGAGGCCTGCGATTGTGGAGCAGGACTCCATCCACTGGACCACCAGGGATGCTTTTTGGTGTTGTTGGGCGGAGCAACCCCTTAAGCAAGGGTCACTCCCCTGGAGGCATGTGTAGCCGTGTTTCAGTCCCCCCCTGGGGACTGATTCGGCCAGTGAGACCACCCCCCCCCCCACCAGGGGGGCCAAACCCAACTAGGCGCCAGGGAATTTGATTTTACCCATTTTGGGAGCGAGCCCCTGGGCAAGGGTGGTTTCCCTGGGGGCAATTTCCTTTTACTGTGTTTCTCTCCCCCCCCTACCCCCGCCCGGGGCTGGATCATCATTTTAATCGGCCAGTTTAGCACGCTCAGGGGAGAGGGTGGCATTCAAAACCCACTAGAAGCCATGGATTCATTTTTTAATAAATTACAGGGAGAGACACCTTGGGCAAGGATCGCTCCCCTTTTGGGTGATGAATGTTTTGCCCATTTCTGACCCCCTTGGGGGTAGATCACCCTTTATATTTTTAGGCCCATCTGCCCCCATGGGGGCAGGAGCCACTAGACCACCAAGGATTTGTTTCTATGTAATTATAAATGTTTTGTGAAGTGGCCGCTTGGGCAAGGGTCACTCACCTTTTGGGAATGAATGTTTTGGTATTTCTGCCCCCCTAGGGGCAGATTGGCCTTATATCTTTAGACCGATCTGGGGCAGAAGCCGCTAGACCACCAGGGATTTTATTGTTTATGGCGCAAAATGTTTTGGGGAGTGGCCCCTTGGGCAAGTGTCGCTCCCCTTTTGGGGATGAATATTCTGGCTGTTTCTGCCCCCATTGGGGGCAGATAGGCCTTGTATTTTTAAGCCCATGTGCCCCCAAGGTGGCAGAAGCCACTAGACCACCAGGGAAAGTTTGGGTGTTAAATGTAGTTCGGCTGATGGTCTGCAAGTTTTGCCATTATTTGTGATCGTAACTTTTTCTCTCCTTTTCATTTTAGAGCAAAGCTTTTGTTCTACTTTGGTGCAACTTGTGCTCTTTCGGCACTGGTAGAGCTGCATTTTGTGTAGTTGCAAGTGTTTGGTAAGGAAACTTTTTAATATTGTTTACTCCAAATAAGTATCTATGACCTGCATGAATGCGTTTTTGGAAATGTTGCAATAATAGCAGCATATTTATCTTCTGTTTGAATGTGTTTGACATTTTCCTTGTATATGTGCACAATGTGTATTGTGCTGCCTTGTGTGTAATTTTTTTGTTTTCTTTTCTAGTGGGATATTGGTGCTTGCTGTGTCTGTCTAGCCATCTCTGGCAAGTGTGTGGTATTGTTTTACTGTATATAGGTCTTTGTGTGCTTTGTATTGATTGACTTTACGTTTCAACTGCTCTATGCCAGTAGTTTTTTTGTTTTATAAATCCACACTTTTACTTTTTTTTTTTTTTACACAGTGTTGGGTACTGTTGACTGATTTGTCACGTTACGTGTATAACTAAGGATTATGGCTAGCCGCAGGATGACAGCTCAGCAGGTTGTTGGGATGCTTTGAAACTTCTTCTGACCTGCATCTGTGGCAGAGGAGGAAGGCCAGGATTCTGGCACTGAATTTTCTGTCGGAGAGGAATCATGTGATGATGCTACTCTCGGTGCGGATAAAGCTACTCTCAGTGCGGATGAAGTGCCTGTTTTAGAGGAGGACACTTATGTGCTGAGAGTGCAGCAAGAGGCATTTGGTTTGCAGCCCGGGGCTGCAAGGCTTCCCATTGGAAGTGCTGGACTATTGAGTTGACCCCAAACATGGTGCAGCCGGTGTTGCCTGCTTTTTGTGGTGTTGCAGGGTGTAGAGTGAATTGTGAAAATGTTTTGCCTATAAATGTCTTTGTTGTTTATGCACAATATATTTTTGGCTGAGATTGTTGAGCAGACTAATTTGTATGCTGAACAATGTTTGAGGGACAAGAGTACCAGAATTAAGCCCCACTCTAGAGCTACCCAGTGGACTCCCACAAATCTGGATGAGCTGAAGCCGTTCTTGGGTTTAACTTTTTTGATGGGCCTTATAAGGAAGCTGTTGCTGTCTTCATATTGGTCTACTGGTCTACTGATCCCCTTGAAGGCAACGGCTATATTTCCAGCAATCATTAGTCGTAATCGGTATTTGCTGCTGCTTCTTCAGATGTTGCATTTTGTTGATAATGCTTTAGCGCTGCCACAAGATCACCCTGATTGTGACCGTCTTTTTAAGGTTCGGCCTGTCCTTGATCACTTTGTAGATCGATTTTCAGAGATCTATGTGCCAGGGAAAGAAATTGCTGTGGATGAGTCTTTGGCCCTGTTCAAGTGCCGATTGGTTTTTAGGCAGTACATTCCTAGCCAGAGGGCATGTTATGGAATTAAGATGTATATGCTGTCTGAGAGTAGTACTGATTATGTCTATAACTTCAGGGTCTACACTGGTAGGGATTCCAGTATTGACCCCCCTGGTTGTCCGTCCACTTTGAGTTACAGAGAAAATTGTGTGGGAACTTTATATAGGACTTTAACAAAGGTCATCATTTAGATGTAGATGCCTTTTACACTGGTGTGCCATTGTTCAGGGAATTGTTCAAAGGGGACACTATTGCTTGTGGCACAATCCCCTCTACTCGTAAAAGGTTACCCAAAAGAGCTGGTTTGTAAAAAAAAAAAAAAAATCTTGGGAAGGGACAGTACAGTGCCTTTCGTAGTGATGAACTTCTAGCTTTGAAATTTTTGGCCAGGAGAGATGTCTATATGCTGACTACCATCCATGATGAAAGTACTTCACCTGTGAATATTTGGGGTCAGGTTGCTCAAGTGTGCAAACCTGTGTGCATTTTTTACTACAATAAGCACATGGGAGGTGTAGATCGAGTAGATCAGAGGTTTGAACCTTACACTGCTGTTCGTAAGGCGTACGTTTGGTATAAGAAGTTGGCTATCCACTTATTCCATTTAGCAAGCAACAATGCCTTTGTTGTATTTAAGGATTGCTCTCCAGCGTCACAAATGACATTTGTTCAGTTTCAGGAGTCTCCGATAGGCAGCCTTGTTTTAGTGCAACAGGCAGGAGTTTATAGAGAAGCAGTGGTGGAGGATGTGGCTAGATTGAAAGATCGCTACTTTCCTGACCACCTTCCTCCCACAGATAAAGACTTTCCCCACTAAAAAATGTAGAGTCTGTGCCCGAAGAGGTGTGCGGAAGGAGAGCCGTATGTACTGCCCCTATTTTCCTTCTAATCCTGGGCTGTGTGTGCCCACGTTTTAAATCGTACCACACGCAACAATGCTTTTGCTTGCAACTGTGAGCCTAAAAGTAAACTGACTGGTCTGTATCATTTTATATTTTTGGTTCAGATTTCATGGTTGGCATTAGTGTGAGGTATTTAGTTAGCGCTGTTTGCGGTTATAGTTTTGTTTCTATTGCCAATTGGTTTGCGTTCTCTTTTTTTGCATATGTGATGGCGGTGTGCGTGAACTGGCGCTTGGCTGGTGTGCGTGGATTGGCGCTGTGCGTGGACTAGTGCTTGCCTGGCGGTGTGCGTGGACTGGCGCTTGCCTGGCGGTGTGCGTGGACTGGCGCTTGCCTGGCGGTGTGCGTGGACTGGCGCTTGCCTGGCGGTGTGCGTGGACTGGCGCTTGCCTGGCGGTGTGCGTGGACTGGCGCTTGGCTGGCGGTGTGCGTGGACTGGAGCTTGGCTGGCGGTGTGCGTGGACTGGAGCTTGGCTGGCGGTGTGCGTGGACTGGAGCTTGGCTGGCGGTGTGCGTGGACTGGTGCTTGGCTGGAGGTGTGCGAGTAGTGACTGGCTGCTGGTCACTACACACACTGGTACCCAACTGCCAGTCCATACACTGCGTCAGCCAGTATGGTTGACGTGTCAGGCATGTGGGCGTATGAAAGTGATGGGTCCTTGAATGGCGCTGCCTGTTGATGCGAGTGTTGTAATGTGCTGGGCCCGCGACTGGCAGTGTGAATCGTCTTGTATGTGTAACGAATGAAAGGTGTGTGAATGGCCTGTAAAGAGGTTGGTGCTTTGTGGTGGCTTTACAATTCACGAGCTGGGTGTCACTGGCTCAGGTTTTTAACCTTTTAATTATTAACAGTGCATTTACTTTTTGTGAAATATCTTGTTAATAAAATTTGACACTCTGAACCTTTACTCACCCTCGTGCCTAATCCAACCAGTATGTGTGTGTACTTGAGGAATAGTTGGCTGTGATGTAATATTGGTCTTTTCGGTCTTTCTCTGCCAAAGTGTACATTCTCTCGAGTGAAAATCTACCAATTCTCAATATTTTCGTAAACTAGAAACCCAGGGGAGTACTGGGTGGTGTCCCTCTCATGGATCCCAACAAGTTTTCTTATCCAAAATGCTCTGCAAAGTCTCAAAATGGGACTACAGTCACACATTTTCCTTGCATTACTGTGGCATATTCTTCCAGAATTGGAAAGAAACAACAAATTTCCTCCCACCCAGGGTTCCCCCCAGTCTCCCGATAAAAATGGTACCTCACTTGTGTGGGTGGGCCAAGAGCCCGCCACAGGGAAGGGCCCAAAACGTATTGTGGAGGCAAAACACCTACATTTCTGAAAACTAAACACCCGGGGTAGTCCAAGGCTGCGTGGATCCCCCAACGTTTTCTTACCCAGAATCCCCTGTTAACCTCAAATTGTGTTAAACCCCCCCCCATTTTTCTCACATTTCTGTGGCGGATTTGCTGTGCCGGCACAAATTTCCTACCACACAGCATTCCCCTTGGTCTCCCGAGTAAAATGATACCTCACTTGTGAGGGTGATCCATTGCCCTTCAACTGGAACATGTAAGCAAGCATTGGCATAGCTAATAGGTCTCGCCTTTGGGACCTATTAAGTGTTTAGCCAGAAATATTTGCTTTCGCAATGTTTTTAAGGTATGTTGTAGAGCAGTGTGGCTACTGTGCTCTGTTCTGCAAACTTGGTGTCTAAGTTCTGCTTCGTGCAGTGACATGGGGGCAGTGGCATGGTGTGGAATGTGGTGGTGCGTTGTTATATGGTGTGTGTTGGAGGGATGCATAGGGGTAGTGTGTGTTTTGCAGGGGTGCATGTGGGTGGTATATGCATCTTTACAACAAAAAAACACCAATTGTAATGAGATTAATTATGCTTGAGCAAGAGCAAATGTAATATACATCTCACCATGGACCAATCTAACATGTTTATAATAGTAAACTTTCAATTGAAAACAAAACTATAGGCCTGTTGGTAACCCTTACGTTCAAGGTTTCGGATTGCTTGTGTGACATTTTCATAATTTCAGTAAAATTATGAGTGACATTTCACCAGCTATGAGTAACACTTTCTCGCAAGTAAAATCCAGCCACGAAGAAGAGGGAAAACCTTTCGATATCAGAAGTTACAGCCATCTGAGGAACCAGAAACTCTAGGAAGATTCTAAAACCGCTGCAAAGCACCAGAAATGGAAGGGCAAGAACTTCACAGGAGGGCCTGGTAGTGATAAATGAATGCCAAATTGATGGTTTATTAAAGTAAAGGAGCTGGTGAAGAAGTGCGCTACAGACCCTGGACCCCACCTAATGAACAGTCGAAGTTCTAGACTACTGAGCAGTCAGTACAGAACTGTGAGCAGAGGTGTAACTTAACTAAATTAAATAAAATTAGGATATAAGTACTTTGGCACTAGCGTGAGTGACAGAGTGTGCATCACCACAGTACAGGCCAGCTTGGTCACTACGACTCCGGTCATACTATGCCTTTTACATGCAGCGGATGTCTTTGATAATAGTTTGTAGGCCAGTGTGTGGAATTGGATTGAAATTTATGATTGCAAGTAAGAAAAGCATCTTTGTGACAAAAGCAGTAACCTCATGAGCTAGCCACATAAAATACTGTTCTTTGATATCCATAATACACGTTTGTTGTGGCAGGCAGGTTAACCCTCTGTGCTACTGGTAAGTCAAAAGTTGCACGAGACAACTCTGATCTCTCTGTAGCAGGAACATTATTAATCACCACTTTATCTTTCACTTACCCACGGATTAATTGAGTGCTGGGTAAATCATTCCTGCTGTTCAGCCTGGTCGCTGGAGACTGTTGGGTCACTTGGTGCAGACAGGTGATCTGACAGTGTTGTGATGTGCTGGGTGCAATACTGGCCCATCTGCAGATGTAGATTATAGTAAGGGTGAGAGGTCATGGAGTGGCGCAATTTTAGAGCTGTGCCCTATGCCTTTGCACACACGGCGCCTGCTCTCAGTCTCACCATGACTTTTATAGTCACCAGGGAACCCCCACGGAATTTGAAATCAAAACATCCTGCTGCCACTCAGCCTGCACTGACCAGAAGTCTGTCAGTGACAGTGCCTACGCTGTAGGGCTGGAGGACAAGAGTGCCATCCTGCAGGGTGCAGTTCTGTCTCAACTAAGCTGTCAGCTGAGCAGAGCGCACATGCATCAGCCAGCGTCAGCCACAACAGAGACCTGGACCTCTGGTGCCATGATTAAGGTAGCAGCAAAACTCTGCTAAGCACGCACTGTGTCCAGCAGACAACTAATTATAGGCACTAGTGTTAGCGATCTCCGACTGAGGGAACACCGGCACTTAGATGAGAGGTGGAAGACAGTGTTTATTCCTTACAGTTTTTTGCTGCATCACTTTGCATTAATCAGAATGCGTTAAGAATGTATTTTCATGTAACACGATGTGGCACAACATGCCCTGGTGCAGTACACTGTACAGCCATACTTCACACTTGGTCACTGCCCGCAGCTGGTAGCCTCTCCTGCAGCTTTGCCACGACTTCTATCTACAGTTAGGAGAAGTGTGGCTCAATGGTTAGAGCGGCAGACCCTGATGCAGAGATCTGGCCCGGGACCAGGGTTCAATTCCCGCCTCGGCGGGTCTTGGGCTCAATTTCCTCGGACCTGATAATTCTCGCCTCGGTGCCTATTCTAATCATGGGTCCCACTCTGCAACTCTGGGCAATAGCTTGCTTAATCTCCACAACGGCCCCAAAAGCGCTGGGATGCCTGGCTTCACCTTGGAGGTGCCCAGGAGTGGACATTTCACAGGGAAAAGCCAGGAAGGGTTCCACAGCGGTATGCGTACAGCGCCGGGACACCTCTTTGGGGGTATGAGTGCGCTTTACAAGTACAAATTTCATAGTTCTCTAACTCCGGGCCTGGCGCTCACTGACTGCAGGCAGCTGCTGATTGCACACCGCCTCTAAAAAGCAATTATGTAACTCAAATACTCGGGTGCAAGCACTAGTGACTCACAGCTGCCAAGGTTTCTGATTGCCATTGTCACATTTTCCTAATTTCAGTGTAATTATGTGTGATATTCCAATGACTACAAGTAACACTTTTTTGTGAGCAAAATCAAGCAATGAAGACGAGGGAAGCATCAAAAATATTAGCAATGACACCTGTGCGAGGAGCGAGTAGTTGTTTTCAAGCAGGGCCGACCAGCACCGTAGTGGCTCACCCCAGGACACAAAAGGGGTTAGTGCTTGTGAACAACGCTGAAAACGAAGTAGTACAGTGAGCAAAGACTGCAGTGTGGCAGTCTGTTCAGAATAAATGTCATCATGAACGTGCGGTACGCTAAGTAGTGTAAAGTATATTTTTATTAGGCAGCATTATCAACTTTTAGATTATACCTCACTCCAGGATAGGCAGCGAGAGCAGCAATTCCGTGGCCTGCCTCTGTTTACGGTCGACTTTGACTTCCAGCCCGACTTTCTAACTGGTGTAGTTTCAGGTGCGAGTCGTGGCGCGAGTTAATTATTTAGTATGCCATCAAAGATGCGAGATACCAAAATATCTCTCAAGGTAATATAGTACACTTCAACATTATTGTACACATTATGTAACGTGTAGGCACGCGCAGCAACATTATTTAGTATGCGAAAAAACAAATGCGCACAGCATTGTTGCTAATTAGGAGCAGGTCACTGGGTGAAAGGAGGAGCCCCACAGCCCCCGGGGAATAAATAGTAGCTTCTTCACGGGCCGTGCTGAAAGCTAGAGCGGGTCACTGGGTGACAGGAGGAGACCGACAGCCCCCGGGGAATTAATAGTAGCTCCTTCACGTATAGGCACGCGCGGCAACATCTTTAAAGGCACACACTACTATGCTTCAAGTAAAGATTTGTACGTGTAATCCCCATGTTTGCGCCAGTGGTAACCTACAAAATAAAAAACGTACGGCGGGGTTTGTGACTGCTACCTGGTGACGTGAGTATGCAACAGCACAGTGGGGACACACGAGGGTAGAGGTGTTTATTTTGAAGTCGTCGAATCCACGCAGACAGCGTGAAGGAAAGTTTTTCAAACCCAGAGATCGTCTGCAGGTGAATCTGCTTCAATGAGATATAAGAGGGGCAAGATGTATTTCCCAGGAAGAGTGCAGATTTTACGAGTTAGGTGAGCTGTGCGCAACGAGACGCGCAGCTGACATTTCGCATGTCAATAAAAAAAACAAGAAGCGCAAGCAAAACAAGCGCGCGCGAAAAGCATTGGCCACGCGGGCGCCGAAAGTTAAAGTGATCGCGATGCACTTAATTACCCGTGACGGAGAAAAGACAGATGGCGGCTGCGCGCGTTCATGCGCACATGCACGCAAGCTTGAGGCCAGCAAAAGCCTCTGGTAGCACTTTGAAAACCCCCTTACTAAAAGTCGAGCAAGCAGCGCATGCGCTGCTCTAGGCTCGACCTAAAACGTAGAGATTGAGGGGATAGCACAGAGTTCTAAGCGGTATATTTTTGTTTATAAACGTTTTTAGGTTGATTCTGCATTGAACCACACAAGTGCGGTATCATTTTTATCGGGAGACCAAGGGGAATGCTGCGTGGTAGGAAATTTGTGCCAGCACGGTGATCCCAGACAGAAATATAAGGAAAATGCGATTTATTTATTTTTAGCAAAATTTGAGGTTTGCATGGGATTCTAGGTAAAAAAAAAAAAACGTTGGGAGATCCACGCAAGCCACACATCCTTGGACTCCCCCAGGTGTCTAGTTTTCAGATATGTCTGGGTTTGGTAGGTTTCCCTACAAGGCCGCCAAGCCCGGGACCAAAAACACAGGTGACTCCTTTGCAAGACCAGGTCTTTTTTATGATCAAAAATGTTATTGTCTCCACAGTAAGTTATGGGCCATTTCCTGTCATGGGCACTAGGCCTACCCACACATGGCCTACCATTTTTAATCGGGAGGCTTGTGGGAATGCTGGGTGGGTGGAAGTTTGTGGCTCCCTGCAGATCCCAGAACTTTCCATCATAGAAATGTGAGGAAAATGTTGACAAAGTTTGAGGTTTGCAAGGGATTCTGGGTAACGGAACCTGGTGAAAGCCACAAAAGTCACCCCATCCTGGATTCCCCTGTGTGCCTAGTTTTCGAAAATGTACAGGTTTGCTAGGTTTCCCTAGGTGCCGGCTGAGCTAGGTCCCAAAATCCACAGCTAGGCACATTGCAAGAAAAGGGTCCATATTCTGTGGAAAAATGTGATGCGTCTATGTTGCGTTTTGACCTCTTCCGTGTCGCGGGCACTAGACCTACCTACACAATTGAGGTACCGTTTTTAATCAGGACACTCAGGGGAACACAGGATAGTAGAACAAGTGTTATTATCAGTTGTCTTTCTATGCATTTCTACCTTTCAAATGTAAGACAGTGTGGAAAAAAGATGACATTTTGAAAAATGTCCCCCGATTCCCATGCTAGTATGGCTACTCACGTATTCAGAGATGTGCAAATAACCACTGCTTCTAAACTCCATATCTTGTTCCCATTTCGTAAATACATAGGTTTCCTTGATTTTTATTTTTCACTCTTTATATTTTACCGAATGAATTGTTGTATACCCGATACACAATGAAAATCCATTACAAGTTGCAGCTCAGTTTTTGGCTCTGGGTACTTGGGGTTCTTTGCGAACCTATAAGCCAGATATATCCTGAAACCAGAAGGGTCCCGCAAGCGTAACCGTATATTGCTTTCAAATATCTAGCTTAGTTAGAAGTTACGGGTGAAAATGTAGGCACAAATGGCTGTTTTTTTCCAACTCTATTTCAATAATTTTATTTATTTCAACTGTTACTTTCTATAGGAAAACCTTGAAGGATCTCCACAAATGACCCGTTGCTGAATTCAGAATTTTGTCTTCTTTTAAAAAATGTATAGCTTTCTGGGATCCATTATTGGTTTCACACCCATTTCTACTACTAACCAGAAGGAGGTTGAAAGCACAATAAATTGAAAAAATAGGCTATGTCCCAGTAAAATGCCAAAACTGTAGAAAATTTTAGTTTTCTGACAAAAGGCTGCTTGTTCCTAAAATCTGCGAAGATGGTGATTGTAGCATCACAAACCCTTAGTTAATACCATTTGCAGGGGGGGGGGGGGGGACCAGACTGTCTTCTGCAGCACTTTTTCCCAAAGAACCTAAAATTTAGCTGTATTTTGCCTAATTTCTCAGTCCCCCTCCAGGGAAATCCACAACCCCTGGGTACCTTTAGAATCCACAGGGTGTTGGAAGAAAAGGACGCAAATCTGGCATGGATACCTTATTTGGACAAAAAGTTATGGGGGCCTAAGCGCAAATTACCTCGAATAACCCAAAAAAGGCGTGGCACGGGGGGCAGGGCAGGGCAACAAAAGGGTTAATAGCGACATTTGTAATGCTGTCAAGCACCGGACCTGCTTTGGCACCTCAGCAGCACCTCCCACAAAGGCCGTGAGTGGGCGAGCTTGATATGAACAGGAGTCATTTTAATATTCGTATTCTGGGGCAGTGTCAGGCTAGGTGCATGAAGTCTGCCTAATTAGATGTGCATCTGTGACACAGGGTTCGTGGATGGGAGGGGTGGGGATTAATACAATGTAGTTAAAACTCTAAAATGTAACAGTTTTTCTCAGTAATTTAAAGAGACATTCGGTTGCATGCATCTCCTATGATTTAGTGTCCTAATGCTTGCAGTCCTGAGGTAATATTTTCATCTACTCTTTAGGCTTTGCCAGAATGTCCTTAGTGGCCGTCTCAGGAGTCGCACATTTTAAAAGTCATATCCTCAACATGGGAGTTTTGGAATGGTTTACCCTGTGTCTCATTGGTATTGTCCTACCCTTCCAACCCTTTATCTTCCGAGAACCATATATCAGACAGTTTGTTCAACTTGTGTCAGGTTCTTCTTCAGAGAGTTGAGCCAAGTTTAGTTTCTCTCCATTTTTGATTAAACATACAGCATGCAGCACATCCCTCTGACCTACGGTTGTAGGATATTCTCTATGCAACCCAAACAGCATTGAAGGGTGCCATGAAAAAACTCCCCAGAGATTTCCTACTGTTAAAGAAGATTACCACCCACCCACCCCAAAAACATTTTTTTCTCCAGATGCAACCATCCCTCAACTCCTTGACACTTCTTTTGAGACTTCCTTTGATAACGGAGGCACCTACAGGTTTAGTTCCTAGTGTCTGCCAGAGCCCATTAAGGAGGCCATGGGTCAGTCAGAGGCAACCCAACCAGGGGGTTTTAGCCTTCTGCCACTGCTGTCCCAGTGCCTGTCTTAATATGGCTATGCAAACTGAGCTTCTCCGTGCTCTGTGGTAGCGAGGGCAAGAAATCACAGGCTTCTCAAGGAGGTTAGTGTGGTGGTACTCGGGCATCAATATCATGCCTCCTCAGCAGCGCAGCAAAATCGATGCCCAGCCCAGTGTTCATCTTTGTTGAAAAGACGAGTACTTTATTACATAAAAACATTGAATTCCACTACACATTCAATAATGCATGAATACATGATTCATGGGTGCATGTCTTTGTGATTTCCGGTGAATCCGATGACTAATCAAGTTACCCCTCCACCTCTCTTTGTGGATCTCACCCTTGTCTGGGTTCCACCCCTCCCTCGATCAGGTTCAAAGCTCGAGGTAAGGTCTATAGGTGCAGCTCATTATTTCCTCGCCTCCCCCGTTCAGTTTTAGTCTCTCAGCCTTGGCACGCTCAGTCTCTCACCCAGTTTGTAGCAGCAGTGTTGGATCACGTTCAGCCTTCCACAAGCACTGGGATCTTACTGATAGCAGGAAGCTTCTAGTCACCACAAACATCTTCCAGGAAGCTGCGTGTTGCTCAGGAAGTCACAGAAGGAGCAAAGGTTTCGGACAGTGGCCCTCTTCTGGATGGCTGCCTTTAGAGCGCAGTTCACTCAGACACTCTCGTGGTATTTGACTCATGGCATAGCTTACTCTGGGGAAAACTTGGCACTGCTTCTTAAACAAGACGGCGCTTGTCTGCAGGTGATGAGTCATTGGCATGGTGGAAGCCAGGTGCCATCTTCACATGCAGTGCCTCGAGGCAACTACCTCTAATCTTCACAAGGCACCCTAGAGGTACTTCTCTAGTCACTTGATCTACCGGACTGGTCCTGATCCAATTGCACAGGGGCCACTTGTAGGCGCCTAGCTAGGCTTTTATCAGGTCTACTACTGGGGCACACAGCTCCAGGTACCTTGGTAGCTATGACAGGGATAAGTGACGAAGAACGCACTGTCTGGTCTGACAGTACCACAATTCATTCGGCACCCAAGCTTAATGAGCCTGTCAGACGGACACGGTTGAATAAGCAGTCCCTGCCGTGATCAACTTCTAATACAGGATTGGAGCTTCCTTCCCTTATTCACAGGCAGAAGGTGTTGGCACCCACGACAGTCCAGTAATTCCCACTTCAGATCAGAACACAGGTGATGCTCCCATGCCTCTGGGGAGTTGGCCGTCAGTGCAACACCAACCATTGGCTTAATAGCAGCCCCCGAATACTCTGCAGAGTACCACCACCTTGGTAGAAGAGACCGCATCAATGAACACAGAGAATTCTGGGTTCCCATTTTCATACAGATTTTGCAGAGCGAGGATGTGTATTCCAGGTCTGCTTCCTTGGAACCGGTTTGGGTCAGTTCGCCTTTCATGTGTCCTGGTCAGGTCACCTTCCAGACCTAGTCTCGATCTGCAGTACTGCTATGCTCAGCAGGACAGTCTCCAGATGGAGTGCACACCACAGAAGTAAAATGTAAAGTGAGCCCTTTGCAGATGTACAAAGCAAAGTGATAAGGCTGCACCCAGCTATTTACGATCCCTCCTCACATACGTCAGAAAGAGAGGCAAGAATCTGTGCCTCTTCAAAGGTCTCCTTTCTGTAACAGATGTAGTTGATGGCCTCACATTGCACCCCCTGCGTTCTGCCTAACTGCAGCTTCAGTCATAGTCATTTACAGCCCAATGCATCAGGACGGGCCCTGGCACTTCTAAAGAAAGCTAGTCTCCTCTTTCCTCACTATAGCGCCAGGTGTCCCTCCCTCCCCCATCCCCTTTAGGAGATGCTAGAAATGCACATATGCTGTCTGGAGAAAGCAACTTCTCCATCTTGTACTCTGGTCCAGGATGCGGGGCTTCCAAAATGGAACCCGCAGGTTTGTATTACTCATGCATGGCACACTATCAGCTATAGCACACACATGCATATGTACACACACGCATATGTACACAGCATGGGATGATGGCATTCGGGATACTGCGTTCATCGTGAGCAGCAGAACTTTAGATGAATGAGCCTGTAATTGAGCATTCATCTCACACAGGTAAAAAAAGCCTGTCACTATAATTCACCAATCATGCCACCGCCGCACTCCATGCATGAAACCCTCTAAAGGGATGTCAGTCCTCCGTCACTAGGACGGCGCGCTTGGTGCCCCCCTTCCCCATATTCAATGCAAGGTCCAGAACCTATCTTTAAAACGCTTTGTATTGCATATAAGGCACATCTAGGGCAAGGTCCTGCCTTAAGAGAAAAACGCAGATGGTACGTCCCCAACAGGACTCTTAGGTCCGGCTCAACTAGGAATTTGGTTGTGCCACCTTACAAGCTCTCCTCCTGGGTAAGTAGGAGCTTTATGCTCTGCACGACTCAAAACTGGAATCGCCTTCGCTGACAGATAAAATCTGCTCCCTCTCTTTGGAGTTTCCGCAAGCTACTAAAAACATGGCTCTTTACTAAGCCTTAACTGTGATCATTTTGTTGCTTGTGCCCATTAGTACCAAGACGACTCAGGATAATTGTTTGCGCTTTACAAAACCCGATTCAAATCAAAGACCGGGCCTATTCTTCACGTTCACATGGGATTAGTGTGCGGCATGTCCCCAAAAAAATAATCTAATACCAGGTTCATGCAGTTGGGAACACAAGGCAGGGGACATAGGGACATAAGAACATACATCCTGCAGGGGACATTCCTGTCCAAACAGTGTCTAAATTGAATGTTAATCCACAGAGCCCCCCCTCAATTCCAAAACCCCCAATGGAAAAAACAGCCTGCAGACCACGACAAAGTCCAGGGGCATTCAGGATTTATGCTCTACCTCCCAATAGGTCACATTGACTTCTCCTGTGATCGACACACAAAAGAATAGTTTGTTCCAAGTACTTCCAAATCCAGCCACCGGATGACTGAATTAAGCACATCTTGTGGATCTAGAAAAAGTTCATCCTGCAAAGTACCTTTCATCATCATATTATGATAACTGGAGGGCTCCTCAGATAATTGACTGATGCAAAGGGCCAAAAAATATATACCAAGCTTTGCAACAGGATTCCTTGAGGGCCAGTACAAAGACAAATTCCAGGATCTCTAAAAGGGAACCAGTTACTCGACAAGTGCATATCCTGACAGTATAGCATGACTCCATTATTCATAGTGTAATGATGGCCTACTGCAAATGCTGCATCTTCTTAGAACAAATACAATCTTGGCAGGAGGATGTATCCTTTGAGGTCTACGTATGTGGCATTGGTGGCTCCAACATACCTCTCTGCATTTCACCAGATGATAGGGGAACCTGCTTGGCCGGATCAGATGGTTTTTGTCATATGGACACTGGAGTAGATCTTCGGAATCCATGTTGTTAGATGGAAACCTGGGTCAAAACAGAACAAAAAGATCAGTGATTAAACACCATAAGATGAATGATCTGCACATCAGCACATTACAAGGCGGCATCTCCAGTGCAGAGCAATGGAATTCTTCAATCCTTATCCCCAAGGGCATTCACAATAAAAACACTCACTTAACAGACGAACTGTAACCAGTATTGTAGGAGGAACAATGGAATGAGGTGAATCAGGTGAGAGAAAAGGAGTCTAGTACTTCACATGAAAAACAACCATATTGTATGCACTCTTGGATTCTAGAGGCAAGGACTACAAAACCATTATTGTAAAGCCCCATTATAAAAAGTCAGATGGCACATTCTCTGTTGTAATGTATAGTGTGAACCAGAGGGCAGCAGGAACAAGTCAATTGGAAGATGGGAGAGTGTATTTTATTCCACAATAAACAGCGTACCCATGATGTGGTGCCTTTAAAAAGCATTGGATGTTCTTGCGCTGGAAGAAACACTTCACTGTGTATGCCAGGCCATGGGTGCAATATGCTCGAGGTAGAAGACATGGCTTTTTGGAAGCTCTATAGTGCATTAAAGCTCTCCCTTAGTCTTAGTATGACAGCACAAAGTATTCGGTCGATGCGCCCAAATCCGAGCCACCTTTCTCAGACTTTATTCTGGGTGCAGATACAAGCTGCCTCTATAAAAGGGAAGTTTGCATTGGGCAGGATACTGTGACTCTTCAAAACATCGAATGAGTAAATGTCATGGTGATTACTGGTTAAGGGGCTACTGATCAGGCAAAACAAAGACAGAATGATGTGAAGAAAGTAATTGCATCAGTAAAATTTCAGGGAAAGGTCTAGAGCCTAAAGCACATTAATGAAAGGCCTTCTTTCCCCAAAAAATAGATACATTAATTGTGGAAAAATGGAAAATGAAAAACTGTATACACTGGACACTACGATTTTTACTTTCTTCTAAAAAAAAAAAAAAAAAAAAAAAAAAGGAAAAAAAGTGTCATTATGTAGCCGACTTTGGATTATTCAGAGCAAATACCTCAAATAGTTGCTGACAAACATAGAATAAGTCTAAAAACACCCTCGAAACGGAGCTTTTTTTGCGTGCCTCAGGCATTCCAGAAACAAAAGCTCCGACATACCTCTTTGCCATACGGGTGTACCCCTGCTTTTCTTTACTGTCTATTTTTGTGATCTATGGGATATTCATTAAAAAAATTCATCACCTGCAGTCTGGACAACTACATTAATATTTTGAAGACTAGATACAAACTTAAAAAATCCCTTTAGGCGCAAAGATTTGGGGGCATGTCGAACTGGACTTCCTTGAGTTGTAAATTCAAACAATTCTATGCCACTTCTTGCAGTGTTAGCCTTCGATGATAAGTAAGTTATGTCAAGGGACAGTAAAAATGCTCGGCCTCTCTTCTCCCCTCACTTGGAGATCAAGCAGAATGCAGGTGAATCATTGTTTATTGTTAGATTTGTTCATTTTCAAAGTGTATGCTTTCCAACTTGTGTTGCCAAGTAGAATCATAAAAAAGCCCAACATGTTACATAACAATATGTAAATAACTGTTGCTTCTTGAGGGCCTGACAATCAAACAAAAGAAATCAAATTCTATTATATGTTCATTGATTAAACTTATACACCCAATCAACATGGTTCAGTAAATTCATATCTCGTATACATGCAAAATCTTAATCTAGAATGTGATTTCATGTCAAATTCTAAAATAATGATCTTGTCAAAAAGAACCCTCTAATTTAAATTCCTAATCTAATAATATAAGCTTGAAGACATTTATAAATTCTCATATTAGAGTTATTAAATAAACCACAATTTAGGAAGGTTCAATAAATTTACAGTGCTGCATTTGGCCAGTAACTGAGCATCTGGTCAGGTAGGTAGCTATAGGTTAAGTAGCGAGATGGTTGTTAATTATTTGGGGCCGTGCTATCACAGAGCGTTATGATCACATTGATTAATAGTCAATTTCAAACAGTTCGAATCCCTGGTTCTTCTAAAAGGAAATTATATATGGCTGCGTTTAGTGTTTAATTAGAAATACATTAATCTTTTATGGTAACGGATTGCCATCAACAAAGTACAGTGATCATAGTTAATGTGACTTTTTCCTGCCGCTGTAGAATGTGTCTGGATTTCATAGTTAAAAAATATATGTAAAGAGGAAACAAACTTTTTAATAGTTTAGAATAAGGTGAAAAACAAAAACAAATTGTTTTGATGAAACTCATTCGAGATGGTAGTTTTTTTTTATCATAGGATGGGTTTTGCTAAGAATTCTTTTTACTGCTGGGTGTTTACAGCAGTTTTACTACTGTCAAAAGAACAATAAATTGCTCATCACAAATTATTATTACACCAGTGTCCTAAAAGAGGTAAAATATACAAAAGAGAAATACTAGGTCAGAATGCAGCTTACCTTGTGGGGCAAGTATGATAATTCCAGCTCCCATGTGTCAGAGGCAGCGTCCAGTGGTATGAACGCTGTGATGACCGCGTCAGTATTTATATGTGCCAACATTGGGTGGGACCAGGGGGCCTCTAGAACGTGTTAAACTTTCCGTACCCATGCATACTATTCTGTGGTTACATTGGGAATAACTTTTAAGCCAGTTCCCACCACAAAACAGAACCATCTTGCACAAATCTGCCTACCCTACCATCTGTATCTGCCGCCACCGCTGGATTGTCCGATTACACCATATACAGGGGCTATTGAAACATTTTGCTATTTCAGTTACCACCTATTGCTATAACGTACTAGCTCTGGCAATATCAAGTTGCACATTACCAAAGGCCACAACGCCTGTCGCTGCCCAACCCAAAACTACCTTGATGTCTTGGCGCATGCTCCCAATCCCACCTATGGAGTCAATCGAACAATGCCAATACCATTGTTCACCACATATTATTCAATGGGAGCAGGAGCCATAAAGGCAAACAAAGGGGCTGAAATTGGTCTCACTGCCTGGAAGATCTACCCAACAATGAGTAAATCGAAGAGAAGGTGCCAGACGTGTCAACCACACTCCAGATGCTGCTTTCAGTAATGTAATGTGAAGGTGTCAAAGCACAATAGTAAGAGGAAAATTGCAACCCTTCCTTTACGAGTCCATGATTTCTGCACCAGAGCAGGGTAAGGAAACCAAAAGTCATTTCAGATGGTGCCGGGATACTCCGGCTTCCTTGAGGGACATTAGGACAGATTTATCATCTGATGAGGACCAGCATATACTTATCCTTTTCACTTTTCCATCATTGATTCCATCATAAGAAACTGATAAAGACTGGGCTTGTGTTATGGGAAAAGCCTTAGTATTTTACATCCTCACCAACAGATTGATTTGTCAGGGAAAAGAAAATTAGGTAAACTAAATATCCTCAGATCTGCTACCACATCAAACACAATCACAGGGCATAGCTCTTGTGCTGCAACTACTGTCCTGGGCTGATATAGTCAGAAACCATCAGCTACAAATCCGAATAAGTGTTGTGGATTTTCAAAACCACTTAAGTACCAGCCCACAGCAGTAGATGCAGATTAATGAATGATTAAGGCACATTTATTTTCATAAAGGAGCACTACCTA
Organism: Calotriton arnoldi; assembly: GCA_963921515.1. Classification (NCBI taxonomy): domain Eukaryota; kingdom Metazoa; phylum Chordata; class Amphibia; order Caudata; family Salamandridae; genus Calotriton; species Calotriton arnoldi. Next base: position 2,487,638 of record CAWUFW010001727.1, read on the forward strand.
TATTTGAATGTAATAAAAGCCATTGTCATACTAAAGTGACATGAGACAATGTAAAGGCAAGTACCACATGACTGCCCAACACAGAAGAAGTGTTCATGCAGTATTTCACCATAGGCAGTAAGAAACTTCTGTCCTTTTTTCTCATCATTTTTAATAAGAAGACCGCAGTTGTAGTAAATGAAAATCACCACATTATCACGCATAGACTTCTGTGATAAAGTGCATGCTAACACTCCTAGAAAGGATAATTAAACTGCGGAGAAACCAGAACCCGGAAGCAAGGTTATTTCCTCATCTTTAAAAAATTAGACAATATATCCCTAGCAGGACTGACAGTTCCTTAAGACAATGCAAGGCAGCCTTTGGTGTTTGCACTATTAGATGGTGCTAAGTTATTAGAACAGGTACAATCTTCTCCCCAAAATTTGGGCATAGAAAGCTCTCCAATGACAAACCTCTATTTTGCATGGAGCGCAAAAAAACTTTGCGCTATTCTGGAACCAAACAATGAAAGAGCTTCACTGACTCGCCTTGAGACAAAGGATCTGATTCAAGGTACTGTGCACCAAGCTTTTACAGGCAAAGACCCAAAATATCTGCAAAAATTACAACCTTGCTACACCCCTTGGATGGACCTCAGATCCGGCAGTGTATTACTGATCAGTATTTCTAATACAAGATTAAGTTGCGCAGAGGCAAACCATGGAAGTACAGAGCAAGCAACTCCAAACTCCTTGGACCCACACCCAAGGCTAGAAAACCTCCTGGATTAAAGAGGCTTTTGGATAATAATCACTCACTCCCACGGCCTATCCTCCGCCCTCTCTATGAAGGGACTAGCCTCCAACAGGCATCACAACCCAGGATAACTCTCTGAAGCAGAGAGCCTGTGTAGTTCAGCCTCTGGTCCAAACTCAAGGCCATTTGACCAACAACTAGGCCTGCAAAATGGCCGCAAGCGCAGTACAAAACAAGCACATAAATACATAAACCTATTTCTTAATAGAGCTTCTACCCCTTTCGTATTCAGCCAGATCTCGGAGCACAGACAGCAGAGTGTAATGAACATGCTCAAGTTTCACCCGAAGGTTAGGATATCCCTTATAGCAATGCAACGGCCTCAGCCCCAGTGAAGGCTGCTTGATTATACCCATCGATAGTGCACAGAAAAGCTTACAACAATCCGACTCACCAAGGCCGATTTAGAGATCCATCGACTACTCAGCAGAGTATGATAATGCTTTGGATATATAAGCACAGTGCTTAATAGGAGCCGCCTCCCTTTCGAACCACCCCTCCACCAAACAACCCCAACATGCAAACTCCAAGTGTTAGAGTTTCCACCCGGAAATCTTGCAATCAGCTTCAACAGTTCTGAGATGGTTCCCAGAGCGTTAAGTGGCATGAAAAAACAGTGGGGGGAGGGCTCTAAAATGGGCGTGCCCAATGTAATTAGGGTGTGGCTTACAAAGTAAGCTAAAAATCTGTGCTTAGCATTGTGTGCCGCCCAACTGGTAATTTACTACTTCTGTCATTGCATCCAGATATATAATACAGCAAGTAAAATTACACCACCAGCAAGCCAGGACAATTGGCTTGCCACTGGTTGTGAGTTGCATAAGATAAAGCAGCAACAACTATGGTGGCTTCTTCGTTGTATAGAATATTGAAAATGCTTCCGTTCTGAAATGATGAGACTGTGAAAGTACTTGCCGAGTCTCTGAAGTTACATCAAAGGCAGTGAAGGGTGGTACTGTGCAGAGTTAAGATTTGTTTTTTATCCCGAGGGTGAGGGCAAAAATGGAGAGCCCGACAGGGACCCGTCCCAGCACCTTAATTGTAGAACTGCCGTGCTGAGCACCGGCAGGACTCGGCCCACTTAAAGCCCTGATGGTTCCCTTGAAAACTGTCTTCGTGTATAAACTGTGCTCGCAAGGCAGAGGCAGTGCGCAAGCTACGTCATGTACACAGAGACACATACACCCCAAGCAGGTACTGTACTGCACGGGTCATAGAAATACAATGTAAAACAGAGTCCGGGAAGCCCAACAGACACATACTAGCTATTACACCACCAGGAGCTAAGCTTGTGACTTATGAATGGCGCCTTTCAGAAAGAGACCCTGGGGGTTATTTTTGAAGTTCGACTGCGTTTTTAAAAAAAGTATCATATTTCATAACATAACACATTAACAGCACAGGTAAACATTTGAAGGTCAAGTTGGACTCTTCCTATACCGTGAACTGTAATGCAGCTCGCTTCCTGCACCTCCTATCTTGATAAAACTGGCAACAGAAATCTAACTGCGAACACCGGTGTGTATTTTATTGAACGGTTTATAGTAACGTATATTGAAATTGTTGCCTCAAATGCAGAAGGCCGGCTTACAACAGACTGGTGCCTTGCTTATCAATTACAATACACTGGTGCCTTGCTTCGGGGTCGGACCCGACAATTTTAAACTGAAAATTCAGCTAAACAACGAACGAAAACAGACATTCCCTTGAAAAATTGAGCCCCCCAAAAACTAGAACTGGTCCCTTATACAGAAGTTAGTCTTTGAGGCAACAAACCTGAGCTGCAGCTGGAGGATGTCTGGATTTATCTTACACGAGCCATTTAAAATCTCGCCATCAACAGAGAGAGCTGCATCTCTCTAGAGGGAGAGATCTGTTCAGCTGCATTGTGACATCATCAAGACAACCTGTGCACCTTAGCAACAGGTAAATACATTCAAAGCATGACAGGCAGTATCCAGGTGATGACCCAAGACAGGCGGCAAGCATCCGGGTGATGCCCCAAGACAGGAGGCAGGCATCCGGGCGCTGCCCCAAGACAGGCGGCAGGCATCCGGGCGCTGCCCCAAGACAGGCGGCAGGCATCCGGGCGCTGCCCCAAGACAGGCGGCAGGCATCCGGGCGCTGCCCCAAGACAGGCGGCAGGCATCCGGGCGCTGCCCCAAGACAGGCGGCAGGCATCCGGGCGCTGCCCCAAGACAGGCGGCAGGCATCCGGGCGCTGCCCCAAGACAGGCGGCAGGCATCCGGGCGCTGCCCCAAGACAGGCGGCAGGCATCCGGGCGCTGCCCCAAGACAGGCGGCAGGCATCCGGGCGCTGACCCAAGACAGGCGGCAGGCATCCGGGCGCTGAACCAAGACAGGCGGCAGGCATCCGGGCGCTGAACCAAGACAGGCGGCAGGCATCCGGGCGCTGAACCAAGACAGGCGGCAGGCATCCGGGCGATGCCCCAAGGCAGGCATCCGGGCGCTGACCCAAGACAGGCGGCAGGCATCCGGGCGCTGACCCAAGACAGGCGGCAGGCATCCGGGCGCTGAACCAAGACAGGCGGCAGGCATCCGGGCGCTGAACCAAGACAGGCGGCAGGCATCCGGGCGATGCCCCAAGGCAGGCATCCGGGCGCTGACCCAAGACAGGCGGCAGGCATCCGGGCGCTGACCCAAGACAGGCGGCAGGCATCCGGGCGCTGACCCAAGACAGGCGGCAGGCATCCGGGCGCCGACCCAAGACAGGCGGCAGGCATCCGGGCGCCGACCCAAGACAGGCGGCAGGCATCCGGGCGCCGACCCAAGACAGGCGGCAGGCATCCGGGCGCCGACCCAAGACAGGCGGCAGGCATCCGGGCGCCGACCCAAGACAGGCGGCAGGTCTCCGGGCGCCGACCCAAGACAGGCGGCAGGCCTCCGGGCGCCGACCCAAGACAGGCGGCAGGCCTCCGGGCGCCGACCCAAGACAGGCGGCAGGCCTCCGGGCGCCGACCCAAGACAGGCGGCAGGCCTCCGGGCGCCGACCCAAGACAGGCGGCAGGCCTCCGGGCGCCGACCCAAGACAGGCGGCAGGCCTCCGGGCGCCGACCCAAGACAGGCGGGCGGCATCCGGGCGCTGACCCATGACCGGCGGCATCCGGGCACTGACCCATGACCGGCGGCATCCGGGCGCTGACCCATGACCGGCGGCATCCGGGCGCTGACCCATGACCGGCGGCATCCGGGCGCTGACCCATGACCGGCGGCATCCGGGCGCTGACCCATGACCGGCGGCATCCGGGCGCTGACCCATGACCGGCGGCATCCGGGCGCTGACCCATGACCGGCGGCATCCGGGCGCTGACCCATGACCGGCGGCATCCGGGCGCTGACCCATGACCGGCGGCATCCGGGCGCTGACCCATGACCGGCGGCATCCGGGCGCTGACCCATGACCGGCGGCATCCGGGCGCTGACCCATGACCGGCGGCATCCGGGCGCTGACCCATGACCGCGGCATCCGGGCGCTGACCCATGACCGCGGCATCCGGGCGCTGACCCATGACCGGCGGCATCCGGGCGCTGACCCATGACCGGCGGCATCCGGGCGCTGACCCATGACCGGCGGCATCCGGGCGCTGACCCATGACCGGCGGCATCCGGGCGCTGACCCATGACCGGCGGCATCCGGGAGCTGACCCATGACCGGCGGCATCCGGGATCGGACCCAAGACAGGCGGCATCCGGGATCGGACCCAAGACAGGCAGTATTCGGGATCGGACCCAAGACAGGCAGTATTCGGGATCGGACCCAAGACAGGCAGTATTCGGGATCGGACCCAAGACAGGCAGTATTCGGGATCGGACCCAAGACAGGCAGTATTCGGGATCGGACCCAAGACAGGCAGTATTCGGGATCGGACCCAAGACAGGCAGTATTCGGGATCGGACCCAAGACAGGCAGTATTCGGGATCGGACCCAAGACAGGCAGTATTCGGGATCGGACCCAAGACAGGCAGTATTCGGGATCGGACCCAAGACAGGCAGTATTCGGGATCGGACCCAAGACAGGCAGTATTCGGGATCGGACCCAAGACAGGCAGTATTCGGGATCGGACCCAAGACAGGCAGTATTCGGGATCGGACCCAAGACAGGCAGTATTCGGGATCGGACCCAAGACAGGCAGTATTCGGGATCGGACAGAGTGTGCCCCAGGGGTGCAAAGGGCATGTGTGCCCGCTTTGTGCGACCCAGGACACTTCGGTGTTAAAGGAGGAGCCACAGATGCTTTTACAGCCTCTTCTCTAATACAGATAATGCTGGCGCACATGCAGCGCCAGTTCCATCATTAGAGGGCAATACCTCATACCTCGTTTGCGTGGCCCCATGCAAACGAGGGGAGCACTTTGCTTCTGCGACCAGGCTGTATTATGGATGTGGGTGCAGACGCAAACGTGCCCTTAAGAGGCATACTAAAAGTGTGCCACTAAAGGTGGCACACTTTAAGTGCGCCTCCTAAAGGCAGCCCTCTGGAGGCGCCCCTCAGATACTCCCTTGCAGGTGGGTGCAGTCACTTACTGCACCAGCCTGCAAGAGGATCTCTTTCCCCTCTTTAACCCTCTCCAAGCGTCGGACGCGCGGGAGCTGTCCGACGCATAATTGCTCATGTGTGTAGGACGGCTCCCGAGCGTCCGACGGCATGGTACAGGGAATCCCTCTGGTGCGGGCACCAGAGGGATTCCCTTTGTGCCCCCCCACTCCCCCGCAACAGCCTCGGGAGCTGGGGAAGAGCTTCGCCAGCTCCAGAGGCTGTATTTTTGGTTTCTATGAAAGGACGATCAGAGTGCACGTCGAGCGGAAGTCATTTCATAGAAACCAAAAGTGAAATGAGCCAATAGGCTCATTTCATTTTCTTCGTGCTCAGGGGGCTTTGTCAGCCCCCTGAGCACATAGAAAGTCAGGAGAGGTATTGTTGGAAAGGGGAGAATCTCCCCTTTCCAAAGGTACCCCTCGCTAGTGGATCCATGCTTGGTGATCACCCCTGGGAGGGCGATCCCAAAGCATGGATCCACCCACTAGGCACCGGGGTGGGGGGGGGAGGGGGGAGCGGCCCCTTGGGCAAGGGCCTTTGCTCCCCCCAAAAATAATTGGGCAAAATTAGTCTCTCTGCCCCCCCTGGGGTGCAGTAGCCCCCAATCTGCCACCCTGGGGTGGGGGAGGCAGAAAGCCCACTAGGTGCAAGGGATTTTTTAAAATTTGATTTAGGGGTCAGGGCTGCCCAAGATGGGCATGCCAATGACCCCCACACAAATACAGTCTTTCTGCCCCCCGGGGGGCATATGGGGGCAGTAGCCCCCAATCATCCCCCCGGAGGGGCAGAAAGCCCACTACCCAGGGATTTTTTTTGTTTATATGATTTAGAGGTAGGGGCTGCCCAAGATCGGCATGCCAATGTCCCCACCCACCCCCCCAGAAAAATTCCAGTCTTTCTAGCCCCCAATATGCCCCCGCCCGGGGGGGGGCAGAAAGCCAATTAGAAGCCGGGGATTTTTTTAAAATTTGATTTAGGGGTAGGGGCTGCCCAAGATCGGCATGCCAATGCCCCCACCCCCCCAGCAAAATTCCAGTCTTTCTGCCCCCCTAGGGGGCAGATGGGGACAATATCCCCCGATCTGCCTCCCAGTGCCCAGTGGGGAAGAAAGCACAAGGGATTTTTTTTATGTATATAGGGGCTGCCCAAAATGGGCATGTCAATGCCACCCCCCCCTAAAAAAAAAAAAATTGCCACAGCCTTTCTGCAGATGGGGGCAATAGTCCCTAATCTGCCCTCGAGGGGGGGGGGGGCAGAAAGTTCACTATGCACCAGGAATTTAGTTGTTTTTCCTTACGTAGGGGTGGGGGCTGCCGAGAATGTGCATGCTAATGCCCCCACCGCCAAAAAAGGCTTTCTGCCTCCCCGGAAGGCAGATCGGGGCAATACCCACTAGGCACCAGGGATAGGTTTATGGGCATGCCAGTGAGAAGCCCCATAGGCAAGGCTCGCTCCCATTTTTTTTAGGCACATATTTTGGCTGTTTCAGTGATATATGTATTCTCATCTGCACCCAAGCGGGGGCAGAAAACCTCTAGAAACGAGGTAGGTGTGTATATATATATATATATATATATATATATATATATATATATATATATATATATATATATATATATATATATATATATATACTTGGCTAATGGTGTGGGTGGATTCGCGCTTGATGACAGTGTGTGTAGATTGGCGCTTGCCTGGTGGTGTAAGTGGCCTGAGGCTTTGCTGGCTGTGTGCATGGATGGTGCTTGGCTGCAGGACCGGACTGGCCGTAGCGGGCACCGGACGTTTACCCAGTGGGCCGGAGGGGTGGGGGGCTGGTTTTCTGGCCGTGGGGGGCGGTTTTGTCACTGGGAACCTCAAATTTAGCTGAAAATGTAGCGCCTAGATCTCGCTGTGCTATACCCTTAATCCCTATGTTTTTGGCTCTTCCCGGTCACAGGCCCTTGGCCCACCCACCCAAGTGAGGTACCATTTTTAATCGGGAGACTTAGGGGGAACTCAGAATTGTAGAACAACTGTTATTACCTATTGACTTTGTCTTACATTAGGAAGGCAGAAATGCATACAATGTGTAAAAAAGAAGTCACTTTGAAAAAGGTCCTACAATTCACAGGCTAGTATCGGTATCCATAATTTCAGAGATGTGGAAATAGCTACTGTTTCTAAACTCTATATTTTGTTCCCATTTCGGAAATACATAGGTGTCTTCGATACCTATTTTTCACTCTCTATATTTTACCAAATGAATTGCTATATACTGGTACACAATGAAAAACCACTGCAAGAGGGTGCTCAGTTATTGGCTCTGGGCTCCTCGGGTTCTTGGTGAACCTACAAGTCCTATATATCCCTACAACCAGAAGGGTCCAGCAGATGTAACGGTATATTGCTTTCAAACATATGTCATACTTAGAAGTTACAGGTGAAAACGTTGGCACAAATGGCTGTGTTTTTCAACTCATTTTCAATATTTTTTTATTTTCAACTGTTGGTTTCTATAAAAAAAAACCTTGACGTATCTATACAAATGACCCCTTGCTGAATTCAGAATTTTGTCTACTTTTCAGAAATGTGTAGCTTTCCGGGATCCATTATTGCCTTCACACCCATTTCTAGCACTATCTGGAAGGAGGTTGAAAGCCCAAAAAGTAGCAAAAATAGGCTGTGTCCCAGAAAAATGCCAAAACTTTGTAAAAAAGTTTGGTTTTCTGACAAAAGTCTGCTTGTCCCTGAAAGCTGGAAAGATGACGATTTCAGCACCACAAACCCTTTGTTGATATCATTATCAGGGGAAAAACCAGACGCTTTCTTCTGCAGCACTTTTCCCCATTTTTCAAAAACAAAACAAAAGTTAGCTGTATTTTGGCTAATTTTTGGGTCCCCTCCAGGGGAATCCACAAACCCTGGGTACCTTTAAAATCCCCATGATGTTGGAAGAAAAGGGCGCAAATTTGGCGTGGATGCCCTATGTGGACAAAAAGTTACAGGGGCCTAAGCGGGAATTACACCAAAAAGCCCAAAAAAGGCTTAGCACAGGGGAGCCTAGCAGCGAAAGGGTTAAGTGCAGGCAGATTGCCGCCTGCACAATGAAACACGGAGCGGCTTTAAAGCAGCCGCTCAGTATTTCACTTGAATTTTCTGTCCCCAGGGCAGCACAAGTTCGCGGATGCCCTGGGGGCAGCACATTCACAGTAATATGACGTACTTTTGTTTAAAGGTGCGCTTTGGCAGTTTAGAACAGTTTTACAAAATATGGAAAAAAATGCAAATATCATGTGAAAATTGTTTTTTGAATAGAGTTTTAATGATGCATAGAGTAGTAACCAATAAAGTAATGAGGTTCCATCTGAAATTCGTAATCTAAATAATGCAAAAAAATACTGCTGTCACATTTTCATGTGATTCGCCATTATTTTTAAAATGGATGCAGTTTCTAGTGTTCTGTTCAACTTCTTTCTCATTCCCCTTCCCAATTAGTGTCCCGCTGCAAGGCCATCTCTCCCCTTGTTTCCACAGAGCATCAAGTGAATGGCGTACATTTTTTATTGGTGTACAACATTTGTTAGATAACATGTATTGTGAATGAAGGATCTATGATGTATCCAAAGTATCATTTTCAAGGACTTCCGCTAGAAGTTGCCCTGGAAACACACTGGTGCTAGTCCTATGAGCCATTGTTTAAGAAATGTTTCATTTTTATCATACATCTCCTGAGTGCAATTGGTGAGGAAGTGTTAAAAGCAAAATGACAATTATGAACATTACCTGCGCCATCTTGTCTGGTGGAATTCTATGTGCACATACGTTGCAGTCATTTTGATCTATCACAGCCATTTTGTACTCTGTTGGTCACCTTTGTTTCACCCTGCCCTTACTAGCATCCCTCTGACCCTCTGACCGACCTGGTATGTGTGCTGGGGGCTATAAACTCTATTGCCACAACAAACCTCAGCGCCACTTGCTGCCACAAACTCGTTTTTCCTCTCATCCCTGTTTTCAGACAAGCCTTTGGACGCTCTACCCTTCACTACACCTAGTTACACAAACATGTTCCAAACACCAAAAAGACTCTTGCAAAATGATTTATTGCACTGCAAACAGCAAGACTTGTTGTTACCAACAATGGGACCTGTTTTTATCAACAGAACGGACTCTTAGATCTGACCGGTCTCACATGTTTTAGACCCTGAAGCAAGGTCCAGCTGCAAGATAAGATTGTCTGTTTGACCTGGGTGGGAAGAGAATTACTGTTGGGCTTGTGTGACAACCTGCCCGGGGCGGGGACCCCAAGCTTTTGTAACCATGTTGATCAAACAAATGCATTGTGTCAAACCTGTATAAAAGGAAGAGCCAAAGGAGTATCAGCAGAACACTTCCCTCAGACATCCCGGTGTCTGCAGTTGACGTGATCTCCTCATGAGAAATAAACCTTTTTCTTCTCTTCCAGTTTCCAGCGCTTGCCTCATTATTTTGATAGCGAACCCAAAGTGAATTAGAGGTGGAACCCTGCACCGGGCAGCATTGAGGGTCTTAGAAGACTCGCTGCCTTTCACAAATGCAAGTGGAAGATATTTTACCTTCAGAAATTGGCTTATTGTTAAATATTTGTACAGTTATAATTATTACGCTATTATTTCTGATTTGCCAAATGCGACTCGAACCTGGATCATACCATGCTGAATTGGCAGAATATTAATAGCTTGTGTGATTTGTCTATAAACCCTTTGAGATTCTGTTTTTGATGGGATTCTTTAACCATTTTCCTCAAAGGTGACTGGTCATGCTGTTGGTGCTTTTTATGAGCCGACACTTGGAATTTTTGCTTAGATTATGCCTCACTAGGGAATATATAGTTTTATGATTTTGTATTCTTCTGTACTTCTGTAATTGGGCCTTCATGGCGATCCACACATTTCTTTCTCTGCACCGTATTTTGGACTATTCTGTAATAAATACCCTCTTTGCTCAATTTTTGATCCAGAATTCAGTCTTTTATGCGTCTAATATTTTATTCTGTTTAAACTCTGCTAAGTTGTATTTTTCTAATGAAGAGTGTAGTCTCTAACCACTAGATCGATTGCAGATTCTGGAGCCGAATTATGGTAACATTTTTGGGGTGATCAAATATTGGGGTTCAGGTGATTATTGGGGTTCGGCCCCCACAAATTTGGTAGTATACAATGGTTAGCATTAGAACACATCCTCTTTAAGGGGTTCCAAAAAGATTTTTGATATTTGATGCCCAGATCAAAGAAAGAAAAAAAAATGTTGCCAACTTCCCAATGCTGGGTCCTCCTGCAGGGTGAAAACTACATTGCTGTGCAGACCTGAATGAACTTGGAGTGCAAGTATAAATAATAAGAACTTGAATTTGTGGGATTTGTAATGATTGATTTCTGCCTTTGTGGCGAGCTGTTTGGTTATGTGATGAGGACTCTAGCATCAATTTGGTGGGTTGATATTTGTGAACCCATTTAATGTTGTTTTGTGTTATAGGAGAAAAATGTAGTTGGTTATCGGATTTCTTCAAGATCTTGTTTCTTGTCTTTATTGTGGTGTGTAGACCGAGGTGCTGCTTACACAATAATAGGGACCTGTATTAACGAATTTTCCTTTTTCAAGTTTGAGAGACTAATTTGAGTTACTGTGCTTACCGAGTGCACAGGGTGCAACTCGGGAGGTAGAATTCTGCTGGTCAGAAGCTTGTCTAGCGAGTGCTCTGTAAGCTGTTTAAGATTCAATCTTGTTTTCTGGTACGGGTTTTCTTTGTTCGCTTAAAATAGAGTTTCTATGGTTGAGAGTATTCAAACTTGTGAAATACGGACGTATTTTCTTTTCTAGGGTAAACAGACAGTGAGTATATTAATTTCTAAGGGTTTATTGTGGTGGTTTCTTTTTTTTGTTTTTTAAACAGAGAAATCGTGCTGCGATTAGATGCTCCGTAAGTGAGCCGCTTTGGGATTGGCGATATGTCACTACTACCTGTGCTCTGACTGGTTGCTATAGCCGCGTTGTGATAGGTTGACCTTTGACACAGTTGCGCTGTTATTGGTTATTTGGTAAGTTTGTTTTGGCACTGTTTTGATTATTTTTTTTAGATGGATTTGAGCTTGAGAAGTATAAACATGGGTGGGGTAGTTACAGAACTTAAAAACTAGGAAAGAGGATAAGCCTAGAGAGGGTCAGAAAATGCCAAAGGAAGGCACGCCAGCATTTTAAATGATGAAAGGATTGGGTATTATGTATAAGATTGGATTCCCGAATGGAAGAAATATACAGCACATTATCATAAGTTACAATTTCATATGGAGGGTTTCCTTTAATTTTGAGCAATTAGACTTTGAGACAGACCGTGTACATCAAGAGTCAAATGTCTAGAACCACCCAGTTTAAAGCACTCAAATGCAATCGCATGGCAACAGAGAAAGAGAAGTTAGAAAGATCTTTTTAGAAATCATTCAGGGGCTAATTAGAGATCAAACTAGACAGTGAGACTAGGCAGGGAGAATGGACAAAATGGAAAGGGCTTAAACATTTCCTTCTATAGTTACAGAAATAGACCAGGTCAAAACAGACAAACTGAAAGAGAAGAATGATGGAGCTTCCTGACCGACAGAACACAATGTGTCCAATTGGACACATTTGTGTCACAGACCTCTGTAGTGGACAAGGGGGTCCCTCAGGGTTCCATCTTAAGTCCCACCTTGTTCAATATCTATGTGTCCTCTCTGGCCACTATTATTAGATCGTGTGGGTTTGATACGATCTCTTATGCGGACGACACTCAAGTGATAGTTCCCATAGAGATGGATCACGCTCTGACCAGAGAAAAATATAAGAACTGCATGCTAAAAATAGCCACATGGATGAGTAAGAATTTCCTACAGCTTAACTCCAATAAAACAGATTCTGCTGTTCGGGAAAGCAGAGGAGTTATGGACCCCCGATTGGTGGCCTGCAGAACTCCGGGAAGCTCCCACACCTAAAAAGTGGGCGAAGAATCTGGGCATCGTAATTGATGACAGACTGTCCATGGAGGAGCATGTAAAAACCATCTCGGGCACCTGCTTCGGTATGATGCGAATGCTGAGAAAAGTCTTCCCTTGGATTCCCCTTTCGGCCAGAAAAACCCTTATACAGGCGCTGCTAGTCAGTAGACTAGACTATGGAAATTCGCTACTGGTAGGGATTAGGGAAGATTTATTATCAAGGTTGCAAGTTATTCAAAATACAGCAGCGCGTCTAGCCCTCAACAAACCCGCACGAACACCACCATTACCTCTTTTGCAACAACTGCATTGGCTCCCCATCAGGAAAAGAGCAGTCTTTAAGCTCTTGTGTCTAGTGTTTAAATCACTGCAGGGGATAGGTCCCGCCTATCTAATGAAGAAATTAGAACCATACATTCCCGTGCGACAACTGAGATCGAGCAGCCGAAATCTGCTATGCACTCGGAGAATCAGGAAAGCCAAGATGGGCGGTCGTGCTTTTTCTCCACTAGCCCCAGCACACTGGAACAGACTACCAGATGATATTCGAGCCTGCTCCAATCTGGCACAGTTTAAGAAACTGCTTAAAACCTGGCTGTTTTAATGAGTATTTTAATATGTTGTCTGCTACCCAGGCGCCGAGAGATTCCCCTCGGGGATGATTCGTTGAGCCATACAAATTTTAATAATAATAATGGAGAATCAGTTGATTAAATCAGCAACTCACTGAAGAATTTGTTATCAAGATTGTTTTCGTACACAGAGGAACAGGTAGAAGCAACCCCGACTACTGTTGGGATTGGTGGAGAGGGAGATATGGCAGTGATGGAAGTTCCTACTGGATTTGTACCATGTAACCAGTTAGAAACTCCAGTCACAATGGCAATGCCTAGCACAAATGGAACGGAGCATACTGCAGAGACAGATGATAAAGCTACATCCCAAAGTGACCTGTATTGGGATTCTTAACATAGAATTCGGAGAAATGCTTCAGGGTAATGTAGATTTAAACAGACTACTGACATAAAATGTGTCATTTTATCAGCATTGTATCAAGGAAGCAGCAAGGTGTCCAATGGAGTGCATGATAAATTGGAAAAACTGGCTGATGAATTAGAAGTGGACATAGGCAAATTGAAAAATGACAGCTAAAATAAAAAAAATATTTTACACATGATTAAACCAAGGAGATGGATTTTATTACATTGAGAGCCCATATTAAAGAGTTGATCAAGAAAACACACTTCTGGGGTAGGGGCACAAGAAAGCTGTCGAGCAAGATGGCTGCACTTAGGCGAGGCTGTCCGTGGCCAATATCCATCATAATCCTGCCCTAAATGGCTGCCACACACAGCTCTAAGCATGCATGCCTGACTGATTTATACAGTGAAGAATCGTTCTGGGCATTGTTGCGCTAGACAGAGCAGAGCAGCAAATGCTATTACGTGGTGACTTGCGAGGTGAAACATAATGACGTGCTCGAAAATGGCAGCCATGCCGAGTCGACTGACCAGAGAATGAGGTAGGCAGAGAACCACCAACTTGTGTGGCTGCGAAACCAGATTCGACCTCTGGTGGGTCCAACCTCTCCTGGTAACCTGCCTGGTGGGACCTGTAAGATGGAGCCGCTCCCCAGGCCAGCCGGCGCACCCTACAGTCTTCCCACAGCCAGTGTCTCTGCAAAGGACGAGGTGGCTGGAAACTGCTTGCCCGGTGTTAGGGCTGTGGGGCATGCTTGGAACGACTACGCGCCTGCCCTGGATCGGGGCTGGGTCTACGAGCAGGCCTGTTCGGGGAGCGGTGGATGGATGGGCTGCTGCTTGTGGGCAGGGCCTGGACTTGGGGTGTGAATGCGGCCGCCGCGTGGGGGAGCCCGGCGATCCGGCCCTGCAGTCTGACATCCTGCTGTGGCCTGGAGATTTGCGGTGAGTGCGAGTGAGGCCACAGGGGCACATTGAATGAAGCCATAAATAGCTGTAGCAGTTGATAATTACTTGCACAGCCCCTGCCAATCCCCATGGTACACTTGAGGGCATGCTCAATGGTGTGGTATCCCCATGTGGAAGATGACCTAAACAGAGGCCCAAGGGCCGCCGAACACTCACCTTCTTTAACTAACTGCTGTGGCTCTCCGGACGACTCACCTACCATAAGTGGCTGCCCACACCTTCTGCCCAACCAACAAGGAGCCATTGGGAACTACACATGCAGTGCGCAGCATAATAATAATACCTGGGGCCTTCCCGACTCAGTCTCTGCAGAAGACTACTGCCTAATCAAGGCCACATCTGCAGCCTGAGTGTCTGGGCGACGCTGCCTGCTCGTGAAACCCGGGTCTGCTCGTTCCACTCCCAACGACCAAGGGGAGGTGAGACGGCACCACTGCGACATCAGCGACAAACAACTCTGGCCTAGAAGATGGCTGAGAGGTAGAGCCCCGCCGGGCCCCTAATTGAAACATGGGTGGATAGAGGTGACTGCTGCGTGAACCCCACGCAGCATACCTTTGTCACCACAGGCAACAACATGGGTAAAATGGATGGTAGGCAGACCAAGCTCCAATTTGACGCCCGCAGATCTACTCTGGTGCACAGCGATGGTGCATATCAGTCAAGGCCTGAAGAACTCTCCACTGAAGAACAGACGGATGCCACAGCTATATGGAGTCGCTCCTCCTCACAATGCAGCACAACCTCACCTCCATTGAATCCAAAATAGATACCATATGCTCTCCGATAGACTCCATCACCTAAAAGCTAGATAAAGAGGATGGCCGCAGAACTGAGGTGGAACACAGGATCTCTGCGATCGAAGACTCTGCCTCCCACAGGAGTGAACAACTCCTAAATATGGAAAAAGTGATATCTGCTAAAAACAAGAACTTAGAGACAAGATCACGCAGAAATAATCTATGGGTTATGGGTGTTCCCAGGTCTGCCAACACAGACAGAATGTAAGATTCTGTGGAGCACTTGCTCACGACAATGTTTGAGGCACAGTCATTTTCCAAGATGATTATAGTGGAGCAGGCCCACTGCTCACTAATGACTGGCCCTTTACCTGGAGCACCACCAAGGCCAAATTACTGTCTGCTTATTCAACTACAGTGATTGGGACACTGCCTTACGGCTAGCCAGGGAGAAAAGCATGCTCTACTTTGAAGGGAACGCAGTGTCCATATATCCAGACTTCATTATAATGGTGCAAGAGGCCTGCAGGGAATTCCTGCCCATTAAACAAACTTCAGCAAGCTAACAATCAGGGGCGGCTCCTTCGCAATGGCGGAGGAGCGTCGCCCCACTGGCTCAGA
The DNA here is from genome assembly GCA_963921515.1 of Calotriton arnoldi. Classification (NCBI taxonomy): domain Eukaryota; kingdom Metazoa; phylum Chordata; class Amphibia; order Caudata; family Salamandridae; genus Calotriton; species Calotriton arnoldi. The sequence continues at coordinate 2,503,294 of CAWUFW010001727.1, forward strand.
GCCAGCAGCAAAAAAATAAAATGTTATTCCAGTATTGTTTTATTTTTAAGCTGCTGGCTCAGCCAGTGTGTGCAGGGAGAGGCAGAGAGGAGGCATGGGGAGCGGAGTGCTAGTGCAGTCTCTAATTGCTCATGTGTGTTTGGCCGGCTGTCTCAGGACGACCAAAACTCATATACGCACTTACGTTTCTTTAACAAGGCTGTATTGAACAGCCGAGTTAGACAAACCCCAGACTCCCTGGTCTGAGCAGGGAGTCTTTCTAGCATGCTCAGGCCAATCGCTGCGCTACTCTGCAGTGCGGTGATTGGACAGGGAGTCTGTGACTAGTCTGCAGTGTCTGATGTGGCAAGGAAGTCCCAGCACCAAGGCACAAAGCGCGAGGTGGCCGGCAGCAGGCAAGTTTAACTTTTTTTAATGTTATTTTATTCCTATTAGGTTCCCCCCACCCTCCCCTGAACCCCCTCCCGCGCTCCCAGCCATGCTTCGTCCCGTGCTCCCCTCTCCCCTTTGTGCATGTGGTGGTCGCCACTGAATGCTATACCCTGCGAGCCTTCGCCTCACCTATCAGGGTAAAGGTCACATTTTCACCAACCCACAACAGGTCAGGGATTTCATGAAACGCAATGCAAGCCGCACCTCCCCGGAAAATCTCACATCACCAGAATCTAGACTCTCCTTGCCGCTGTTAGAACCAAGTTAAAGATGCGAAGCTAAGATATACTGTGGCCCAATTGTCCAGTTGAACAAACTCGAAGAGATCTCACCAGGACACAGGGAGTGTGGGTAGAAAGACACTGCCTGGTCAGAAAATGTGACATATGCGCAAAACAGGACGCTGATGTCAGAGGCATGTGTTGGACTGCAAATGCGTTTGACCGCCTCCTTCTAGCATTGTGCAGGTTAAGTTAGCATTTGCGGCGCCATTTTGTCTTTGGCCGCCATTTTGTACTGTGATCAAAATAAGCTTGTGTCTCATGAACTGTCTGCCTCAGCGAGAAAGCTGCCTCAAGTTGCTTAGGTTTATCGTATTCAAGGTTGAAACCTAATGCACTAATGAATAGCTTATTCTGCCTTGGCATGCCTTTCCTCTCTCGTAGTCCTGCTCCCACACTAGAGAGCGTTGAGCTTGAACAAGATGACCCTGAAAGTGTGATAACATGTACCCATTCTGCAGGTGGTAGCTCATCCTACTGTACCTCCAATGTTCGACAGTGCCGGAGCAGGAAAATTCCAGACTGGGCGGATCCTTACGGGTGTTGGAAATGTATTTTATGTTTTATCAAGTCTGGTAAAGTCAGTCCCTCGGCAGTCATCTCAGGAGACTGGTCAGACTGGGCTCCGCTGCAGCGCAATAGTAATAAATAACTTGGCTTGTATTCTCTACTGTCTCATTTCTTGGAAGGCTGAGAGGTGGTCGCAAGTGACCCGGGAGGCCCTAATCGGGTCACTTCCTTCAGTTGGCACCCGAACAGGGACTCCATCGGGCTGACCCATCTTCACCCGTAGACGGGTGGGGTCGGATCGGGGAGCCCCACATGACAGAGCTTAGTTCTCGCAGCTGCCCCGCCTGTCTGATCAGGCGGTGCCTCGCCCAGCGGTCATCCCGGCTGGGGTCCTGAAAGGCGAAACCCTAGGATCTGACCGTTTGGTCCGAAGAGTCAGCAGTGGAGAATAACTTTGTTCGACCTGTGTGCACCAGGTGAGTTTGTCTTGACTTTTGGTGAATATGGCACCATTCTTGATTAACCTTGGGTATGGTCTGGAGACCATTTCTTGGCTTGTTTGAACTGGATAGGTCTGCGGACCGTTTAGATAGAGTGTTTCTGCGGACACTCTGCCAGGCAACATAATGAATTTGGCTTACTCTTGAAAATGCCTGGGGCTTGAGCCGGTCTCTTTGGTGCAGTCTGAAGACTGACTCTTGGTTTCGTTTGTTCGATGTGGTCTGAGGACCAATTCTTTTTTTTTATTCATCTGGTACGACTAGTGAACGTGTTTTTAAAAAAATTTAAAATGCCTTGTTTGAGTAAATTGTGGTGTTCGGGGTGCCATTGTCGTTCAGCTGAGGCTCTACTAGAGGAAAGACAAACCGCACCTCCGGAAGGCACCCCGAACTTTGATATGTACGTTAAGCACGGCATTGGCCCTATTATGTTTAGTACACCATGGCACAAATATACGAGGGACAATGCTGAGTTGCAGTGGCCACTTACAGGTACCTTTGATGAACAAAAACTGAATTTCCTGCAGGTTAAATTGTTTGCAAAAAGAAGTAGACAGTCGATGTTTGATTCTCTTCAGGTATGGCAAAAGGAAGCGAGGCAAAGACGTTTGAAAGCAGAAAAAGAGGCCCGGAGAGGAAAGATGCAGACAGTGACCCAGAAAGCAGTAGCGTATGATGGAGAGAAAATAGAAAAAAGGTACAGAGTGTGCTGATAGGAAGTTTCGATTGCAATGTGACAAATCTTATGTCGCCCGAAAGGAGGGCGATATATTTGTGGAGGAGCTGTTAGATGCTCGAACTCCACCTCCCTATGCCCCGCAGAGAATATACCCTATTGTCACGACACCTCAGTCTTCCGCCCCTCCTGCTTCCACCTCTGGTCCTTCTGCTCTTGACCTGGCTGCTTCGGCTACAGCACCACCTGCTTCTTCTCTAGCTTCACATGCCACGGATGCAATAACTGCAAGTCTCCCTGCTACACCTATTGTTTTCGCTTATGCGCTCTCTCCATCCCTCACAACCTCAACGCAGCCATTAATAACTCTGGTGCCTGCCCCTTCATCTATTGTGTCTTCCTCATATGTCTCCTCCCCGGCAGTGCTGAGTATTGTGACGCTGGTGCGTGGACCGGATAAAGGGAATTAGGCGGAAGCTCGGGAACGAATGGGGCGGGTGCTGATTCGATCTGATGTGGGGAGTGAGGAGAAAAAGATGGTGGCAGATCAGGCCGCGCAGTGGGCCCGGCATCCGATTTATAGCGTGGAGGATGTGTGGAGTGTGGTGAAAGATTATGAGCAGTTTGTGCAACAGCATGCCCTCAAGCATATGTCAGCCACACTAATAGGGTTGTGGGAACAGTGTTTCAATAGTGTCACACCTCAGATAATTTATGACATCCGGGACCGTGTGTATACTGCCGACATGGCTCCTAACGACGTTTTTAGTAATATTGCCAGGCTGATTGGTTACCAAGGTAGGTTACACCAGAACACACCAACGACAGTGTCCCAGTTCCAGATGAGGGAAGTACATCCTATTTTTCACCCTGAGATACTGGAGCTGAGTAATCAGCAGGATGCCGTTATCAGACAGCGAGCAGAGGCCCACTTCCAAGAACAATGGGTTTACACTCCATGGAAAGTGAGTGAGGTTTTAGCTCTCAAGAATCAGTTGCCAGACCCTTGGAAAAATCGGACTGCATATTACAAAGAATTGACAGAGGCTGCCTCGTCAGTGATGACGTTGGTGGACATTGAGATGTTTTTCGAGTTGTTGGTACTGGTGGATATTTGGAGGCAGGTGCATACACAGGATCACGTCGTGGAGTTGGATGGCACTTGGGAAGAGATCAGGGCATGGGATAAGGAGAGGAAGCCTAGTGAGAAGCCTAAGGCTGAGATACTAGCCTTGCTAAGTCATATTATTACTTACATGCATTCCCTCATCCCACCTAGACGAGTAGACTTGGACAAGTTAGCAGCATGTCATCAGAAGAAAGATGAAAGTGTATCCGATTTTTTCACTAGGTTTGTAGGGGTGTTTTTGGACTTCAGTGGGCAGGATTTGTCAGAGGAGGGAGGTGTCAGATTGTTAGTTAACAGATTTGTTACGACCCTGCTTCCTGAGATCGCGACTCAGTTACAGGCTTCGGAGAGCACTTGGACTACCTCCTCCCCTTCAGTGATCTGGAGTATGGCCCAGTATTATGAGCATAGGGAAAATGAGGAGAAGGAAAAGGTGGAGAATAAAAATAAAGAGTTGAAGACGAAGGTGTTGATGCAGCAGGCGGCTGGGGGGGAGGGGGGGGGAACGGGACAGTAGAGGGCGTGGCACCGGTCCGGGCCGACAGTTGCCCCGCACCGGCAGAAATAATGCATCTGTGGGGCCGAACCAGTGTGCGTATTGTAAGGCGGAGGGACACTGGCGAAGTGAGTGTCCAGAGTGGTTACAGAAAGTTGCGGCCCCCAGAGGACAAGGTCCTCGCGGACGGGGTCGTGGTGCAGGTGGTCATGACGGGGTTCAAGCAGATGAGTCTTCGCAGGGTCCTCTGACCAGAACTATTTTGATGACCCTTGAAGGAGACCGTATTACCACGATGATTATGATATGGACGAGGTGACAGGGATGTCTCATAGTTAGGACAGCCAGGGACAGGGTGAGGGACCAGTTCATATACCTGTAAATCAGTGTGGTCTTTATGTTACAGCGGATTTACACGGCTCGGTTAAAAGGTTTTTGGTGGATACAGGTGCAATGAGCAGCTCCGTTTCTCGTTCACTGGTCCCCGGGGCAGCTCTGTCTGGCCAGAATAATATTTCGGTAGGCTTTTCAGGCGTACCAGTAGTGAGCCCCATTTCCAAACTCCTTGCTCTTAGCCCTTTTACTGTAGATTCGCCATTCTTATTGACAACAAATTGCGGAGAGAATTTAATGGGATTAGATTTGTTGAAAAAGTTGCATGCAACAATTTTCTGTTCTCCGGATGGCGTCTATATGACGATAGGACCAAATGTGACAAGTACCAAACAATGTTTTTCTAAGGATGTGCCACTACCTGCTGAATTCAAAGATGTGCCGCCCACGTTGGGGGCTACAGGTGATACGGATGTAGGATTGTTGCAGATACCTCCGGTCTCTATTAAGATCAAAGACAATGCTGTGCTGCCTCGTATTCCTCAGTACAAAATACCACAGGCAGGGGAACGAGTTCTATTGCAGATTATACAGGATTTGATTAAGTCCGGAGTTGTAGAGGAGACAGCAGCAAATGTGTGTAATAGTCCTATTCTCCCCATTCTTAAGAAGGCACCTTTGGATTATTCTGATGCTCATCCTGATGTCTATCGGTTTGTGATTGATTTGTGTGAGGTTAACAAAATAGTGGTCCCTCAGTTCCCAGTGGTCCCAGACATCACTGTCCTGATGGACGATGATCCTTTCCACTGCGAAGTTCTTTTCTGTAATTGATTTGAAGAACGCTTTTTTTTAGCATTCCCATTCATCCAGATAGCAGGTACCTTTTTGGATTTGCTCTGGCCGGTAGAAGCTTTCAATTCTGTCGCGCTCCTCAGGGATATACCGAAAGTCCTAGCATATATAGCCAAGCTTTAAAAGGCCAATTTGATTCTCTCACACTTCCCCCAGGTAATGTATTACTGCACTATGTGGACGACCTCCTGATCGCTTCTGACACTGAAGAAGGTTGCAAAGATGCAATGGTCAAATTATTACTGCATTTGGCACGGCACGGACATAAAGTGTCCCTTTAAAAGTTTCAATACTGTCGAAAGGAGGTCACGTACTTAGTCTCCTTCCCTCCTTCGACAGTAGGTGACCTAACGCCTGAGCGTATTAATGCTATTGTTAAAATGCCCATCCCCAAGACGCAACGGGATGTGCACGCTTTCATAGGTATTACTTCGTATTGTCATCACTGCCCCCTATCTTTTCCCTACTAACAAAGCCGCTATTGCAGCTAACCACTAAAGATGTGCATGAATCCTTGCCCTGGATGCCTGAATGTCAGCAAGCTTTTGAGCAACTAAGGTCGCACTTTGCTTTGCGCCTGTGCTTGGCACGCCTGACTACCAGAAGCCGTTCGTGTTGTATGTACACGAGATGGCTGGCTGCGCTCTCTCTGTCTTAACACAGGCCTTTGGAGGTAATCAGAGGCTGTGTGCTTATTTTTCTGCGCTTCTTGATAACGTCGCAAGAGCCCTCCCGAGCTGTCTAAGAGCGGTCGAGGCCGTGGCCATCTCTATCCGACAATCGGCAGGGCTCGTTCTTGATACCGATCTCACAGTCATGGTACCACATGCTGTGGATACACTTTAGAACAAAACCAAGACAGCACCTCACCAGTGCCCGTCTGACCGGCTATGAATTGACCCGCTTTGCTCCACATGTTACAATTAAAATATGTGCCACTCTGAACCCAGCCACGTTACTACCCCTTCCTTCTGAAAGTGAGGACAGAGATAAAAGTGATTGTATTTTTAGAACGGAGGAAGAGACGAAGGTACGGGTAGACCTGACTGATGTTCCCTTATCTGACCCCAAAGGAGAACTATATGTCGATGGCTCTTGTTTTAAACTACCAGATGGCACCACCACTGCAGCGTACGCTATTACTATGCTGCGTACTGTAGTTGAGACATCACGTGTCCCTTATCAATCGGCTCAAGCTGCAGAACTAGTTGCTCTCCTTCGAGCTTGTGAGTTAAGTGAGGGACTGGCAGTCAATATTTATACTGACAGCCAGTACGCCTTTGGGGTTGCCCATAATTTTGGACGACTCTGGGGGGAAAGAGGATTCTTGACATCGCATGGGTTGAAAATACAGAATGGCCCACTGATACATAGGCTTTTGTCAGCTCTGACACTTCCCAATAGTGAAGTGCAGTGCCCATAAGGCAATTACTGATGATGTGGGGAGGGGAAATGCGTTTGCAGATCAAACAGCTAAGGAGACAGCCCAATCAAAAATGAAAAGAATGTTTGTGGCAGGTCCTGCTAGATGGGTGCCCGACGGTGCAATGTTTGAAGATACGTTGGAAAATGTTAAAGAAATTCAAAACGAGGCAACAATTGAGGAGTTAGTAATATGGCAGGAGAGAACAGGACGTTTAGACGAGGAAGGGTGTTGGACTGACAAGACAGAGAAGCAGAGATGGATGTTACCAGATGCATATGTACTTCCCGTAATCACAATGGCGCACAGGCCAGCTCACATTAGCGTGAAGGGAATATGTAAATTGTTAGATCCAGTATGGCAGAACGATAACATCCCTAAGGTAGCGGCTCATCTGGTGAAGTACTGCGTGATGCATAATCCTGGAAGAGGCACCCCTACACCCTCTGGTAACTTTGCACCACCTTCCTTCCCTTTTGAGGCTATCCAGATGGATTTCATCGAAATGGAACGAGTCAACAATTTGAAATGTGTTAGTGGTTGTCTGTGCGTTCAGTAAATGGATGGAGGCTTACCCCACTAAAGAGAACACCGCTATGGCGATGGCGAAAGCACTCTTAAAAGAGAGTTCTTCCCGCGCTTCGGCTTGCCCAGTTTGATTTGGAGCGACAACGGAAGTCATTTCAACTCAAAAGTCATCCAGTTAGTGTGCGAAGGTCTGCACATCAGGCAGAAATTCCACACAGCAAATCATCCCCAATCGGCAGGTTTAGTTGAGAAGTACAATGGTACTCTCAAGCTGAAGTTGGCAAAGATCAAAGAGCACAGGATTGCAATGGCCAGATGCATTACCCCTAGCCCTGTTGTCCACAAGGTCAACAGCCCACTCTAGAACAGAATTGTCACCATACGAGGTCGTTTTTGCACGCCCGGCAAATGTCTGGGGCGTCCCACGACCCCGTCGCTGCTCAGAGATAGAATACCCCTTGCTTGTGGACTACTTGTGCGAGTTGACTAAAAATCTGCGTTCTATTCAACAGATTCACGAGGCTCTACCGCCAATACCCGAGAGGCCAGGACACGAGATTCGACCAGGGGACTATATCCTGGTCAGAAACTACCAGAGGAAGGGGAGCTTGGCGCCACATTGGAAGGGACCTCTGCATGTCCTCCTTGCCACCTGGATGGCAGTGAAGGTGGACGGCAGGAAGCATTGGATCCACTCATCTCACTGCCGGAGAGTCCCGCTGCCCCTTCCCTACGATCAGTGGGTCCTGGACGGCGTGGGGATCACGAAACAGAGAAGGTACCACGTTTTGTCCCCTTTTCTGACGCTCGACTGGCATGGGCGCAAATGGAGAACAACGCTGCCTTGAATGAGGCGGCCCCCCCCAGAAGTAAGGGCTGCCCAGAATTCTCCTCCACCTGGCCCACAGGAGCTTGAGTCCAAGTCCCTTGGTTCCCCTGAGTTTAAGCCCCTTTTCTGTGACGACACAGTGCCCGGAGTGGCTAGGTACAATTTGTGCCCCCGACGGAGGAACAGTGCACCAAAGGAAAAGTCAGATTAGTAGGGATGGACTGCATGGATGAAGAATAGGGTGTATGTACCCTGTCCGTGGTACCAACGATGGATCAGGGAAAGGGAGATTGGTGCATTGTCCAAGACACTGGACAGGATAAGTTGAGGGTGTCTTCCCAGGAGGGAGGGTGCCCTATCCGGAGTGACGTGGACTTCTTCAGAACGGGCTGCGATCACACAGCCCCACCGAGAAGTGCTCAGTAGCATCACCGATTGATGAACAATAGGAGTCTACCAGCGAGGCTCAGAAGGACGCCGGATTTTGTGCCCCTCTTCCTTGTTTTATTGTCGTTGGCTCCATTGCATAACCTTTCCTCTGGTAGTCTGGGTTTAATATGTACCCATTTGGTCGCCTAATTATGGATTAAGAACAGCCCCCAACAGCCCCACGTGTTGAGCACAATGGTCCCACTTGGTCTAGCTGGTCCACTAAAAGCAAGGTGGTCTTTGTCCTGATTATTCTAATTTTCTTAATAACTGCAAGTGGAATTATGTGGTTCCTTGAGGAGAAATATCCTGTGCATTCTTTGATTGGTACTACCCCTGTACCCCCCGCGCATGTATTTGTCACATTGGCCCCTCTCATAAGGAGAGGCACACACAAACGTACGTTGACAAAGCTTTCTTACAGATGCTCCATCAGGCGCACCTGTTAAAAGCAAAACGATAATCATGAACATTACCTGCGCCATCTTGTCTGGTGGAATTCTATGTGCACATAAGTTGCAGTCATTTTAATCTATCACAGCCATTTTGTACTCTGTTGGTCACCTTTGTTTCACCCTGCCCTTACTAGCATCCCTCGGACCCTCTGACCGACCTGGTATGTGTGCTGGGGGATATAAACTATTGCCACAACAAACCTCAGCGCCACTTGCTGCCACAAACTCGTTTTTCCTCTCATCTCTGTTTTCAGGCAAACCTTTGGACACTCTACCCCTAGTTACACAAACAGGTTCCAAACACCAAAAAGACTCTTGCAACATGATTTATTGCACTGCAAACAGCAAGACTTGTTGTTACCAACAATGAGACCTGTTTTTATCAACAGAACGGACTCTTAGATCTGGTCGGTCTCACATGTTTTAGACCCTGAAGCAAGGTCCAGCTGCAAGATAAGATTGTCTGTTTCACCTGGGTGGGAAGAGAATTACTGTTGGGCTTGTGTGACAACCTGCCCGGGGCGGGGACCCCAAGCTTGTGTAACCATGTTAACCCGTTGCGTGCATCTGTCGGCCAACGGCCGTCGCGAGCACTACCTCTGTAGTGCTGCGAACGTCCGTTGGCCGACGCGGCCCCTCCCACTCCCCTAAACCGCCGCACCGCGGCGGAATTGCCGCCGCGGTTAAGCGCTTAATGAAACAAATGCATTGTGTCAAACCTGTATAAAAGGAAGAGCCAAAGGAGTATCAGCAGAACACTTCCCTCAGACATTCCGGTGTCTGCAGTTGACGTGATCTCCTCATGAGAAATAAACCTTTTTCTTGTCTTCCAGTTTCCAGCGCTTGCCTCATTATTTTGATAGCGAACCCAAAGTGAATTAGAGGTGGAACCCTGCACCGGGCAGCATTGAGGGTCTTAGAAGACTCGCTGCCTTTCACAAATTGGCGCCCAAACGTAGGGGCCCATCAGCGACGCGTGGGTCTGGTAGAGAGGTCCTAACGACGGAGTGAACGACTAAACGATTGGGGTATACCTGCCTGAGAAGACCCTTGTCTGGCTGCCGATCGACTGAACTTCACCGGTTCCGAACGGACCTCTCTCGAGTGACCTGCGGTCCTGAATGGGACCTTAGAAGAACGCCGCATTGATTGTTGGAGTGAGAGGACAACCAGGCGCTGGAAGGGGACGATGAAGAACTGTCCATACGGTCCTGGTAAGGTCGTGAAAAAAACAACTTAAATTGATTGAATAGTTTGATTGAAATACTAGTATTCCTTTTTTTGATATTGAGTTATTTGCGACATTTCCCTGCTTGCAAAGAACGAAGAATAGGAATATTCTCTCTTTGCAGGCAGCGAAGGACAGGTAGTGCAGACTTTTTGTCTAAATTGATTGATTGAGATATTCATTTTTGACCGATAAATACATCATGCCTGTTTTCTCTAGATTGTTTGATTGGAATTGTTTTGGACCTGACCGTTCGTTAGAGGTCAGTCAGCCGGCACCGCCGGAAGGCACCCCTAACAAGGACATGTACGTAAAGTATGGATTAGCCACCGTAGCTTATAGCAAACTATGGCATAAATACACTAGGAAGGACCGGGTAAATCAGTGGCCACTGACGGGATCTTTCGATCCCGCTAAAATAGAAACATTAGAATTAGCTCTCCACAAAAAGAAAGCTAGACCAGCCATGTTTGACAGTTTTGGTTTATGGCGAAAAGAGGCAGCTCAAAGAAAGAAAAGGGACGAAGCTAGACAAAATAAAGAAACGCAACAATCAGCTTACCAAGCCTGTAAAAGATTAGAAGAAAAACTAAAAGAAAAGGAAAATCGATAAAAAGGAACAGGAATCAAAAATATCAGGTCAATGCCCTGTTAGAACGCCCTCGACTCTTTACCCCAAGTTACCAGCAAAACAAAGGGTAGTTGATGATTTATTGTTAGGTCCCCCAATCATATACATGCCACCCCCTTACGCCCCTACTCATCCCGTAGCACAACGCCAGGACCACCAAAGTATAGCCGGAGATGGCACGATCGCCTCAGTCTCCACCGCCTCTGCTCCCACTGAGTCACCCACACCAAATGCCTCATCAAAGGATACAGTAGTAGAGGTAGGATCAAAAGAAAAAGGAGCGCCCAGGGTCCCGCGATTAAGTAAAAATGAGCGAGCAGGCATTGATAAAATAGTTAAAGCCCTCATAGATAGGAAGGAGACAGAAGAGTATGTAACCGACATATGCAACTCCTATGTTGAAAACCGCAAACGATACTTTATTGTACGTCTCTGTTACCACACTCTTACTGCATATGAAGAGAAGTACCAAGATGTAGGGCCCGAGCGGCTAGTGGCTCTCTATAGGAAGGTAGACACCGGAGATGAAGGCGACAACGATGTTACAGAACTCTTTTCATCCACACTGGAGGTATTCAGTCACCTCGTGGAACAAGGACGGATAGATAAGGACAGGACATCTAAGATAGCAGGACCCCGGTGGAAAAACCAGATAGCATGATGCCGATAAAAGAAGCTGCCCCTTATTGGGTACCTCCTAGAGGACAAGGGACTCATGACGATATGAACCATCAAGACGCTAGAGGAAGGGTGGTCTACAATTGGGTGTATCAACCATGGGACAGACAGGACATTTTGACGTTCCGTAAATCTTTACCGGATTTACGAAAGAACCCCACCGCCTTTTACACCGAGCTAGGTACGGCTCTGGGATCAACAATAATGACACTTGCCGACAGACTTGTTCTTCGGGTTATGTTTGCCAGCAGATGTGTGGGAACAGATTAGGAAAATAGACCATACCGAACTGCTTGGTCATACCTGGGAACAACTTAACACACTAGATAAACAGCGGAACCCTGGTCAAAAACCGGTTAAAGCAATATTGGACCTCCCTGACAAAATAGTGCAGAAAGTGAAAACGCTGATCCCAGAGAAAAAGATAGACTGGTCCATAGTAACCGCGTGCCGCCAGAAACCACAAGAGGATGTCAGAGTATTTCTCCAGATTTGAAACGGTGTTCTCCGATTACAGTGGACAAGACATGTCCACCGCAACCGGACACCACTTATTTGTGCAGAACTATGTCAAAGGACTACTGCCAGATGTATCCCAGAAATTACAAGCCAGCGAAAGTAGTTGGGCAGCATCTAAACCGGCGGCCATTCTCCAAATGGCCCAGTACTATGAGCATCAGAAAAACGAAAATGACAAGGCTACAGAAAGGAAAAAGAAGGACTTGAAGGAAAGGGTAATGGTAGCACAACTCCAGGGGCGAATACAGGAAGGGAGCAATATAGGGGAGGATACCAGCAGAATACCCCTAGAGTACAGCCACCTAGAAACAATTCATCGACATCATATGTAGGACGCCAAGACCTAGGACAGGATCAATGTGCATTTTGCAAAGAATATGGACACTGGAAAACCCAATGCCTGGCTTTGTTAGGAGCTGGTAGGGGCAGAGGGGCGAGGGAAATAGCAAGTGGACAGAGAGGAAGAGGACGTGGGAGAGGGTACACGAGTGAAGCAAGCGAGGAAAGGCCAGGAAGAGTGAACACATTTGACCATCCCAAACAGAATCAGTACCAACAGACAGATTATGACAATACGTACGACTTTGCATAGGACAGCCAGGGGTAAGGGAGGGATCCAGTCGAGCTCTATGTTGATCAGCAAGGCCCTTATGTTACCGCTGAGGTCCTGGGCACAAAGTCGCCATTTCTGGTAGACACGGGAGCAACACGTAGTGCACTATCCAAACGACTGATTCCAAGGGCACCCTTGTCAGGCTCACATGTGACCTCAATAGGATTTGACGGTACGCCCTCCACCAACCCTTTGTCCCGACCGATCCCTTTTAACCTGGACAACAATAGCATCGAAACGACATTCCTCCTCTCTTCCAACACCCCAGACGCCATTATGGGTCTCGACCTTTTGAAACACTTCCATGCGACTATCAGATGCTCACCAGACGGAGTGCGTGTCGTCCTGTATGACAACCCCCAGCGCCATAGAGAGAACCCTTCTCAGCACATGTTTCCCATCTCCGAGACTGACGCATCCCTACTGGACACTTTGCCATCACACTTATGGGCTAGGGCTGATTCAGACGTAGGACGAATGATGATTGACCCAGTACACGTAACAATACGACAGGACGCAACCCTACCGAAAGTACCGCAGTACAAAATATCGCCAGAGAGTGAGAAGGCACTGACAGAGATCATACACTCTTTGGTAGAGGCAGGGGTGGTAGAGGAAGTAGTGAGCAACGTTTGTAACAGTCCCATACTATCGATTGTAAAGAGACAGGGAGACGGAAAAGCCTACCGCTTCATCATTGACCTGCGGGAGATAAACAAAATCGTAGTGCCACAATACCCAGTAGTTTCCGACATCACGACAATTTTGACTTTAATCCCCTCCACTGCCACCACCTTCACTGTAATTGACCTCAAAAACGCATTCTTTTCCATACCTATACACAAGGACAGCCGCTATCTATTTGGATTCACCCTAAACTCCCGTTCGTACAGATTTTGCAGAGCACCTCAGGGGTACACTGAGAGCCCAAGCATCTATAGCCAGGCGCTTAAAAGACAGTTAGACGCCATACAATTGCCAGATGGAGTGGCACTAATACAATATGTAGACGACATCCTTCTAGCAGCGGACACCATACCAATAGCCGTCACAGCCACCATCAAACTACTACATTTTCTTGCTGAGAATGGTCACAAGGTCTCCCGAAAGAAATTGCAGTTCTGTAAATCACAAGTGACCTATTTGGGTCACCTTTTATCCAAAGAAGGGAGGAAACTCACGCCTGACAGGATCCAGACAATTCTAGACACCCCTGTCCCCAAAGATCATAAACAAGTCCGCTCATTGATAGGTCTCACCTCATTTTGCCGACAGTGGTTACCGAACTTTAGCCTCATTGTCAAACCCCTTCTCTCCCTCCTAGCTAAAGACATCCCCTCACCTCTCCCCTGGACCCCCGAATGCCAGTCAGCCTTTAAAGAACTACGCAATGCCCTTTGTTCAGCGCCTGTCCTAGGAACCCCGGATTACTCCAAACCATTCTTCCTCTACACGCACGAGAGGGAAGGATGTGCATAGTCTGTCCTAACACAATCAATTGGTCACAAACAACGCCCTTGTGCATATTTCTCTGCCACCCTCGATCCAGTAGCCAGAGCGCTGCCAGCGTGCCTGCGCGCTGTGGCAGCTGCAGCAGTATCGATACGCCAGAGCGAAGGAATAGTACTCTCCAATCCAGTCACTGTTTTAGTACCCCATGCAGTCGACACTACTAAACCAGACCAAAACCCAACACTTGACTAGCGCCCGACTGACAGGATAGGAGTTGACCCTGCTAGCACCGCACATTACCCTAAAGCGATGCACCACCCTCAATCCAGCCACACTGTTACCCCTACCCGAAAATGATCCTAGCGTGACTCCACTACACGACTGTGTGACACTAACCGATGAACAAAGAGTAGAATAGATCTCAGAGACACCGCCTTTCTAGAACCAGATGGAGAACTATGGGTGGATGGTTCGTGCATCAAACTCCCCGACGGCACCACCTCAGCTGCATACGCTGTCACCACAGCCCGAACCGTTATGGAAACAGCCCGTATTCCCTAACGTTCAGCCCAGGCTGCAGAACTCATTGCCCGCACACGAGCATGTATCTTAGCGACTGACACGACAGTTAACATATACACCGACAGCCAATATGCCTTCGGGGTGGTTCACCATTTTGGGATCTTATGGAAAGAAAGGGTTCCTGACTTCACACGGTACACCCATCCTGCATGGAGATTTAGTCTCCGCCTTGACGCAAGCAGTCCTCCTCCCCAAGAAGTTAGCAGTGATAAAATGCCAAGCACATAGGAAAGTGACTGATCTCATTGGACAGGGAAATGCACTAGCAGACGTTACTGCCCGAGCCACGGCAGGAGACAGAACTACGACACGAATGTATGTGACCAGGTCACAAGCTGAACGATGGACTGACGCTAGGACCACTGTAAGGGACATACAGACTACAGGCACACAAGACGAATTGACTGAGTGGGAAAAGGTGGGACTAAAAGACGAGGAAGATTGCTGGAGAACTAAAGACGGCAATAAATGGCTGTTACCCAATGCCTACCTCATCCCCATATTGACCATGGCACATTTACCAGCACACACAGGCTCCACCCCCATGATTGAACCAATCACCAGAGTATGGCATAACGTCAAGATAGCAGAATCTGCAAAACACCTAGTACAACAATGTATAGTCTGCCTACAACACAACCCAGGGAATGGGACAGTAGTACCAAGGGGAGGGTTTGGAGTCCCTGACCACCCCTTTGAAATCCTTCAAATGGATTACATTCAACTAGAGAGATGCCTTGGTCTAAAATATGTCCTGGTGGTTGTGTGCGCTTTTAGCAAATGGGTGGAGGCATATCCCACCCGCGACAATACCGCCTTAGCCACTGCAAAAGTATTGCTGAAAGAATTCTTCCCCCGATACAGCCTTTGCAGAATTTTATGGAGCGACAACGGCCCCCACTTCGTAGCCGAGGTGATACAGAACATACTGAGAGGGTTGGGGGTAAAACAAAAGTTCCATGCCGTCTTCCACCCCCAATCAGCGGGCCTGGTAGAGAGACACAATGCAACGTTGAAACTAAAACTAGCCAAAATAGTTGCCACGACCGGGTTGAAATGGCCCGACGCCCTCCCATTGGCATTGTTATCGATGCGCTCCACCCCAACCAAACACCGACTGACCCCGTATGAGGTGGTCTTCGGCAGGCCTATGAGCATTTGGGCGGTACCAAGACCCACCTCCATTAACGATGTCCCGAACATATTAATGTCGGATTACTTGCATAAATTGACAAACGAGCTAACAATTATCCACCAACAGGTGCAGCAAGCCTTGCCCGACGTATCCAGGGGCCCGGGACATGAAATAAAGCCAGGCAACCATGTATTGATTCGCAACTTCCAAAGAACGAAGAATCTGGAGCCTAGGTGGACGGGCCCCTGGCAAGTCCTGATCACCACCCGAACTGCCCTCCGAGTGCAAGGAAAACGAAACTGGCTGCATGCCCATCACTGCAAACGAGTCCCTCGAACCCTGGCAACCTGTGAAGGGGTGGAGGTGCAAGAGGAAGTACTCGCGAGAGACCGACCAGCTCTGAGTTGCTACCCACAAGAAGACACCCTCGAACTATCAGAATTTCCCGACCCCACGGTGCCATCCAGGAAAGGGTACAACCTAAGATCGACGAAAGGAGGGCGCTCCAACGACCAGGCCACCAACTAAGTCAAGGTCTCAGATCGGTAGCACAGTCAAACAACGCTACCAGGAAAGCACCAGACAAAAGTCTGTGGTCCTAACAGTTGTTGAGCTCCTCGAAGATGATGGAAGAAACTGAACACCTGCAAAACCACCGCAAAGACACCAAGACTGCTAACCTGCACAGCACAAAGACAATTGCACTTGTAGCCGCATTTCTCACCTGTCTCCTGCTAATGGTCGCACTCTGGATCATTGAAGAGAATGCACCTGCATACAGAACATTGTCACCCACCATGCAACCAACCACCAAGAAAGAACACTACCTGGTATCACTACCGCCACATCTCCGAGAACGACGCAAAGAATTCTTTCGTGCAGATGTTGCACCAGCACAATGTTGCCACCAATGCTACCAACTGTTGGGTCTGTGGGCTGTTACCACATGCCACTGAACATTCCATCCCTTTCATCCCTTCGCCCTTTTCTATTCACGGATCTTGCCTTGCATGGATGATGCTCCTACAAGAAAGTTACAAAGACAATGCCACTTCCGACGGAACAATCGCCCAGTTCTACAACGAGTTCTGGCGAAACAAAACAGGAAGGACAGCCGCCCCCTTCTGCCCTCACACCTTCAATGCGACATACCAGATTAATGTCCCCTCCAAAGAACGAGTGGAAATGCAAGTGTTCAATAATCCTAACAGAGCCACATTTTCCTACCTGAAGAAAAGAACTGCTGCAACACTGACTGTGGCCCTATCTGTGGTGAACGTCTCTGGCCTTGTATGCATTGAAGGCCGTGGGACTAAGAATGTGGGTCACAGCACCTGTAGCATTGTAAGGACTTTGAACACTGCCAACCCCCAGCGCTTGTTGCATTACCCAATATGTACTTTGTTTGTGGAACCAAAGCCTACACCTGGCTCCCAAGAAACTGGGGGGGCACGTGCTACATCGCCTTTGTTTTGCCACCAACCTACACAGCCCCTGCAGAGCATCATCGAGAAAAGCGTTCTAAAGACATTGATCAAGCAGACTCTGCCTCATTACAGTTCCTCGACGCAGCAAAAGGGCTCGTCCCGCTATGGGGTCCGATGGCAAACAGCCGAGCCATCAGACATCTGTCCCAAGCGGTAGAGACCGCCCTGAACGTCACTGCTGGCATCCTCACCAACACTGCTGAGCTCCAAGTGATCAGTCTGGTTACCCTGCAAAATCGCATGGTCCTGGACGTGGTACTAGCGGACCGTGGAGGAGCATGCCGCATCATCGGTGCCAGCTGCTGTGTATACATTCCTGATAATTCACCTTCTGTCTATGAAGCAATCGAACATCTCCATAGACTATCTTCAGAAATTCATCAAGGATCAGAGACTTGGACAATTGGAAGTTGGCTTTGGGGCATCTTGAAGGAGTGGGGTTGGAAAATATCAATGATTCTCTTGGTCCCAGTATTGACAATATGTGGTTGTTGTTTGGGTATACACTGTATACCACCTTTGTGTTCTCTTTGCATAACTACCTTGCACCCTAAGACTATGGACACTCAGCTAACAAAAATGAGAGTAATGTATGATCAAGAGATACGGGACATTATGGAGATCGAAATAGACTGACAAGCTGGCTAGTTATGTTCAAAGGGGCCACTGTTAAAAGCAAAACGATAATCATGAACATTACCTGCGCCATATTGTCTGGTGGAATTCTATGTGCACATAAGTTGCAGTCATTTTAATCTATCACAGCCATTTTGTACTCTGTTGGTCACCTTTGTTTCACCCTACCCTTACTAGCATCCCTCTGACCGACCTGGTATGTGTGCTGGGGGCTATAAACTATTGCCACAACAAACCTCAGCGCCACTTGCTGCCACAAACTCGTTTTTCCTCTCATCTCTGTTTTCAGGCAAACCTTTGGACACTCTACCCCTCACTGCACCTAGTTACACAAACAGGTTCCAAACACCAAAAGACTCTTGCAACATGATTTATTGCACTGCAAACAGCAAGACTTGTTGTTACCAACAATGGGACCTGTTTTTATCAACAGAACAGACTCTTAGATCTGGCCGGTCTCACATGTTTTAGACCCTGAAGCAAGGTCCAGCTGCAAGATAAGATTGTCTGTTTGACCTGGGTGGGAAGAGAATTACTGTTGGGCTTGTGTCACAACCTGCCCGGGCGGGGACCCCAAGCTTGTGTAACCATGTTAATGAAACAAATGCATTGTGTCAAACCTGTATAAAAGGAAGAGCCAAAGGAGTATCAGCAGAACACTTCCCTCAGACATCCCGGTGTCTGCAGTTGACGTGATCTCCTCATGAGAAATAAACCTTTTTCTTGTCTTCCAGTTTCCAGCGCTTGCCTCATTATTTTGATAGCGAACCCAAAGTGAATTAGGAGGTGGAACCCTGCACCGGGCAGCATTGAGGGTCTTAGAAGACTCGCTGCCTTTCACACACCATACTTCTAATGTTACTGATTGTTGGGTTTGCGGTTTGCTCCCTTCTGTGATGCATAAAAACAATTTGTTGATGTCCCTCCCCTTCTCTTATTTAGGGAGTTGCCAGGCATGGTTCCAACTGTTTACTATGGTGTATATCCATTTCCATACTGATGCAATGAATATGACTTACTCTGACTATGAGACCGTGTTGAAATATATCAGTGTACACCAGGGGTTTACTCCAGGAGAACAAGGGGCCCCTGACACTTTGCATCCAAATGCTTGTATGAATGTTTATGAGGCCAATAAGAATGTAACATGGCTCCAAAATGAAATGATGGATTTTCAAGACTTTAATGTCACTGAATACTTCCGATCTTTCCAGATGCGTAATATTACTCAGGACAAAGCCATGCCAGTGCCAATAGTTAACATGACAGCTAGTTTCTGTGTTCAAGGTTTTGGGAATGTTAAAGTGGGAAAGAGTATTTGCAATTATACTTATGACTTCAGCACAACCAATAGTCCGCCTTTACTACCACCCCCTAATGTGTACTTGGTTTGTGGATTCCAGGCTTATGTATGGCTTCCCAAGGGGTTGTCTGGGGTATGTTACGTCTCTTTCCTCCTACCCCCGGTATATATAGCCCCGTCCACTTACCATAGAGATCATCAATTACAGCGTAGGGGAGTCAGTCTATCCCGAGTTAGACAGGTTATCAACACAGAAGATATAGATCAGACCGACACTACCTTGCAGCAGTTTACTGATGCTATGAAGGGTATTCTGCCCTTCTGGGGTCCTATGTCCAATAGCCTTAACATTCGCAGACTCACAAGGGTTGTGGCGGGAGTTATCAATACCACGGCAGGAATATTAACTAACATTACAGCTGAACTCCAGGCTCCGAGACTTGTTGCTCTTCAAAACAGGATGGTATTAGACGTCATCCTTGCTGATCGGGGTGGGGCCTGTCGCGTCATCGGTAGTACCTGCTGTGTGTACATACCGGACCATGCTCCGAATGTCTATGCAGCAATACAGAAGTTACATCAACTTGCATCCGAAATTCATCAAAAGAACGGCACCTGTTCCCTTTATGATTGGTTCTGGGGTTTGATAGCATCCTGGGGTTGGAAAATACTCCTCTTCCTAGTAGCCATTGCGGGGGGTCATATTCATTTGTTGCTTGTGTATTAATTGTCTTCCTGCCTGCTGTACATATTGTGTTAATAGGTTAACACCTACACCCAAGGCCCCAGGGCATGTTAAGCCCTCAGCTATGATGATGCAAGATGTCCATGCCTTCATGAATATCGACGAAGGTATCTTTGAATATTAACAGTATGTGTATTGCTCTGCAGTAATGATTTTCTTATGATAGCATAGACAAAATTGTTAGCAAATGCTAAAAAGAGGGTCTGTTGGACTGCAAAGGCGTTAGACCAACTCCTAGCATTGTGCAGGTGAAGGGTAGCATTTGCGGCGCCATTTTGTCTTTGCCCGCCATTTTGTACTGTGATCGAAAAAAGCTTCTGTCTCATGAACTGTCTGCCTCAGCGAGAAAGCTGCCTCGAGTTGCTTATGTTTATCGTATTCAAGGTTGAAACCTAATGTACTAATGAATAGTTTATTCTGCTTTGCATGCCTTTCCTCTCTCGCAGTCCTGCTCCCACACTAGAGAGCGTTGAGCTTGAACAAGATGACCCTGAAAGTGTGATAACATGTACCCATTCTGCAGGTGGTAGCTCATCCTACTGTACCTCCATTGTTAGACGGTGCCGGAGTTGGAAAATTCCAGACTCGGCGGATCCTTAGGGGTGTTGGAAATGTATATTATGTTTTACCAAGTCTGGTGAAGTCAGTCCCTCGGCAGTCATCTCAGGAGGCTGGTCAGACTGGGCTCCGCTGCAGCGCAAGAATAATAAATAACTTTGCTTGTACTCTGTCTCATCGACTCTTCGTTTCTTTGAAGGATGAAAGGTGGTCGCAAGTGACCCGGGTGGCCCTAATCGAGTCACTTCCTTCACATGCGCAAACATACTAAGTGCGACAGACTACTATAGTGACCCCACAAGGAGCAGTCATTCGAGAGGTCTACAGCATTGCCCTGGACACCCTCGTTAATTCGAGGAGGAACCGCCAGGCTTGCTCTTTGTATACCTAAACTACACCCCTACTGTACTTTACCAGTGATTTTTTTCTCTTTTTCTTCTTTGATCTCTGTTGTGCGGATTCTAACTGAACTACTTAATCTATCATCTAACCACTCTCTTCAACAATCACCTTTTCTCTTTCTCCCGACCCCTCCATACACTCCCGCTTACCCTCGTCCACTCCATTTGCTCCTATGCCACTCCCCTCTAATGCACTATATTGATCTGCATAATCCCCGGCAGATAGCCTGCAGTCTTCCTACCCCTCTTCCCTCACAACTTTCTTTTTTAACTCTCCTCCTATGTTGTTCTCTTCTTTCGCCCTTTCTTCCCCATTTTTCTCCCCGCTGGATTCCCAGTTCTACATGCCAGAAAGTGCAAGTATGTCAGGTTTACGTTAACTTTTCTGTTCACTAGGTGGGAGAAAGGCTCTTCCCTGGCGTATTTGAGCCACCAATGTGGAAGGTAGGGGGTACTGGGAATGTTCTACAAGTTATTCAGTGCACATCAGCCACATTCGCTAACCCCCGTATTTGAGGTTGTACCAGTCATTATGATGCTGGGACTTGCACACAACAGTAGCAATTACACAACTCAGCTGGGATGGCTAACCTCAGAGCAACCAGTACTGCTAATGTCCGGGTTAGCTATAACAGCTTGATGTGGATTGTTAGGGGGCTGGGCAACCCTCGTGAACGTAGTCACATAATGGCTTACTTGGATAGACACAATATTCATATAGCATTGTTACAAGAGACGCTCATGGGTGACAACAACCAAATCACTTTCATCACCAGATGGTTGTCATACAGAACCTTGGCAACTTACTCAACGTATGCCAGGGGCACCCCCACACTTATTTGAAAGGGCATACCATATACTCTGCAGGGCTCCCTTAGTCATCCCCAGGGTCATTATACTCTGATGTGGGGGAGATTGGCTTCGGTGTCCATAACAATTGTTAAATGCTATGGCCCAAACAATGGCGACGTCCCCTTTTTTGACAGGCTGTGGGTCTAATAATGGATATAGGGTTCACGTACTTAATTTGAGGAAAGGACTTTAGCATTGCCTTAAACAGGACTATGGGTAGATCCCATCCCCAGACCCATTACCACACCTCAGCCAACCGCCATATCCAGGCCATTATGGAAGAGCATCAACTATTGGATGCATGGAGAACACCACCCCCAGGAAAAACAGGGCACATTTCACTCTGGAGTACACAATAGTTGGTCAAGATTGGACTACTGGATCATATCCCAGGGATTGAACACTTGGGTAGAAGAGGCAACTTATCTACTGTGCACCTATTCTGACCACTCCCCAGTCCTGCTCATGCTGAGTCCACCAACAAATCCCTCACCCTATTTGTTGTGGAGGCTGTCCCCTGTGGTGCTGCTTGATGTTCCATTCCATGAGGAACTGAGGCAAGAAATCCTCGTTTTCATTGAGAGAAATAAAGACTCTGTTCCGAAGGTGTGCACAGTGTGGGAGCCCTCCAAGGTCACAAACCACATAAGTAGGGACCGGGAACGGAAAAAAAGAGGTCCAGTACCCATGCTCTGTAGAACACGTATGTACAACACTAAAGGGTAGCTGTTCCTAAAGAAGATTCTGGCCCATTGGACTACAGACAAAGTGAAGGTAGGGAGAGTGAAAAAAAGGTGGGGGATAGAAATTACGTTGGTCTCAGGATGGATGTATATTAAAAGGGAATTTCCTTATTTGGAAAAGTTGCCCTCACACACCCGTGAAGGTGTCATGCTTCATCATTGGGCGTTTTTGTTCCTCGTCGGGTCGGCGCTGCAAAACCCCTCAGGACCCGCGAGAGGGCTCTTTGCAGAGATCTTTTTGTAAAAAACGCCATAGTAGTGATTGCGGGTGTGTGGAGCTAGTGAAATAGTAAGTTAAAAATACCTTGGTAGTGCCCAAAAAAAAGAGGCTTTTATTCCTGGATCCACCGGGTATAGTAAAAACAGAGACCAAACTTTGATTTTCCACTAATTAGGAAATATAGTTTGGTTCAGATAGTATGTGCAGTGGATGGGGTCATGGGGTTCACATGTTTCACTCCCTGTTGGTCCAGAAGGGATCCTCTGCATTTCATCAGAAGCAGGTATGTGAAGAAATTATTAATTTAAATAAAAGTTGCTTTAAAAAGACAGGAGAAATACTCCCTGAATCTTAGTCTAAAGAAGACTAATAGTAATGGTGCCGGAAAAAAAATACTATTATGTCATAAGTCACCCAATAAAATTAACCCAACCCTTGAGAAGGGGAGGGCCTCTATGGAAATAGCAGGCATACGCTATAGGCAACATGGGAGCGTTAGGCATTCTCACCTACCCCTGTGTGCTACAACTGTGTTGGTGCTCCCGCCGGACACCGACCTCCTGGTTCTCGACTTCCGACGTGGGACAGCTCGTGAACAGCTCCTGGTCTTCCACAGCGTTGCCTGGTCCTCACAGCTGCAGCGACAAGGTCACCGTCAACCCTCCTGCATTTTCCGTCATTGGTCTTCCGTGCCTCCTTGTCATTCCCGAGTGGTATAGACTGTACCCACTGCTTGCAGGTACTCATCAAGAATTCACCCTTGGATTCTACCAGACTCTTTAACCTTCTTCGCCAGTGGCATCTTCACTGAAGTCCTCCATTGTGGTCTACAGCAGTTTCCGATGTTATTTCTCACCCGGCTTCCCTGGTGTAGGTATCCTGGGGTATCCACGAGTGGGGTCACTCTCCAAAATTCCATCTTACACAGGGTTTCTTCAGGGTCCCCTGGGAAGGGCCCATCTTCTGCAAGACTGCAACTGCGACTTCCCAATTGACTTGCATTGGGTATACAGCTGTGTTTCCACTCTGCACACGGCCTCCGTGGGGTTCCTGGGTACTTACCTTGGTTGGTTCCTTTGGTCACCAGCTCTTCTAAGTCTTCTGGGTCAAGTCTCTACTTTGGTCGGGGTTCGCATTCCACTTTATTAGTATATCGTTTGGTCTCCCCCTGGAGACCACTGTGTATTTGTGCTACTTATCTTTTCTCCTTTTGAAACATTACGTGTATTGTGTTTACATCTCCGGGTAGGAGGCATACCAATATGTTAGTGAGTGTGTATACTAAATATTACTATTTTTATAACTACACTGTGGTTCTTTTTAGTTTAACCTACATTACCCGATTAGTACTGGTAAAACAAGCTGCTGAACACTCCTTCTGGACTAAGCCTGAAGGCTGCTCTCCACAGCTACCACTTAGAGAGATTTCTAAGGTTGTCTAAGACCACTAAAATCACCATAAGGATTGTCCGGATTAGTGAAGGGTGCTTCACTTAAATAAGTGTGCACCATATACTAAGCCAACCTCCTACAGACGTTCACATTCTTTAGGGATGCCTGCTTCCGGAGTGGTGACTCAATTTCCTCTGAATTATTATGTAAAAGCTAATCTGTCTCTTTCAGTGTAATTCAACCAAAAAGTTGCACTTGACTAATCCCCAACTCTTAGGATTTGTGTCTCCGTTACTTCCTTTTTGCAGTTCAATGTTTGAGTGATGTTTTACCCCAGCATATTTTTTTAAATATTTCTTCTTATTTGAGTCACAACACTGTCAAAGTGACATCATTTAGGCGACCAAATACGCTAAAAGACATTCACATTGACAACGGCAATAGCGCAGGCATTGCAAAGACCTATTGGCTTTGCCAATGCTTGTTTTAATCAACTGTTTTTCATTAGTTTTGAATTGTGAAGTAATACACACAATGAGCATACTACCAGACACACTCCATATTAATACATTATATAAGAGCACCATTTGAGAGGTATGATACAGAAATTAACACTATGACTATTCATCTAGCGCACCCAGAGCGGTAAATCAAAGAACAAAAAACGTACTGACTGAAGCCAGATGCTACATTGATGATAGCCAAGTTATTCTGTGGGCCTCTAGAGCCCCGGCGGTAACTGGACGAAGGATTTATGGTGATCAATTGTCCAACACTATGTGCATGGGTGAGTCCAAATCTCCGAGACCCAGTCCACAGAAGTCTTTCCACCGACAGACTTTCTCCAGGGATGGCTCCTCCACGTTGGCAGAGGAGTGTCGTCCCACTTGCTTTCTCGCAGTGCGAGAAGCAGTAACATAAAATGGTATTCCATTTTATATTACTGCTTCTCGCCCTGCAATAAAGCAGAAGAAGGGTTAGGTTGGAGGCGGGCCGGTGGGCGGGGAGGAGTGGCTATCCCAATGTTGTGGGCACCGACTGTTTGGTCAGCCCCAGGGCCGACCAAACCAGTCATGCACACGCTCCTGTTTTCTCCATGCAGCCTGCTTAGAGAAAACGGCCTCCCCATGGACGCCTGTACGGACGACGTCCTAGCCAATCACAATGCAGCCATTGCAGCGTTGTGAATGGCTTAGGAGAGGGAGGCTGCCTACTTGCTTCCTGCAGAGGCGACGCGGGACCGGATCGGGCAGAAAAGGGAAGGTTTTTTTTTTATAATTCTTTTTATTAAACATACATCGGTTCCAATAAACATTACAGAGGGTTCGCCAAATCATACATTACAGTCGGTACAGGAGGAAATACGTCGGCTTTCTACATGATAGAGGAATGTTACAGGGTGTGGGGGTCATTTTGTTCGGGACAATCAGGAGGCATACAGATCTCTCCCCGGTAGGTATTCCAGGGGCTCCATATCCGAGACCATTTTTTGGGGCACCCTCTTGCCAGGTAGACTGTTTTCTCCCGAAACATGCACCAGTCAAGGTTCTTCTCCCATGCTGCCAGTGTGGGTGATAGGTTGGCCCCCCATAGTTGAGCAATGTTGCGTTTTGCCAGCATGAACCCCAGTGTAGCCCACCGTGTCTGATTTGTGTTGAGATCCGTAGGTTCCCACAGATTGAGAAGGCATTGTCGTGCCTCCGGGCGGAGGTGAACCTGTAGTACCGCATTAACAGTGTCATGGATCTTGAGCCAGAAGGATATGATATGTTCGCACTCCCAAATTATGTGTATGAATGTCCCCACGTGACCACATTGCCGCCTACAGTTCCCATTATCTGACCATCCCATGTGTACCAAACGGGGTCCTGTCATATAAATTCTGTGGAGGATTTTAAGCTGTACCAGCCTCAAACGTGCCGGGATAGCAACCTCCCTGGGGGAAGCCACCGCGAGCTGCCAGTCCTCATCATCCACCTCCACCCCATCCTGCGTCCATTTCTCACGGAGTGATTGAAGGGGACTCTCCATGTTGTTGATTAACTTTTTGTAAATCAGGGAGATGGTTTTCTCGGGAAGGTGGCCGTCTAATATTCTGTCCTCCAGCGGAGAGGCCTCTGGAGGGGACGTCCACTTAGGCAGCAAAGATTGCAGTGAGTGCAGGACCTGCAGGTATCGGAAATACTCGGTGGCTGCTAGATCGTAGTCCGCCTGGAGCGTGTCAAAGGATTTAACCCCTCCAGCCCCCAAAGGTCCCTAATGTGTGAGATACCGATAAGGTCCCATCTGTCAAAGCCCTTCGATTTCCATAAGTCGCCCAATCTTTCTGAGTCCCAAAGTGGAGTGGCTAATGTCAGCGTGTTTTTCCATCCCAGTGAGGCGATAACATCATGCCAGATCTGGACAGAATGTTTGGTGGGGCCAGTCAAGGTGTATCGTCTGGGCCGTGAGTATAGCGCCCGGTTATAATTACCATCTGGGAGGAGCCATTTATCCATGGCGTATCCGGGATCGTCTGCACGGCCATACATGCCGTGGTTGATGGCTGCTAGGTGAGCCGCCCAGTAGTATTTCTTGATATCTGGGAGGCTAATACCACCGTCATACCAATTCAGTGTTAGTTTGGTCAGGGCGATTCGAGGTTTTCCATCCCACAACAGGTCTCTCTGCAGGCCCTCAATTTCCTTGAAATATTTGGCGGGAACAGGATCCAGGGTGTTTTGCAAGGTGTATAGGAATCTAGGCAGGGACATCATTTTGAATAGGGCGGCTCTGCCCAGAAGGGAGAGGGGTAGCGACCTCCAGTTGGCAATATCGCTTTTAAGTTTACGAAGGGGGGAGAAGGTTTTGAGTATACCGGATTGCGGGATCTAGCGAAATGAAAATCCCCAGGTATTTGAAGCCTGCCGTGTTGATTTGTATGGGGCAGTTCTTGGGAGGGACGGGTGGATCGCCCCACAGAGGAAACAAAAGCGACTTACTCCAGTTGATAGAGAATCCAGAGTATCGTCCGAATACCGCCAGGATATCTAAGATCACTATAAGGGATTTCCTAGGAGAGGCCAAATAAAGCAACAGGTCGTCTGCGTAGAGGGAGATTCGGTCCTCCCAGCCGGGAGACCATTCTAATCCCCGTATCCTGGGATCTCTACGGATCCAGGCTGCCAAAGGCGCCAGGGTCAGGGCGAAGAGGAGAGGCGAAAGCGGGCAGCCCTGACGGGTTCCCCGACTCAGCTGGAAGGTAGCTGATAACTTATTGTTGACCACCACTTGGGCTAGGGGTTCGTTATACAGAAGTCGTACCCAGTTTATGTAGTTAGGGCCGAAACCCATTTTGGCCAATACTGCCCAAAGGTAAGGCCATTCAATAGTGTCGAATGCCATGGTTGCGTCCAGAGACGCGATCATTGCTGGCTCTCGGAGAGTATGTGCTCTAGCTACTACCCCATGGACTCGACGCAGATTCAGGGCCGTGTTCCTGTGTGGCATAAAGCCGGATTGATCTGGGTGTACTAAGGCACTAATGACCTTGACCAAGCGATTGGCCAGGAGCTTGGCGAGGATTTTTGGTTCGGCGTTTAGGAGGGAAATTGGCCGGTAGGAACTGCAGTCTGTTCTGGGTTTCCCGTCTTTATGGATGGTAACTATGGTGGCTATCCTCTGTTCCCTGGGCAGCATGCCCGTCTCCAGTGATTCCTCAAACATAGATTTTAAGTAGGGGGAGAGTTTATCGGGTCGCAGCTTATAGAGCTCGATGGGGAGTCCATTGGGGCCGAGTGCCTTTCCCGATTTTAATGAACGGATCGATTGCGCTATCTCATCTGGGGTCAAGTCACTGTCCAGGAAATCCCGATTTTCTAAGGAGAGGCGGGGGAGTTTGATGTCATGCAACAGTTCTTGAGAGTCCTCCTCCGTATAGGGGGCCACTGTCGTATAGACCGTTTGGTAATGGCTGGCAAAGCTATCGACTATCTCTTGTGGATTCGTGACGGGTATGTCCCCTTTTACTCTAAGCTCTGGCACCAGCCTGCTCGCCCATTCCCGTTTATCTAGCCATGCTATAAGCTTCCCTGCTTTGTCACCCAGGTCGTAGAGTCTACCCAGCCGCTCCCTCCCCAGGTTTTTGGCTTTGTCTGTGACTAAGGCCTTATAGCTGTGCTGCTTCAGGCTCAGGAGGTGAAGCTTCTCTGGCGTCACCCCAGACTCCAGTTCACTCTCCAATCTATCGATTTCAGCCTCGATGTCCAAAACTTCTTTCTGTTTTTCTTTCTTCGCACCCGAGATCAGCGATAGCGCCTGTCCCCGGATTACAGTCTTAAATGCTTCCCATAGGGACTTGGATGAGGAGACCGTCCCTTCGTTATCTAAGAAATAATTATCCATGGCTTCAATAAGGGCTGTGCGGATTTTGGGATTGTGGAGATACCAGGGATTGATTGGGGCTAGTCTTCCTACTTTGTTCTGATGGAGGACCATGCGGAGCCATATCGGTGAGTGATCGGAGATGCCTCTCGCGAGATGTTTGATTTCGTGTATGAGGGATGCTTGTGCGGCTGGCAGCAAACAGTAGTCTAGGCGGGAAAGGGTATGGTGTGCCCCGGAGTGAAAGGTGTGCTGTATCTGGTCTGGATGGTAAGTTCTCCAACCATCAACTAGCCCCATAGTTTCTAGGAAGTCAGGTAGCCAGCGGGAAGCGGACCCCACCTCACGCGGGGATGGCGGTCCAGGGTGCCCGAGACCACCGCATTGAAGTCCCCTCCGAGGACCACAAGGCCGTCTGGAATGGAGAGGAGGACCTTACCCAGGTCCGCAAAGGTGGTGCCCTGTAGGCCTGGCGGAACATAGATGGACATGAGAGAGATAAGACGGCCCTCCCAAGTTCCCGTAATACCAACGTATCTGCCCCGGTCATCCGCCCATGTGGAACTTATAGCGAGGGGAGTGTGTTTTTCATCATAATGCCCACCCCTCTGGAGCCAGACGTGAACCCCGCGTGTGCTACCATTTTGTATCCTCCCTATGCATTGCTTTACACAGATTACCAACCAGGTGCGTCTCCTGGAGCAGGACAATATCTGGAGATCTCCGTTTCAGGTACTGGAGAACTATGCTCCGCTTAATCTTGTTCCCAAGCCCGTTGACATTCCAACTTAATACCTTAATTGTCCCGTCCCCCATAACCTCTGTCGTACAACTTGATAGATTTTAAAATGCCAGGAGGAACAAAGTCGACATCCCCTCTGTGGAAGAAACCATAATTGACACCGATGCAAAATTTCCAACAAATTATGAACAAAAATTCCCCCACCCAACAACCCCCTCCCTGCTGCCCTGCACTCTGGGCGTAGAACTGCCCATTTCAAACTTGCAGAGTGCCTGTCGCCCTAGCAAAAAACTAAAGGTAGAAAAAAATAGGGGTGTGGCTGTCCGTATCTCTGCCCCCTGTAAAAAGTAAAGTCTGTAACCCCAAGGAAAAGGCACCCCTCGAGGGTTGGAGTTTAAACAGTCCCGAAGAAGTCCCCTCCAGATCAAATGCGCAGCCGCCCAGTGCTTAACCTAGCTCGGATAAGGGCCAAAATGTCCCAGTGACATCCACTCTCCACCACCGTGTCTCATCCTGTAGGGGACAGCGAAGTCTCCTCTCTGGGGTGACTATCCGGTGGGCCCGGAATCTTCCTGCTTTCAAGCCAGTCAGCTGCCTCTTCAGGATGCTCGAAAAACCACGTCCGCCCCTCCGCCTCGACCCGCAAACGTGCCGGAAACAACATGGAGTACCTCAGGCCCCGCTCTCGAAGCTCCCTCTTCACCACAAGGAAGGTGCGCCTCATCTTTTGCACTCTCTGTGTAAAGTCTGGAAAGAAGGTGATGCCTGCGTTTTCATAGTGGAGTGGAGCTCCTGTCCTAGCATTTTGGAGAATTACGTCCCTGTCCCGGAAGTTCAACACTCTCGCCAGCATAGGGCGCGGAGGAGCCCCGGGTTTCGGACGCCCCCCCGGTACCCTGTGGGCCCTCTCAATAACAAAAAAATCGGCTGAGGCCCTTGGGTCAGAGCCTTTCAGGGGGCCCCTCATAGAGCCAGCTATGTTCTGTAGAGAGTTTTGACCTGATGACCTTGAATAATTTTTAAACCCAATGTTGTAAATTGCATTTTTTTATCATTTATTTTTAATGTGCAAGAGTCTATTACAGACATTTTGCAGACAAAATGTGTTTATGTTTCATGCAACATCCATATAAAAGTTTATTTTAGATCAAAACAGGACCTCACATATGAGAAATGGGAGGGCGTGACAGAGATTATTTGCAGTAACATTAGTGACCTGCTGCTGTGTTACAATACTGAAAACACACATTAATATCCCTGAATATCAGATATACACACATTTAGAATTTGACCAAAGAGGGCACGAAGGAGCTGAAACTGTATCATAAAATCAAATCTGTTCTGAACAGGGGCCCCCAGAATTCATTTGGCCCAGGGCCCCCAAAATCCTTAAAATGTCCCTGCCTTGGGTTGGAGGTGCTTTAGGATAAGGTCTTCCACGAAGAGGTCCGGAGATTGCCCCTCCGCCCGTTCCGGAACTCCCAGAATGCGTAGGTTGTTGCGGCATAGGCGCCCTTCATAATCATCCAGTTTCATTTCCGTGAATTTACGGAAATCCTGTAGGTCCGAGACCTCCCCCTGGAGCTGTGCGATGTCTCCCGTCAGGCTGGTCGTAGCGATTTCCACCTGTTTGACCTTTTCCTTAAATGTGGCTAGGTCTGCTCTTATTAGGTTTACGTCAATCGCGATAGTGTCCATTTTATGTTCAAGAGAGGTCTTGACGCTTGTGATGGCCTCCATGACGTCTTTAAGGGAGAGTTCTCGCTCCTCTTCTTCTGGGTCCCCCAGGGGTGTGCCTCTGGATTGACAGCCCTGCAGCATGTCTTTGGGCATCGTGTATCGATCGAGTTTATTGGTCTGCGTTGGTTTAGACCCTCTCGTTCCTGGGGGCTTGCTTTTCTCCATTGTGTCCGCTCTTCGTCGCACAAAGGGCTTGTGGTGGAATTAAACGAGGCGTCTATGGCCCCGGTAGTCAGGGGGGTGCTGACTGGTAATGTGCCCGGCCAGTAGTCTAATGGTGTAGGCGGGGGAGGGGGCCCACGACTGTAGGATCTCGGTATGTGGTCCACGCGCACCCAGATCACTTTATGGTGGCAGCGCCGATTCAGGAGGCGCCATATGGGGAGCCCAGCGCTCGCTTCACCCTGCTAGCTATTGCAGAGGCCCACTGGTGATAGGCGCAGGGCCGGCCGGCTCAAACACTCTCCTCTTCTCTTCGACTGGGCTGTGGCTATGAGTCCCCGGCGCCACCTCACCGTATGCCAGTGAGGGGGGGGGGGGGGGAGAAACAGGACCCGCAGCTGGTTGCGGACACCTCAGCGAGGGGGGGGGGAAAAGGACAAGGTCCACCGATGATTTCACTCGGGGACACCGCCCCAAGACACTCGGGCCCCCCGCCTCACCTCCAGGTCACGCCGCAGTGCTCCGGTCCTGCCCCGCGGAGCAATGGCGTCTCAGGCCTCCGAGTCGATCCTCGGGACGGTGAGGGCTGCTACAGGTGCTTCCTGCCTGGACCGCCCGACGCCCACTCCGCCGATGCCGCCGCAGAGCGCGGGTGATTCTCAGGGCCCTTCGCCAGGCTCGTGGCTAAGGCCGGGAAAGGCGGCTCCGTCCCCTCACCGCCGCGGCCTCACCGGCACTGTGCTCCCCGGCTTCAGCGCTGCGGATAGGCCCCACTCAGTTTGCTCCGGTTTCTCGGGGCACAGACGTTCGCTGGTTTCGGGGTCCGAGGGAATCCCCTCCGGTATGCCTCCGGTGTCTTTTCTCCTCCTCGGGGGGAGCGGATCAGTGTGGCGGATAGGCGTGTGGGGACAGGGTTTACGGAGCTACAGCGTTAGGCGGCCATTACGCTTCGGTGCTTAGCCACGCCCCAGGTTTTTTATTTTTTAAATAAAATTACTCCCCCCACCTCACCATTCCCCGCGTCATGCCGGCCACGACTGCATTATACTAGCATTGGGTATAAGTACGCTTTCTAAATCTCTGCCTAGAAGTATAAATAGGCAGAGCTGGTGCACTTTGCCGAGGCAGAATGTCGCAGTTGAGGGGGACTAGATGCGCCGAGTAACAACGATGCCTAGTCACACAGTTTGTTTTCATGGCTAGTAAATGTCCGCACGTGCCTTCCTTATCTAGTGCACACACAATTCATCGCCATGAAGACCTACAACATGGTTGTGAAAAAGGTAAAATTTGTGAAATGTGTATAGTGTGTTGACCTATGACCCGTCTGTCTCGAGGCCGTCCAAGGCGAGGAAACAGGATTAGGCATGAAACCTTTGGTTCACCCTTGGTCTGTCTGCAGGGCAAGTTTCGACCCGTGGTGTAAACTGTGATTTAAGAAAACAGCGGCGGTGCAGGCGTGGGTGACCCCTAGCCGGAGAGACAGACACAGAAATAATGCTTCTGCCGCTGTAGTTACCATGTTGCGTTTGTCTGCTACAGCAGAAAGCACCTTTCCGTTCACGGAGCATCTGAAAGGAGGTTTCATTGCAAAAGCCTGTGGGTAGTAGGGTGTGGGTGTGACACCCCCTTCTTCCTACACTCTGCATGTGCCTCTTAGTAGAGAACTGTACCCAGCACTGCAGTGGCGTCAAAATGCACTTTATCGTGAAGAGATAGCTGCCGAGTCTTCAGATTGCTTATGTGCAGCATATTCATAGTTTCATTTCCACAGTACTTGCGTCAAATTATACAAGTGGCTCACTACAGTAACTGTTTAACATATTTAAGGCAGTAAGATATGGGGCAGGTTTTGATGTGTTTAAATATTTCATCACTGCACTTTCACAATTGCTTTATAAACCTTTCTTCCTCAAATTTGGCTTTACAATGTACCATTTGCCACTGGTTTCTTGAAAGATTACTCCCCACACACGAAATAACACTTATACCCAACATTTATGCCTCACCACTTTCAAATGTCACCAGCCGCCACTGACTTTCTCAAATTTGTGAAGGTACCCCATGTTTGTCTATACCACTTTTTCAGCTCACATACGCATATCCGTTCCTGAAACCCATTTGCCTTTAGTCGGTGTAATGAAGGGACCCCCACAGTTGTGTGATGTCTCGTTTTACCACCACTAGGCCCAGCAAACAGAAGAGAAGTTGTTTCCAGAGATAGTCTATGTCCCTGGGGGCACCCAGTAACATGGAGCTCTTTCATATATCATGTGCTAGTACCTCTGAATTTTAGGGCAATTCCAAGTCATGTGAAAAAATAAACCTTCTTTGCTATTACACCAGATGGATGTGGAAGTCTGGGATTTCTCCAATCAGTGCAGCTTTGCCTTATCTATGTATACTCTATGCAAGACCTTGTGTTGGATGAGATGGAATCTAGATATGATTGCCACTTCCAGAGGGTGCATCAGTGCTGCCTCCCAGTCTATATCATCAACAGTTCCAATGTCCCATTCCCAGAGTTGGCATAGATGCATATGAATGTTCGGAATGTTGTTAATCATTGTTCCGTCAATGGAGGAGACTGGGTCTTCCCTCCGTGGACCCCTCAGGACTCGACACTCGAGTGGTGCACATTCGGGCATGTCCTCCCACTCAATAGTCTCTGCATGCAAGGCATGTTTGACTTGAGAGCATTTGTAATGCTGTGTTTGTGGGAGCTCATGTTTCTCTTGCATCTGCTCAAAATGTTTGAAGATTCACCCTTCTATCATGTCTTCTACTCTGACAATAACTAGCAAGTGACAGAGGTTGTTCCCCTGCAGCTTACATGCCTCCTTCGGCATGGTTCCCTCCCATAGTGGTGGGTCTACTGTGATTTTACACTTCTATCAGTTATGGGCTATTGCTGTCCCATGCTAGTGAGACAGCCAGAAAAGTGTGAAGAAGTTCTTGTTCATCTTAGACCCTCCATATAAATTGCGTAGCCAGCTACGTGCCCTCATGCTATTTCTATCCAGTCTGACTGGTGGGTCATCCATCAGAGCATAGATCCAGTCATTTACTGCCTGCAGTTGAGTCGCCGAAAAAGATGTCCTTTAAAGTGGAAGAGCAATACCCTCTGCCCCGTTCTGCACAGATGTGCAAAGGGTACGAAGCACCACCCAAGGGCCCCCCTCCATCCCAGAGCAGTACCTGAATTTCCCTCTCTAATCTCAAGAAGAGAAATTCCGGAATAGGGAAGGGCATGTTCTGCATCACACTGCGGAGCTTTGACAATGAAATCATTTTGAAGACAGCTGCCCACCCACGGAGGGTTAGTAGTAGCTTACTCCATCTGGAATGGTCACCATGTATTTCTATGAGGGGGTTATCTATGTTCTATTCCAGGAATCCGTCAGAGTTTGGTGTGACAAGTATTCCTAGGTACTTGAACCCAAACATGCATCATTTGAAGTGGGCTAGTCACTTCATTCTCCAGCGACAAGTCCCCAATCATATAAAGTATCGATTTGCCACAGTTCACTTCATATTGGGAGCAATCCCTAAACTCCTCAAACAGCGTCAGGACTAAACCCAAAGTTGCCCCAGGGTTTGTCAAATTAAAGGAAGTCATCTGCATAGAATGAGATTTTTTTCCTGGTGTGAAATCAATCTTGGCTTCTAATAAGCCCATCAAGTTTGCAATGGCACCCAGGTTTTTCCCAAGCTGTGCTGTTTGGGCCTCCATTGTGGCTGCCAGTAACTTGAGGGATGGGTAGCCTTGCTCCGCACTCCTCGCAGGTGGCAGGCGTTTCCCCTTCATGACTGGGGTTCTGTTTGTGCTGCACTTCACCACTGACCTTGGCAGTACACTGAGGTCAGGCTCCAGGACAAATTTCTCACAGATATTCACCTCCCCTCATGATGGGAATGGAGGGTGAAGGCCATGGCAGCACAAGGTCCGCAAGAGGCGCACCAGGTTGAGGAAGATGGGGGCGAGACAGGCCACAGCTGCACACGCATACCTTGAGGCCACTGATCACAACTGCAGGATTCTCTGCATCCTTTAGTAGACTGCCATCTTGCATTGACTGAGTCTCACCTAGCCCTGAGGACACAGACTACAGCGGCTCCCCGGAGCATTCAGCAACTCCCTTGACCTCTGGACTGGCTCCTTTTCCAGGTGGATGCACGGGGCAACCGCTACATGGCAGAATCTCTGCTGAGGCCAGGAATCTGATGGCGGGCTCTGCTGCTCCGGTCCGACTCTATCTTGCTCTTAGCTAGCCCCCTATATTAAAACCTACCTAACCCATATACAAGTGAAGTCTGCAAAATATTCTCCAAAACCTGCTCTGAGCTGCAAAAAGAAGGCTTTTTTCCCCCCAAATATACAGTATTTCCTTTTTCAAAAGAAGAAAAAATTGTGGTGCTACATTATGGAAAAAGAAACATTTAACAACTTAACATTTACTTTAATGCATAAAAACACACATTGGTTTCTGAAAAGGTAAGTAAAATGAGTGTGCTAGATTAGGTGAAACGAGAATCTGAACCTGGTGTACATTAAAGCAGATTTAAGGTGGTATGAAGGCTACACATGAAAACAAAGTGACCACACAGGGGCAGAGACACCAAATCGGTTATCCAGAGACAGGTATGACATTGACTGTAGCATTAACAAAGGAGCCCTAGCTAACATACAAATATACACTAGTTCTTACATGGGGAAACTGGGACACTGATTACGTATGTGACATGTTATGCCGATTTGTATGGTGCAACTGAAAAGTGAAATAGCAGTCCTGACATTTTGAGAAAGTTCATTTCAGTTCTTGGCGGCGATGAAGGAGAACGCATTCCCTCCTGACTTGCTTTCGTGGATGCAGAGGACCCATGCAAGGGAGAGAGATGTGCAGCATAGCTGGCTGGAAGGTTGGTAGAACTGAAGTTCGTCGTTGAGGTATGCTAGTCTGGTGTTGTGGAGGGCTTTGTACGCGTGGATGAGCAGCTTGAACTGGCAACGCTTCTGGATTGGTAGCCAGTGCAATTCAGTGAGGTAGGGAGTGATGTGAGCGCTTCTGGGGATCGCTAGGATGAGTCTGGCAGCGGTGTTTTAGAGGTCTGGGGTCTTTGCGTGAGCTGGTTGGAGATGCTGACGTAGAGTGTGTTACTGTAGTCGAGTCTACTAGTTATTATGGCATGGTTGACCGTGTATCTTGTGTGCGTGGGGAGCCATTTGAAAATCTTGCAAAGTATTCTGCGGATGAGGCAGCAGGATGCAGTCACAGCATTGACCCGTTTGTCCTTCGTGAGTTTGTCGTCAAGGATGATGTTGATGTTTCTGGCGTGGTCTGTGAAGTGGTCATGGGACCTAATGCACATTGAGGTGCAGACAAGGAATTCGGTACTCTCCCCTTGGCATGGAGACAATTCACAACTACACTGATAAAGGCGCACAGACATTAGGGCTAGGTCAGTGACCTGGCTACAATGTCATGGGGACATTGACAACAGGAATAATGGCAAAAAAAATAATTTCAAGCCAGAATAATATAATAGTTGGCAGTTCTATCAGCTCCATCTGAAGTCCTGCTAAGAAATGTTGATATTATCAATGAAACATAAGGCATTCCTGCTCAGAAATGTATTTATTGGTCAGTACATATACGTCGGGCCTTCAGAGATTGTTGTAACAGTCTAATGAAAATCTTGAAGCCAGGCTGAGAGGAGAGCTGTAGGCACTGTCCATGAGCAATATAGAAGCCCTAATGAGAAGATTTGTTACAGATTATGAAAAAAATATCATTCCCACTCAAAAATAATGACTTGCTGCGATGCGTCAGTACTCCTCAATATGAGCCTGGAAGTGTAACTGAGATGTATCGCTGCTGTCAATAACATACATTAGTGCTGCTATAAAACATACATTAGTGCTGTTCTTGTTCCACTGTGAGTCGTTTGTGGAGCTTAACTTTCAATGTATTGGGGGCTCTCTCACACGTGTATCCAACTATGTTGCTTGTTACCACATTTTAATCAATAAAAAAAAAACGGGGGGAACAGGAAGAATGACAACTCTGAGGAGACGTGATGACACCAATATTGGAACGATATGATGGATTCCTTATTTACGCTAAATTTAGGAATCCCCCCTCAGCTAACTGATAGCAATATGTCCAAGCACAGCTACAGGCAACTCTCTACCTCTCTTGCCATTATGTCCTTCTCCTTCTAGTGATGGTAAGATCCCAGTCTTTTTTTTTTTTTTTTTAGCAGCTGCAGCAAACGGAAAGTGTCTAATGATTAACTATTTGCTTTCCGGTTTTCGAAAATCACCTTAAATTGTATTGATATTCTATCCTGTTGTAACTAGTGGTGCTTTACAAACAGGACTTAAAACTCATTGGGGTGACTACCCCGTTGACAATGCTACTGGTGTCAGTTTAAATCCCTAGATTTGACATGAACTTCCAGAAAATTATGGGGAAGAATATGCATTGCCCCAGTAAAATTATTTATTGTCAAACAATGTTCTGAATGTAATATGCAATAAAAATACATTTACTGCAGTGTAGGAAACCACCTCTCTGTACAGTGTACTGAAATGAAGTACACTACATAGAGTGCGAGAGAGCCCACAAAAGGCAGAGAGAGGTAAAAGTAGAGAATACCAACTCTTATTGTGGTAGTGTGGGTGAGAAGTCAGGCTTATCAGAGGGTAGCTTTAAGCAGTTGTTGTACTCACAGAGACAATAAATGAGACACACTTAAGAATAAATGTGAGACCAATTTGTAAACATAACATCCATTTTTATATAATTTTTAAGACCATAAACAGTTCTACAGTAAGTACTTTCAGAGTTAAGATTTTTCAAAGTTCGGCAAATACATCACTTCTATGCGCAATTACGCCCCATAGGAAATAATGAGGGAAAAAGCAGAAAAATGCATAAAATTAAGGCAATGTTTTCACGAAATTTACCTTCTTGTTTTAGGTCGATGTTGGGACCAGGTCCAAAGTTCCAGCAGGAGAAGTTCTGGAGCGTCCCAGATTGGCCCAGAGCAGAGGTGGTGAGGTCTTGGAAGCTGGTGCGCAAAGACGGAGGGGGCCACTTGAAAAAGCACTGCACAGAGGGACTTACAGGTAAGTCTGGTGGGTTTCCTTGGAGGGAGGAGGCTGCAAGGGCCTGGGGAACACAGGAGCAGGGCTGGTTGAGTGGTGCTGGGGCCGGGTGCAGAGCGAACAGGTCAGTCTTGCGCCGTGCGTCTTTATGTCCTCGCGGTCAGGAGCAGGTAACTTGGAGAGGCGATCTTGGGACAGCTGGGCCACTCAGGAAGTGGGTCTCTGATGTCTCGATGGGTGCTTGCAACGGATTCTGGTGGGGACTCTTCTTCCTGGTTTTTACTATTGGGGGCATAGGCGCTTTCAAGAAATCACAGTGAAGCTCCCTTGGAGTGAAGGTATCACTCCCTTGCACACCGCAGGCACAGATTCTGTGAAGTCCAGTTTGTCGACTTACTGCTCCCCGACCACCTTGATGCAGCACAGAAGCAAGAAGAGGTACAACAGCTCTGGAGGGTCAGATCTGCTTCCCCAACAAGTTTGGAGGCACTAGGCCCTACCGGAGCCGCAGCATACCAATACCAGGCATACAGGGCTAAGTGCCATGTCGACCATCCTGATTTTCCTGCACCAAAACACGCAGCCTGCAATGGCAGAGTGCCTAGCCTTGGTGAGGAGTCCCTGGGTGGCACAATCAGTGCTCCAGCAGTCACAGAGGACCCTCTTCAGTACCCATGCCCTGGGTACCAGGGATACCATTTATTAGGGGCTTACAGGGGCCACTGAAGTTGCGCCAATCGTGGTACAGTTTTGGGGAAAGAAATCAGGCACTGGGGACCTGGTTAGCAGGGACCCAGTGCACTTACAGTTCGAAATTACATCAGACAAATAGTGGGGGCTAACCATGTCGAAAGAGGCAATTTCCCAAATACATTTTGGGGCATAATAATTTAAAATGTGTAAGGAAAAGTATTATGTACTTTAATATCTTACAAAAAAGTTACATTATTTCAACACAATTCCGAAAAACTATCACACTCATCTGGACCCCTTTTATGTTGACTTTCACAGGGGCAGTGCCCCTCTCCTCCCCACCCAAGATATTAAATCTGGCTACGGGCCTGTGGGTGAATGTTGAGTAATGAAGTTGACGAAACTCCATGCTACTTCCCTGTAACACAGGATCACAATTCTCATGATCCCATGGGATATTTGTAGTCCGATCTGAGACACGCGTAGAAAGTGACGGGGCTGACGTGCGCCCCATACAATTTTCACGCCCACTGACCAGCTGCAATATGAAACAGCAGGTTTATTTAAACTGGCGCGCCAAGCGGCGAGTTGCTAGAGCCTGAACACACGGATACCAAATAGGTATACTACGGGGCAGGACCTTTGAAGTAGTAAGTCCAGATTGATTGCGCAGCTACAGACGGAGGTAATGTGATTTGGGTCGTTTGGGAGGCAGGGTGTATCAACGCCGCAGTCTTTCACTTTTTACCTCCTAAAACAGCGTTTGACTACCAGGCTCCCCTTCCCGTGGTCCATGAAAAACGGTAGCTCCCCTCTAATAGGGTAAGGGAAAATGAGCGCATACAACGTAAATGTGAAGAATGGATATGTCAACCTGCATTATGACCATTTCTAAGAGCATATCGGTAACTGTGAATGTGTTTGATCAAAGTTGCTTGGTACGAGTGGATACAACCCATTCATAAGACTGAGTGTGAGTGTGGTTCACGATGGGATAAGGTATTTTGCACTTTTGAGAATTAAATCATGTGCGATAATTTACGCATGCTGCCTATTTGGCCAAGTGAGATTAGTTGTTTGAGTACAGCTTTGTTTTTCAACATTTGTTGTTCACGGAATGAAGGGAAGAAGAGCACCTGAGCATGATGGATGCATATGCACACTAGGGCTATGATGATTAATGTACTGCATAATTGTATGTCTTCTTTCTCCTTTCAATCTCCTTACAGGCGGAATTTTTTCGTACAAAAGGAAGGGAGATCAGTATACTCCCCATTATTATTAATATTATTTTCACGAAGGTTACAGCTTTCTGTACCTTCAAAAAAATATATATAGGACAAGTGTCGGTCAACACCAGGGAGGGAATACTTGTTGTGCCCTGACGAAAGCCCAGGACCTTTATGGCCAATTTTTCCGGGCTCAAACATGTTGGCAAGTTATTAGGGTCATAGGACCATAACCTCCAAAAAGACCAGTTTTAATTTATTTTATTTTAATATCCACTACGTCCCCGTGAATAAAAGGGATACCTGGCGAACGTAGTAGGATTTTTATCTTTAAGTCCCCCTTGCCTACATCTCTTAAGAGCTCCCTGAAATACGGTTGAGCCCACCCTGACCTCTAGCAGTTAGGGTGAACCCAATGATGAAGCATGACACCAATAGGGTGTGTGAGGGTTAAATAACAAAAAGGAATTGCTTCCTTTCCGCATTTAGCGACGTACGCCACGTAAGGATTTAAGTAGCTTTTAGAGCTCCTTCTTGTCTGGATACAATAGTGGTAGCATATTTCTAGTTGGGAGGAAGTATCCACGTCAAAAAACCTCTTACCCTTCGTCTGCCGGTGGAGGGATCTCCACTGCCAGATGTAGTTTACAGTACTTCCCTGAGAAGCCCGTTACTGCTCGCCATTGCTACCACTGACAGCCAAGTGGTTAATAGGTTGTTCTTGGTCCAGTTTGTAGAGCCATAGTAGGAAGGATACGAGGACATCCGAGGAAAAAGACACAAGACCCCACAGCAGAGGTTCCAGTAGCCTCCATTTGCCTTGTCGCCAAATGAACAGTGTCTGACATTTTTATACACCGGGCTACAGTGGAGGTCACATGGTAAAATGGAAACAAAAGGAGGCTTTGCATGAGCAAAAAAAAAAAACAAGGGATAGTACAGTTTTGACCTTCAAAATGTAAAGTTTGAGAGCAAGCTACCTGTGAATTCCCTGTTCACAGTGCCAGATATCAGAATGAAGGGGTGGCACAACTCTGCATCATTTTTAAGATTAGCAAGAAAATGACAAAATGAAACAGGTACACTAAAGCAAATCATAAAAATTTCATACCAAGTACATTACTTGTAAATAGGTGTAATGTCAATGTGCATAGTGCCATTTAAAAACTTTTGTGCCCTCCCGATTATGTTTTCAAAATAAGCAGAATTCTTGAAATAGCCCCAGACACAATAACATTCGGTTAGCACTTGAGATCTGAGATGTGCCTTAAGTGGTAATTTTGTCTGCAAAGCCTCTGAAGCTCTGTGGCAGTACCACTGTACTACATTCAAATCCTAAAAAAAATATATACCTCATTGTGCTTGCTGTTACTCCGCCACAGTAAAAGCAAATAGTTCGTAGAAGTCCTGTGCGAGATCTCCGCCATTACAGACATCCGTATGTCAACATCTAACAGAGCCACCTTAGCCCATCAATCTTAGGAGGTCAATAATAAGAGTATCATTAAGTTACGTAACAACAACCGTGATCAGTCTAGAGGCAATACAGTGATAAGGCTTCTCATGATGCACATTTGTTATTAGTTTTTAATGTGTCAGTTTTGCACCAGTCAGAAATCTTGTGTTGCTCACTCCACATTTTCCTTTGCATTCAGGTACTTGAAACCTTTGCTTTCCACCATGGGCGTGGGAACTGTGGTAGATATGTCCCTCAGATGTTGGAGTGGGGAGGGGCATTGGGGACAATATCTTCCCTAGATTTGTCAGTGACAACTGTTGAGTAAACAGTGGCAGACAGAGCATGCCTCGCTCAAGTCATGCTGCACATCTCTTAAGACTCCTTGAAGAGCGGTCACTCTGAAAAGCAAAGTCTATGGGGGCTGCAAGATCTCTTTGTTTATTATTTAGTTGTGGTCACTAAGGTGTTGAAACTCTCAGAAAATTCGTTTGTTTGTCAAGTCCACGAGCCAGCAGAAGGGAAGGCAGGAGATGCTAATTTAAGTTACTGTTGGCTCAGTACTTGAGCAAAAGATAGGATTTTAATAAAGGCTTAACATCTCAATGAGCGCAATTAAATAATTAGTAAAAAAAAAACATGAGTCTCGAAACTCCCCGCAGTTTGCTCCATAGGTTACAGCTCTTCAAGGTGATGCGTGGAAAGTGCAGCATGGTTTCAGACAGCATGTTCTGTCATGTTCTTTTTAGTTTGCAAAGTTTCCACAGACACTGAAGAACACCTTTGAATCTTATGACAATGCGCATGTCTATATGTGTGTATAGCGTCAGTTAGATTTAAGGTGTGATAAGTATTTATTGAACTCCATATACTAACACTAATTGAATAACTGAACACAAAGCACTGACATTTAGTGCTAACGGAAGAGAGAAGGAAAAACCTGTGAAGTCTATCAAATAACTGCACAATATCCAATACTGTATTCAAATCCTGGCTTCCCCACTTCACGAAATTGTGTAATCCACAACCCATTGCTTTACTTAACTGTGAATCATTTTCCTTATAAAAGTTACAGGTGAATGTATGTGAGGAACACTGATGTGTTCATCAAGGGCAGGAGAAAAGTGTTGGCCAGATCTTAATAGCGCAATACCCTGTAACATTAGAACAGGGACACGCGCATGGTTTTATTTTAATCAGGATAGATGCCACATTCATTAAAGTTGTTCTGAGTGGACACCTATTTCCTGTTTTAGCCTCACTATCTCACATCTACACTCACTAGGGCCCTCACACGCACTGCACCCATACGGCCTGGAAAAAAGATCTCGGCTAAAAGGCCACATCATGGGTGCCGATCGGGTATTGCAGCGCCGACCCAATGAGGAGCAGACCCAATGATGAAACAAGACACCTAGCTTATTGGGTGTGTGAGGGTCTTTTTCGGAAAGGAGAATACTTTTCTCCTGCCCTTGATGAACACATCAGTGTTCCTCACATACATTCACCTGTAACTTTTATGAGGAACTGCATACCTTTTTGCGTTGCATTACATATGGGCCTGTATGCTGGACCTCGGTAAAATAGCCCAGAATCCTGTCTCCCCTCTTCTGGATAAGAATCATTTTCCTTAAACATCTAGTTTGAGAAGACATTGAAGTATTTCAGTATAGGACCTGTGCTCTAGAAAAACCTCAGCTATAAACGGGTAATATGAAATAATCTAGCTTTACATTAAATAACAGCAGTAGTTGAGCAACACCGAGGGCAGGGGGGGGAGACATACAAGAGAAGTGGCTCGAAAACACATGCACTCTAATGGAGTGCTTCCCACAAAACACAAAAGTTAGTGCTATGAAAGCAAGTAGTCATGCCAATCACTTAAAGAGAAGATACTCAATTGGAAGGACAAACAAGACTGGCAAGCTGGGACACGAATAAAAATCAGGCAAAAGAGAGTGAAAAGTCAACCAATGG
Source organism: Calotriton arnoldi (assembly GCA_963921515.1). Classification (NCBI taxonomy): domain Eukaryota; kingdom Metazoa; phylum Chordata; class Amphibia; order Caudata; family Salamandridae; genus Calotriton; species Calotriton arnoldi. The sequence goes on from CAWUFW010001727.1 coordinate 2,546,817, forward strand.
CAAGCTGTGGGAGGGCTCCAAGCCCCTCTATGTTATTGGTAAGCCACAATATGCCTCGCAAGTGTCTCTAGTAGAATCGATCTAAAAGACTCGGGGCATAGGCGCTGATAAACATACGGCAAAGACAATTATAATAAAACAACTTTGATTATATGATAACATGATATTAAATTCATCTGTAGAATTTATGCCCTCAAATATAAATAGCTCAAAAAAACAAAAATGGCGTGAGCACAGCAACAGAGTCAAACATACGCTCGAAGCCGTTGCTTCTGCCCATTCGCTTTAGCCACAATAGTCACAATTCACAAACAGTAACCAGAGTTCTGTTTTCATGATACATTGAAACTAGCCGTCCCTAAATTACTAACTTATTTTGTGAACAGTGAAACATTGTAGCGAGCAGCTTTGAAACTCCAAGTGTACTTTGTAGCGAGTGCCTTCCTGCATTAATTAATGAACCTTAACGGCCATCCCGAACTGTTCACAATAAACATCTACTTCTCGCAGCCGCACAGTTCCCCTTTTCCATGCCACACAGGTTTATGCAACAATCTGAAGTGGATCCGCTAAGTACCCGGCGGCCCCAAACCTTTGGACGTTTAGAAGCCTGCGCTAACTTGCACTCACAGGGACATAATTACACCGATGGAAAAGAAATACAATGTATTCCTCAAACGAGGTGGGATAGGGGCAAGGTATCTCCGTATTTTGACATTTCGCTCACCTTCAGCAAGAACCAGGACAGCACTCTTCAGCCCAACACCTCTTATTCCTTTCCTCAGAAACGTGGTCTGACTGTATTTGTAACCTCGTAAAACCCCGTTCCTGGCCACTTTTACCCGGCCATTGTGCCTGACCTTTACCGTAATCTACAGAGCAACTACGACCCCTAAATGCCTCTTTCTCCTGCCTGCTGAAAGAGGTGGAAAGGGGAGGGGTCTTCCCTTACCGGGAACTTTCACCTAATAGGAGGGCACTCAAATCCGGCAAAAATAAGTAAGAAAAGATTCTCTGAATTAAAGTAAATGTCGTTTTTTTAAACGCGCTTGCAACTGTGGTATTTTAATTTTGCAAAAAATTTAGACGTTTTTTAAAAACCCTACCACGAATCATTGTTCGCAAAAGATTCCATGTTGACGGGATAACATAGGTCCAGTCTTGGTATTTCCTCTCACAAATTTTAGTAATCTGATACTTTAGAACATTTTGGTTCCATTAAAGTGAACATAGAGCAGTCCCTTAATCGAATAGGTTGTTAAACGAATGTCCCAAACTGGGGTATAATGTCTCCAGTGACTGGGTACCATATGGTAATTGTAAGTCCTAAGGCCCTGATTACCAGTGGCCTGATAAATTCCGGAATGTGTGGTAAATCTTGTTACTTTACGTATCCGAGTAGGTGCTTTAACTAACACCTGATAAATTCCGAACCCTGTTGTAGTGTGGGGGTATAATGAGACCCAACACTTCAATAAAGGACCATGCACTCAGGTGTATAGATCATGGTCTTCAAACTGACCAGCTAGGAGCCCCGGGCTATTTATTCACTTCTCTGGCACGTACGCCAGACGCGCTCACTTAACTTACGCGCACAGGATTTGCTTTTGTTTCCCCCTGCGCCGTGCGCAATAGTGGTGTTGCCCAAACTTCCTGCAACACTACATTCCTCCTTCACAATAGAATAAAACATAACTGAACTCACAAAATCCTCAGCATCATGTCATTCTAGTCCAAACATGACAAAAACCCATCCCCGTTTACATCCAACAACAGGATAAAGTGGGCTACTCACGAATGCTGCAGCGTTCTCAGGCCCAAATCACTCACATATAAAGTCAGTGTACCGTTGAGATGGTTTAGGGTGGGGCCTCAACAGACAACGTCCATGTCAACCCCTGCTGGACAAACCTGGCGAGGATTTTCCCAGGCTCGGTGCCTCAGTGGTTTCTTGACTCTGACCAGTGGCCGCACTCCGGGGGTCAGGTGCACCTGATGATGGAGCAGGGGGTGAGGTAGAGAACAGTTCCTCTGAATGGGCATCCTTTCCTTGCTCTGGACTATGACTGTCTTCGCCATCAGAGTGTCCATCCGTTGAGGTGTATCCCATAGTGTCAGCCCCTGCAGCGACGGTTAGTGGCTTTTGAGAGACTTTCTTGAAATGGGACATGTTCCGTGTGACGTATTCAGCGCCCCTGTGGGCAGTTATTCTAGTGCCTTTGACTTCTGTGACAGTCCGTGGGGAGAGCTTAAACAGCAGCCTGAACTTTCCTCCAAGATGGTGGTCCTTGTCCAACCTGTGGTCTCCTACTTTGATGTGGCTTCTTTTAGTTCACCACTTCCGTGAGGTATACTCGTTGTTGCTGGCCCTCCTAGAGTTGGACAGGTTCGGGTAATTTGGTGTTTATTCTCGCTCAGGGTGATGTTGGATGGTGTCAACCATTGTCCTCCCAAAACACATTTTGCTTGGAGAGATGCCGGTCGTGGAGTGGGGTGTGAGTCGGTATTCCCACAGGAATTGGTACAAGGCACACAACATTATCAGCTTCGACCACCGCAATCTGGATCACCTTCGTGAGAGTTCTCCTCAGGTGCTCTACCTCCCCATTGGCTTGGGGCCAACGAGGGGTTATGTGGCAGTGCTTGGTGTTCCTGGAGCGCAAGTACTCAGCCAGCTCCGAGCTACTGAAGGGGGGCCCATTGTCCGTGTGAATCTCTCCAAAGGGGGCCCATTGTCCGTGTGAATCTCTCCAAAGAGCTGTGGGTGGCCATGTGCTTCTCTAGCTTCGGGATCACCTCCGAGGCGGACATGGTTGCTATGATTTTGCCATCCTGATAGCCGGAAAAGTCATCTACCACCACAAACATGGAGTCCAGATGCAGTGGGATCTGGTGGTATCCTAATCGCAGGTCCAATTTAGAGAACCACATGGAGCCTGACAGCTCCCCAATGATGTCATCTATGGTTGGTGTAAGATTACGTTCATGCTGTATTGCCTGGTTGGAGACCCTCATGTCCACACAAATGCGGACTGTGTCTGGCTGTTTAGGTTTCTTCGCCACCACGATAGGGGAGACCCACGGCGTGGGGCTTTTGACACATTCAAAGATGCCTGCTTTCTCTAGCATCTTTAGTTTGGCTTCAACTTTGGGGCAGAGATGGAAAGCGATCCTCCGATGCCGGAGAGCCACTGGTGTGATGGACTCATCAATATGTATGTGGATGGCCAGCCCTTTTAAGCAACTGATCCTCTCGAATAAAGGTGCACACTTTTGCAAAAGGCAGTCGAGGTCATGGCCATGCACACTGAAGGTGAACTGTATTAGGTTCAAGTCTTGGGCTGTGTAGGAGCTGAGGAGGAACCCAGATCCTTCTTGTGATACATACACCTTTGCTCTCTTCTGGGTCGTGTCATGAGAGAGATCGCCGTGGAACATGCCGCGGAGCCTCAGTGGTGAATGATCGCCAAATGCAAATACTTGCACCTTGGTGTGGTGAAGCGCTGGCGGATTGGGCAGGTTGCGATAGACATCCGCGGCCATCAAGTTAATGGAGGCGCCAGTGTCAATGAGGGCAGAGATGGTGTGGTCTTGCACTGTCACCTGACACGGGGGGCTGCCTGGCTAATGGCCTTGAGAGTGTTGATTGTTCTTACAACAAGCACCACAGTTGCGTCGTCATCATCCATGTCGGTTGCAGATAGGTGTCCGTGTGCGGTTCCACTGTGCAGATGCCTTCGTCAGAGCTGTGGGTCGTCGTCCTTAAGATGAGTGGCATACTTTGGAGAAATGGTTTAGTTTGCCACACGCACTGCAGGACTTGCCACTAGCGGGGCAGGCACCCGTGTGAGGGGATGGGCCACCAAACCAGCCACATGTGCAGGTTTGCATCCCTGGCTTAGTGGGGCCTAGAGATGGCTTGCTGGACTCAGGTTTCGGATTCCACAACCTTTTTTGGACGTCGTTGACATGCTCTTCCTTATTGGGAAGTGATGCATTAGGGGTCATCATCATCATCGTCATAATAAACTTTACTCGATCTATCAAAATAGACCATAAAAGTACAAAAATATTACAATAAAATAAATAGATGACAGTATCATTTCCAGTACATTATAAAAATGCTTCATAGAATGATAATATTAAATCTTTCATCGCACCACTTTCTAAGACATCCTACTAATAGTTTTACATTTGGAGCTAAGGTCCGAAGGGAGAGGGAAAAAACTAAAACTTCAGCTAGGTGTCCGCTATACAGTCCTACCTACCTGCATTTCTCTTAAGATTATCATTATTCATTTGAAACTATGTACAATGATTACAACGGAAAAGAAAAACAAAATTTTGTTAAGTTAAAACCTCACAGTATGCAGCATATAAAAGACTTGTAGTGGTACAGGTCGTTTACCATATCCCATAATTTACAAAAATAATGTGCCGGGCTATATCCCAAAAAGTAGAGCTGGGGTCAATCTGTGCCGGGCGAGCCTTGGAAAGTTTCTTGGAGTGGCCTAGCGTCGGAATGTCTCTCATGGACATGTTAGGCTCTTGGAGGATCCGTACCCTTAGATGAATTGGGTGCACACTTCGTCGTCCTCATCTGGAAGAGTGCAAGTGCTGGCAAGCTCTCTTATCCGGCTGTGGAAAACATCCACTGATTCGTCTGGCTTGTGCCGGGCTTGGCGCAGTGGGAACCTCACATAGTGGGGTTGGCATAAGGTTCAAAGTGCGCCCTGATTGCAAATTTCAGGGTCTTGTAGTTACGAGGAGGACTGGCCTGAACAATGGTCTTGGAGATCTTGTGGATGTCAGCACCACCCAGGTGCAGGGACATGGGGCGTCTGCGATCTCCAGGCGTCTTGACAGCTTCAAAATAGTTCTCTAGCCGCTCCACCCATGCCTTCCAGCGAGCAGAATGAGAGGGTGTAGGTCCTGTAACAGTGAAAGGTTCCAGAGCGGGGATGGAAACCATGGGACCGGTAAGGGTAATTACCTTAAAGAAGATGGTCCACAGGTGCTAGCGACGAAATCCAAGAGACCACCGATGGCCTGCACAGCAGCAGCAGAAGCTAAGACAGTGGTGCGGTCGACCTCGAATGTGGGGAACTGGGTTCGAGTCTCGGCAATGACGCTGAACATCCTGTGATTCTGGGCAAATCACTTAATCTCCCCGTGCCTAACAAAAATGAATGTGTCCTCCTGTAACGCAACTGGTGCTATGTAAAGCGCTCTGATACCCGATTCGGGTCAAATTCGCGCTATATAAAACTCTGTAACAAAAAAACCCAAAAAAAACCTCTATGGGGCCCACCAGGACTGTTGCATGAGGCAGAGTCCTTGGGGCTTGCCGGCCCAGTGGAGCCAGCCAGAGAAGCTTCAGGGTGGCACCGGCACACGAGGAGAGAGGCAGGCCGACAGAGGCTATACGCGACAGCACCGCCACTGAAGATGCGACCCAGCCGCAGTCATGAGGTCCACCCCACGCTGCTGTGTGCATAGGCCACCGTTCTTGGTTGATGAGGTGGCGGGTGCAGGACAGCGACGGTTGAGGCAGCACAGTGGTCTTTAGCCGGCTGGCCGGTAAGAGGGAGAAGGGGGCGCACGTGGGAGGCACGGGCCCCTCGTCGTTAGTGTAGTGTGGGGGTATGAGGCCCAACATTTCAATAAAGGACCACGCACTCAGGTATATAGTTGCTATAAGTCACAATAATCATGTAGAAAGTAAGATTGTTTAGCTTGATTAAAGGATATATTTGACTGCCATTTTGATAATTTGAATGCCGCTGAAACCACTCAAGCGGCAGTTGGAGCTGCTTTTGTTTAGGGGTTGCTGCTGAAAGTGCAACAGGGAACGATATGTGTGGATTGACCAGAAAACTTGCATCAGTTGGTTTCTGTAGGGAATCATTGTATAGATGTTCAGGATTGTAAGAAATATTCCACTGAATCCAAACTAATGTCATTACAAATCTTTTCAGCTAATAATCAGAGAGAGGGGCAAGGGAGTGACAGCAAGACACGGTGGTGGAAAAGTACCTTGCTTCTTACAAGAACACTGATATTCAGAGCAGACCCTTGCCCGAATAGCACCCTGGTCGGAAAGAAACTTGGCGCCCTCACGGCAGCTGGTGAATAAAATAAAGTAATAGGGGATCCATTTTGTGTTCACAGGTCATTCACACATGAAAGCAGTAACTGACCTCTGAGCACAAACTTCTTGGCATCTCCCCCAAATATTCTTATTCACTCACAGCATAGCTCGATCACGCTAGTGCCAAGTTGCTGGTGGTGCAAATGGCGGTGTTGGTGTGTGTCAGCTGGGGAGTGAGAGGGAGATGGGAGGGGAAGAAGGGGGTTAATGGGCTGTAAAACGGCACCTAAAGCAAGTAAAAAGGATTAAAAGCAGTTCAGTCTGAATAATTGGAATCAAGTAAGAGGGACCTGCTCTGTGCGTCTCTCTGAAAATTGGCACCCTGGACCTCGGCCCAGCTTACCTGCTGGTACTCATTGTACAGACCAGGAGCCGCTAGCGGCCACCAGACCATTTCATGCGGCCCTCGTGGGAAACAGCGGCACTCGGCTTGGAGATTAATGTGCACTGCTGTTTGACCAGGGGCTATGTTTTCATTGGAGGCAGGGCCGGTCCTAGGATTTGTGGGGCCCTGGGCGAAAGGGAAGATGTGAGGCCCCTCTAATTTGCATGTGACATCACAAGAAGTGACATCATAGAAAACCGACATCACAAGACTATTAATCTTTGTCATTGCTGAAGAGACATAGTGTTGATATCAGTCATGTGAATTAAAAGATAAATATCCAAATGAAATACGTCTATCTATTTTGAAACTGTATTAAGTGGATTACATAGTCACATTGGATGGGAAAGCTAGACGCAGGTCTCGCAAAGATGGCTATTCTAACTCCTAGTTAACTGTGAGTTACCAAATTAGTGCATAGTAATAATTAGAGAGCATTGCAGAAAATAATTTGAATGGCATCCCAGGTAAAAAGTATGCAACAGGGTATAGCGAGATGAAGTTGAATTCAGATACAAATACCTTTTTTATTCTTTTTGAGAGCTTCATAAATCAGACTAGAACAAAAAAGGACAGCAGAGTTCTGTAGAAAAAAGCTTTCAGATTTAGGATTCAGAATGATTATATTCTCCTCACAGGGGATGTAAGCCATGTGAGGAATATATACATTTCTTATAAAAAGCAGATAAAAGGAAACATTACAATCTGACAATGAGGAGATAAGTAAATTGATAAGTACATAAAAAGACAATTCCAGTGAAACATAAATAGAGTAACTTCAAAGTTCTAGGTTATTCTCATTGGGTGGCTCCCTGGTATTGATTCATTACGTAAAGTTTAGTATCTGTGTGGTTTAAAGTAAAGGTATGCTGCAGATTTAAGGGGTTTTCATACCAAGGTTTTTCATTTGGTGTCAGACCAGTTGAAAGTTGTAGTGGCAGAATGGCATTATTCTGATGAAAATCCATCAATCGCCCCAAAAAGATAGTCCTATTCTTCTATATATTCACAACTTTATGTGGTCGTCCAACTTGAGAAAAATATGGGGTAGGGCAGGAATGTGAAAAAAAGAAATTGCCATCTTCGTATTATGTCCTGTACACATCCGGAAGTTATTGGTAGAATGTGCCCTGTTTCGCCTACATCCTAATACAAACATATACATATAACAGGTTATCAGAAAGCTCATTCATAACTAACAGTGAAATAATACAAGGCAACAAAATTAGTGTTATACTTACCTTCTCCTTCAATGATTAGGTGGTGACGATCCTCTGAGCCGATCAGGATATTCCTCAAGACATTGGATATCAGAAGTAAAGTTAACTTGTGGAGACACACAAAGTGTTTTTCACAAGGCTCTCAGGTTAGAGAAGAGCAGTTATATCAATTGGGGGGGACCAGGAGTCATTAGGTCCAGCATATAAGCTCCTTACTATATATAATGGTCCAACAGTTCTATGAAAAGATCTCCGGTAAAGTGCCCCCTTGTGGGTGCCCGTTGGGCATTGCAGTGCTAGCCCGACAAGGAACTTGCCCGCTGATGAAGCATGACCCGCATACAGGTGTGTGAGGGCACTTGCTCCTATTACAGCATATTCCCCCTCTGATAAACGGTATTCCTACACACTTATTCCACCGTCTTTAAAAGGAACTGCATACTCTTGTTGGATCAGATAAGAGCAGTGCCAAGATTGAAAAAAGTGAGAAATACAAATCTGTGTCATGATGCTCTCCTAGACAAAATAATGGAAGCAGGGTAAGTCTTATTTCTTCAATTGTGTCTTTTTACCCTGATATGTCATTCACTACTAATAGTAAAGGTGAACATTTCTGGGAGGAAATTCCTAAAGGTCATGAGGATGTTTCCTCATGTTAGCTAGAATGAACAAGGGTACCTGGGACTCCAAGTAAAATATTGGGCTTGCATGGAGGGGTGATGCCACAAGGCAACACTAGGCAGCACAATTTGCTCTTGTGCTCTCAGGGCAAAAACCTATCAAGCGCTTTGTCACTCACCTTTCCATGTGCAGGGTACCAGTGTGGCTGGGGTCTAAACCACAATCCGAATAAGACCCGTCCGACTGGTGATTGTCTGCTTTTGACAGCCTTCTGCAGCTTGAGAGAGGCTTGTGTGAAATCCTGCTAAAAATATTGGCTTCCTTTGGGCCCGTAGAAGTAGGTGGAATTTGGATGTTATGAAGTTTGTGTTGTTTCTGCTGAGGTTGTCAGCCTTGATTTCTCTTCGGCTTCCTTCTTCCTTCATCAGGTGTACTTTCTTTTAGCATTAGGCCATATCTCTGCCTCTAAAATAAATGAATAAAATAGTGCATGGCTACAGCTTATGTCACCAATTACCATTCTAGCGATTTTGGCATCTTTTTATTCATTGAAAGCCTTTGCTTCCAGGCACATGTCGCCATGTGGATTACTGGACCTTCTGTGATTATCACCCTTTTTGGGGTACAGGCACACATCATTCCACTATCACTGTGGCTAAGCTGGGAATTCATAATTATAATTACAGTTGGTGAGTCTCCCTCTCACATACCCTCACCCATCTCACCCCCTGGTGCTGCTTCCCATAACTTAAGCTGTACCTCGTTGCCCATCACGCAAGACATAAAACACATTACACATAAGCTCAAAACAACACAACACCCTTCCAACCACACACTTCCAACTACATGTTGTAGCTTGCTACCTATGTTGGTAAGTGCTTCAGCGCCTCACATATGGGTAGTAAGCGCTAAACAAATGCTACAATACAATATCTTAATTGGACACATCCAAGTAAGACACTTGAAAAGCTAAAATCCCATTCAAATGAATTAGAAATGTTTCCAAATTGCTGCTGTGGGTTACACAGCATTGAATATTAATCTATAAGGCTGCTTGGTGGGGGTAACGTGATTTCTATTGTGATCAATGTGCAACCTCGAGCAGGCTAGCTGACATAAGGTTGGCATGAAGTTCAGACCTCTCATCTTTCATGTAGAATTTCATTAGTGTACCTATTTAATTGCTCACTTAACAGGCTGTCCAGCCTACGATTAACATATCCTTAAACTGGGTAACAGTAACGTATGCTTTTCGCAACACTACAAATTACGTTTCTCAAGGATAAACCTGTGAAAAGGAAAGCTCCAAAGGGCTGCCATCTTGCCAATGCACCAAACCCAAAGTATGAAGATGGGGATTAAGGAATGAGTTAGTGAGCATCATTGCCATACTATGGCTACACCTTTACATGTGAGGCCAATAGGAACCCCTTGCTCAATGTCCATCTTCTTTCTGATCCCTCGGTAAACTGGATTTGTGCTCAGTACATGCAACAAACAAGGCTAAATACGTGCCGGGCCTTTATCATTGTGTGTTGACGCTAATAATTGGGGCCTAGGATTGGATAGTAAATCTGTTGACAAACAAAGACTGGAGAGGAGGCAAGCAAAGGCCTCAGTTTGTTCACAGTTGATAGCAGAATAGTTTTGTGAGTTGCACCCTGGCTGTATAACTGCAGATCAGCAGTTTGAATCTATGCATGGCACAATCGTCCTTCCAAGATCCATTATCTGAGCGTCATTAAATAGTACAATAGTAACTCCTTAGAAAAAGTGGAATGAAACACCTTTATATGTACGTGATAATTCAAATGACAGCTAAAAATACCTTTGTCACACCACCACATGGGTATTGTGTGTTTCACCACTGCGCTAATATCCAATGTGTTGTGTGCCTCTTTTCATGCTAAATATCATAGGCAAAAGCTCAGAATAACATCACCATTAACAAGCATTGGCAAAGCCAATAGGTCTCGCCTATAAGAAATATTGGCTTTGACAATGTTGAGTTGCCGTGTTGTACACCAGTGTGGCTGCTGTTCAGCATGGTTAAAAGTTAGTGGCATGGAGTGTCCTTGAGTGGAGTGGTAGGAGTAGAGTGTCATAGACTGGATTTGTTAGAGTAGTAGTTGTAGAGTGGAATAGGGGGTGTAGAGTGTCATACACTTGAGTAGAGGGGAGTAGAGTTCAGTGGTTCAGTGGTTCAGTGGCAGAGAATGTCGTAGAGTGCAGTGTTATCAAGTGCAGAGTCGTAGAGTGGAGTGTCGTAGATTGGAGTGGGGTGGAATCGTGTGAAGTGGGTTGGGTGGACTGAGGTAGTGGGTGTATCGGATTGGAGTAGATTTGGGTGGATTGGGTTGAATTAGGATAGAGAGACTTGGAGTGAGTGGAGTGAGGTGGACTGGGTGGGTGGGGTGGATTGGAGTGGGATGGATTGAAATGGGGTGAGGCGGATTGGAGTAGGGTGTATCGGATTGGTTTAGGGTGGGGTGGATTGGAGTTTGGTGGGCTGGAGGGATTGGACTAAGTGGGGTGGTCTGAACTGCGGCGGATTGGATTGGGGTAGAGGTGGGTGGATTGGAGTAAAGTGGAGTGGAATGAACTGCAGTGGAGTGGGGTGGATTGGAGTGGGGTGGACTGAATGTGGTGGATTAGACAGTAGGGAGGACTGGATTGGGGTGGGGTGGGGTGGATTGGAGTGAACAGGAGTGGGGTGGACTGGAGTGGAGTGGGATGGACTAGAGTGGGGTGGAATGTAGTGAGGTGGGGTGGAATGGATTGGGGTGAATTGGATTGGGGTGGGTGGATTGGAGTAGAGTAGATTGAATTGCAGTGGGATGGATTGGATTGAGTGGGGTGGATTGGATTGAGGTGAATTGGATTGGGGTGGAGTGAACTGGATTGGGGTGAGGTGGGTTGGATAGGGGTGAGGTGGAGTGGATTGGAGTGGGGTTGAACGGAGCGGGCGGATTGTTTTGGACTGGAGTGGGGCAGACAGGAGTGGTGCAGATTGGAGTGGGGAAGATTGTTTTGGATTGGTGCTGATTGGAGTGGGGAAGATTGTTTTGGATTGGAATGGGGCAGATTGTTTTGGTTTGGAGCCGGCAGACTGTTTTGGATTGAAGTGGGGCAGATTGTTTTGGATTGGAATGGGGGAAATTGTTTTGGATTGAGTGCGGCATATTGTTTTGGGTCGGAGCGGGGCAGATTGTTTTAGATTGAAGTGGGGCAGATTGTTTTGGATTGGGGTGGGGCAAATTGTTTTGGATTGAGTGGGTGAGATTGTTTTGGATTGGAGTGGGGCAAATTGTTTTGGATTGAGTGGGGCAAATTATTTTGGGTTAGAGCGGGGCAGATTGGAGTGGGGCAGATTGTTTTGGATTGGAGTGGGGCAGATTGTTTTGGATTGGAGTAGGGCAGATTGTTTTGGATTGAGTGGGTGAGATTGTTTTGGATTGGAGTGGGGCAGATTGTTTTGGATTGAGTGGGTGAGATTGTTTTGGAGTGGAGGGGGCAGATTGTTGTGGGGCAGATTTTGGGGGGATTTGAATGGGGTGGATTGGAATTAAGTGGGATGGATTGGGGAGGGAGTGGGATTGGATTGAGGTGAGGTGAGGTTAGTAGGATTGGAGTGGGTCGTTTGGATTGGGCTGGTTTGGGGTGGATTAAATTGGTGTGGGGTCGGGTAGATTGGAGTGGATTGTGGCGGATTGGGGTGTGGGGCGGATTGGGGTGTGGGGCGGATTGTTTTAGATTGGTGTGGGGCAGATTGGTGTGGGGCAGATTGTTTTGGATTGGTGTGGGGCAGATTGTTTTGGATTGGTGTGGGGCAGATTGGAGTGGGCAGATTGGAGTGGGCAGATTGGTATGGGGCAGATTGGTGTGGGGCAGATTGGTGTGGGGCAATTTGGTGTGGGGCAGATTGGAGTGGGGCAGATTGGAGTGGGCAGAATAGTGTGGGGCAGATTGTTTTGGATTGGTGTTGGGCACATTGTTGTGGGGCAGATTGGAGTGGGCAGATTGGTGTGGGGCAGATTGTTTTGGATTGGTGGGGGCAGATTGGTGTGGGGCAGATTGGAGTGGGCATATTGGTGTGGGGCAGATTGTTTTGGATTGGTGTGGGGCAGATTGGAGTGGACAGATTGGAGTGGGCAGATTGGTGTGGGGCAGATTGTTTTGGATTGGTGTTGGGCAGATTGTTGTGGCGCTGATTGGAGTGGGCAGATTCTTTTCGATTGGTGTGTGGCAGATTGGAGTGGGCATATTGGTGTGGGGTGATTGTTTTGGATTGGTGTGGGGCAGATTGGAGTGGGCAGATTGGTGTGGGGCAGATTGTTTTGGATTGGTGTGGGGGCAGATTGGAGTGGGCAGATTGGTGTGGGGCAGATTGTTTTGGATTGGTGTGGGGCAGATTGGAGTGGGCAGATTGGTGTGGGGCAGATTGTTTTGGATTGGTGTGGGGCAGATTGGTGTGGGGCAGATTGTTATGGATTGGTGTGGGGCAGATTGGAGTGGGCAGATTGGTGTGGGGCAGATTGTTTTGGTGTGGGGCAGATTGGTGTGGGTCAGATTGTTTTGGATCAGATTGTTTTGGATTGGAGTGGGCAGATTGGAGTGGGCAGATTGGTGTGGGGCAGATTGGAGTGGGCAGATTTGTGTGGGGCAGATTGTTTTGGATTGGTGTGGGGCAGATTGGAGTGGGCAGATTGGTATGGGACAGATTGGTCTGGGGCAGATTGGTGTGGGGCAGATTGGAGTGGGCAGATTGTATTGGGCAGATTGGAGTGGATTGGTGTGGGGCGGATTGGTGTGGGGCAGATTGGAGTGGGCAGATTGTTTTGGATTGGTGTGGGGCAGATTGGAGTGGGCAGATTGTTTTGGATTGGTGTGGGGCAGATTGGAGTGGGCAGATTGTTTTGGATTGGTGTGGGGCAGATGGGAGTGGGCAGATTGTTTTGGATTGGTGTGGGGCAGATTGGAGTGGGCAGATTGTTTTGGATTTGTGTGGGGCAGATTGTTTGGATTGGAGTGGGCAGACTGTTTTGGATTGGTGTGGGGCAGATTGTTTTGGATTGGTGTGGGGCAGATTGGAGTGGGCAGATTGTTTTGGATTGGTGTGGGGCAGATTGGAGTGGGCAGATTGTTTTGGATTGGTGTGGGGCAGACTGTTTTGGATTGGTGTGGGGCAGATTGGAGTGGGCAAATTATTTTGGATTGGAGTGGGCCAAATTGGAGTGCGAAGATTGGAGTGGGCAGATTGTTTTGGATTGGTGTGGGGCAGATTGGAGTGGGGCAAATTGTTTTGGATTGGAGTGGGCCAGATTGTTTTGGATTGGTATGGGGCAGATTGGAGTGGGCAGATTGTTTTGGATTGGTGTGGGGCAGATTGGAGTGGGGCAAATTGTTTTGGATTGGAGTGTGCCACAGTGGAGTGCGGAGATTGGAGTGGGCAGATTGTTCTGGATTGTATTGGAGCATATTGAAGTGGGGCAGATTGGGATGTGGGATGGGAGGATTGGAGTGTGGTGCAGTGGGGTGGTTTGGATTGGTGTAGGGTGGAATGGATGAAGTGGGGCGGATTGGTGTGAGGTGAGGAGGGGTGGATTGGCGTGGATTAGAGTGCATTAGAGTAGGACCGATTGGAGGTGTACTGAACGATTATGTGTTAAAGCATTGTCTAGCTACAGTACTTCCCTTCTGCCATCCACCACACCCCACCATCTCTGCCCTGTTAAACAAGACCCAGGTGCAGCACAATCATGGGCTGTCAAAACAGTATCTATGAATTCCCCTACAAGTAATTAAATGGACAAGAAATTCACAGCCGCTTGGACATAAGTGAGGGACTCAAAGTGGGTCACAAAGCAGTCAATCTGCTTCATTCGCGATAAGAGGGGCCACGGAGCTCCCTGCTGGAGAAATTGGGTGGTAATCAATTTTTACGCACTTAGCTGCATTTACAGCCCTCTAAGTTCATCACTGGTGGCCTAGGCTGGGAAGCAAGCATGGTAGGTTCTCTGGGAAATAAAATGAAATGATCTAGCAATATAGCACTGTGAGGCAAAGGACAGGGCCCCCCTGTCCTGGGCCTCCCAGCACTACATAATGGTTACAAAGCCCTGCGACGGGGCCCCACATCTGGACCTTGCAGCCTGATGGATGGAGAGATGTGAGGCCCACCTGCCCTGGACTTCGCAGCACAAGATAATGTCACAAGACCCAGTGAAAGGGGCCCCACACCTAACCTTGCAGCCTGATTCAGTGCTTCGAGGCCCAGGGGAAAAGGACCACCTCCACTGTGCCTCAAAGCGGTAGGGAGACACTTTACTAAACACTGCCCTTCTGTGGCAGTCTGAGCTGGATGCTCCCCCCTCCCCTCATCAATCTCTTCTTACCTGTTAATGTCCGGCTCGTTGGGGAAACAAAAGAGCCTTCTGTCGCCTGGAAACGGAATACACAAAGGGCAGACAAGTTCTTCGCCACAGGTTTTAAACAGAGGTGCTGCCCCGCCCTCGTCCCTGAGAGCCGACATAATTGCTGACTTTGCTGCTCTCACGTCCTCTACCCCTTGTTTACCCTCCCCCCACCTTTCACACCCAGGAATGCCACCATGCCCTGACCAGCTAGTTCAAGACACCTCGCTCACAAATACATTAGCAATGTGATCGGGTTGGGGAGGGGGGCCTGGGGGAGTAGACGAGCTGACTGTGAAAGTGTGAAAGCGGGGCCCCTGTTATTGAGCTGAGCGCGAGGCCCTGGGCAGCTGCCCACACTGCCCATGCCTAGCGCCGGCCCTGATTGGAGGTAGAACGGAATCGGATGAGCATGCACCACTCTCACAGTGACTTACTGTCACTGGCAGGTAGGAAACTGCCTTTAAAAGTCAGCTGCTGCACTGTATGTATCTTAATTTCTACAGCACAGGAGCTCCTGAGCTCATCCGACCACAGCTGTCTATCGTCCAAGGGAGCTTTAATTTCAAAAATAGAATAGAAGTCTGCAGGCAAGAAGGCAACGGTGCCCATTCACCTCTTTTGAAGGGTCATGTGTTTTTTAATGTATTTTAAAAGGTATGTTTTGTATTGCTGTAACTGTACTGTTTTTACTCAAGTGCTCATGCCACACCGTTGTCTTCCTAGTGCAGAGATTTCTTCTAGTCAGTTCAGCTTCTTTGCTGAGCAGGGCTGTTCCAGATCATAAAACAAGCTGAAATTACTGTAGAAAAAGCCAATCTTTTTTAAAACAGGGTGTGCTAGGATATAATAAAGTAAGAATGTGACTGATGCTGAAATACAAAAAGACACATTTTACAATTAAAAAAAGCACAAGACTTTTCCCAAGAGTTCTCTGGGCATCCCTTCAGTTCAGACTTCTCTCGTCCTCCCTATGTGCTCACAAACACCTCCTCCATTATAGGGTTGTCGCATTTCTTAGAAATAATGCGGAGGATATACAGCCTAATGACCAGAACTGCCTACTTTGGAGCTTGGGAACCAGCTTCGAGTTCCGGTGAGGGCTCAACATTCTGTGATTCCGAGCAAGTCATTTATTTTCACTACATCACAGCACTAAGATGAATTAGCACACAAATGAAGCTGCCTTGTAGATGCTCACCGTGGTCACATGGTGCACAGCTCCTTATGTTTTAATAATTTTCCTGCTCGGACATTTCTAGCAATACAAATGTGTCAGGCATTCAGAGAAATCAGTAGTAGTGGCAACTGCTGTCCTTGTGAGCAGGTTAGCTTAATTATTTGGAAGCGTTCCAATTTTTCCAACAATAAAGTTAAGTAAAATAAAAAGCAAATTGGTTCAGCTTCACAGATAAAGCCTCAGACCCTGATACACGAAGAGCCTCCGCACTCGTGGTGGAGACTCTGCACTTGTGGCGGGATCTCCGCACTGCAGTTTCTCGTTGCGGAGATCCCACCATGAGTGCGGAGATCCCGCCATGGCCTCGGAGGCTCCGCCACAAGTGCAGATGCTCTTTGTGAATCAGGTCCTCGGTGAATTGAATATGTATGCCCCAAAATTAAAACTTTTGCATAGTAAAGTAGCAATCTCTAGTTGTCTCATGACAGAAGTGAGTCCTGCTTTTTTTCTGGTTCTTTAGGTTTTGTTGTTGTAAATGCACAACTACAAATACCATAATGCAATGAGTAAAGCTTTTCATATTGGTAGCTTTCTCAAAACATTAATTTACAGCAGTATTGGTTATTGGAGTCTTTTTTGGTTTCCAAAATAGGGCATCTCCCCTGAAGTACGATGATTTCAGTTCACAGCATTATCAAAACATGCAGTGGTGTCTGGGGTGTGGGGTATAGGTGGGAACATGCACAGGTTTGAATTAAGCAGGCGATGGGTGGTAGTCGACCATCAGGGAATTATTGTTAGCAAAAAAGTCCTGATCTGCACAGAGGCAACAATGTAGGCAGTTTGTGCTCCTGGGGATTTCCACTGCAGTTAGGGCAATTACTCTACTATGTTTCAATGACAATACCACCTGGAAGAAATTCCTGTTGCTGGTGGGTAAAATTTCTCTGCTTGGATTGATAACTACGCTTGTGATAAAATGTCACAGACGAGACCTGGAAATGTCACCCAGTGGTGTGATGCAAACATGGAAATGTCACACATAAGCAGACTGGCAGTGCTACATTTGCAATCTTTATTAGAAAATTCTAGCCATTTGTTCATATTTTGAGATTGTGGAAGGGACCGCAACTGGTACTGGAATATCAGCTTGTGTAAAATCCTCTATTCTCTAATTTATCAATTCTGATTATGTTTGTTTTAACAATTATTTAGGAGTAGCTGAGAAGACTTTAAAAAACTTAAAAGTGATTTCTTCTTGTATTTGCTGCTATTATATTTGCATTTTCAAAGGCAATGTTTTTTTGAAGATATACCCAATTATCTTTTCAGTTGTGCCAGTCAAATACTAGCCACTTGGCAACCTTATGTAACTTCTAATCTTTATCTTGACACCTTTTACTTCCCCTCCTTATATCTCAAATCTTATCTTTAAAGAGTGCCCAAAACCCCCCTCCTTTCTGCACTACTTGAAGATAGTAACAGATAATGAAACAACCTTACTTAACTACTGAAAGGGACCAAGAGCGCTGCCAGTCATCTTATTGTGCCGCATTGCCCTTTCTTGTGAGGACCATCGAAAGCACCTTCAATTTACTGCTGTTGGGGCCAGGACTTCAATCTTTATTGCCTGGGGAGAGCCGCCACAGGGTTGCCGTTGCCGCTGCCGCTAGGGCTTCAAATCCCAGAACTCCCTGAGCCTCCTACACTTGGGTTCAATCTGCGGGCATGGATAAAGGCATTCTGCTATCCCACTGCACTGGGGATCGAGAGCGCTGCCAGTCATCTTATTGTGCAGCATTGCCCTTTCTTGTGAGGACCATCGCAAGCAACATTAACTTACTGCTGGTGGGGCCAGGACTTCATTCTTTCTTCCCTGGGGAGAGCCATAGCAGGGATGCAGTTGCTGCTGGGGACTTCAAGTCCCAGAACTCCCTGAGCATCCTACACTTAAGTTCAACCTATGGGCTTGGATAAAGGCACTCTGCTATCCCGCTGCACGGGACGCGCCTCGCCACGCCCGGGCCAAGTGTGGGGCCGTCTATGCACATCAAAGGCCGAGCCGGACCCCTTCTGACGATCTAAACCATAACGTATATATGTAATTCCAATGTCTATGCTGTGGTAGGCTGCCAACTTAGCTATTGATTGAGGATTAACGTACGAGTGCCTTGTTTTTTGTGGCTCTGTATGGTTGTTCTGTGGTCATCCCTTGAACCAGAGAGCGATTTACACTTACTGAGGACCCGGATCAGAGCTAAATGGGGAAACGTAAGGCATTAGATTTGGCCCAGGGCACAGCTTAATATCCTAAAAATTCAGGTAACTCTGAGGGGAATGACCTGGATAAAATTGACCACCTAATAGGAGAGGTGTAACTGACAAGGATTGTGCTGTTTCCAGAGTAACAAAGAGCATGATTGCTTATGCCTTCATCTTAATTCATCTCCCTCCAAGGGAGCAATCCCAAAGAGGAAAGTTTGCAAGATATCACAAGATAAAACAGGGCCAACATCTAAATTGGGAGAAAAGGAAAACACAATAGCAAAATATTTACTTGCACAAACATCAAACAAATCCACCCATAATCCTTCCCCTTCTAGTACTGAGGAGGTTCCAACTGAACAACTAACCTTCTTACCTGAGTCCGATGCAATTCTTCGCTCAAACTGATCCTCCCCATTAGCTGATTTGCCATCAACCACGGAGAATATAGAACCTGCCATGGGGCTACTCACACTTGTGATTCAGATGAGGGGGTCATTGTTCAGCTTTGCCAACATATAAAGGACCTCAGAAATGAGGCAGGGGACCTAAAAGGTCAGCCCTACACCTAACTAGCACCCTGAATCATGTCCTGAAGAACATACCTTCCTTAGCAAACATTCAACCTGAATCTATTTCCCAAGAGAAAGCACAGACTTCCAAAGCAAGAGCTTCACATATAAGTGGCTAGATCATACGCTATTATAATCACAAACCAGAGGAGATGGGGGAGTCGTCTTCAAATCCCAAGTTTGTAAGATCATCTGGTGAGCAACTGCTGTCCTCCCAAAACCAGAAAACAAATAATGAGGGTGGGAATTTGACAAGATCCACACCTAAATTTAATACAGATCTTTCTGGCCATTCCAATAGACTGCTTTCAGCTAGTGGTTATTGTGCATTTTTGGCTAATGTTCCTAAATCCTGGCCATCAGCTTCTAAAGAAGATTAGATTATGTTGATCAACAAGTGCAACCACTGGATTCATCAAGTGAGGGGTTGTTGATCCTTGATCATAGATGATATAAGGGCGACTATTAGGCAGGACCAGCAGGGATCTGGATTTGATTGCATAGAACTCACAGTGGCTCGTAGAGACCTAGTAGAGAATCTGGTGGCATTTGATATTCGAACCCTACACTTGGTTAAATCAATTATTCATTTGAAGTACAATCGTTCAGAGCTTTTGCATCAGTCTGCCCATGATTCCCACAAAATTGTAGCTTCTACAAGGTCACCCACGGGGTAGATATATTGACATAAAATCACGCCTGTGCTATTAAGTCATCTTCATTTCTTGCAAATTTAACAAGTAAAAACAATTTTACTGACTTCAATCTACATGGTGGTGGTGTGACTCCAAATGTCGATGGCCTAATGGGATTATACCCAGCTTTGGACCACACACCCACCACTGTGTCCTTTTCCTTACCATTATTACCTTTGGCTGACCATTAGATGTCTCTCATTACCTGGAATATCGCTGGCCTTAAATCTAAGGTTTCTTTGGCAGATTGGAATAACTTTACTGATCACTTCGATATTTGTATATTCAAGGAGACGTGATCCTTGGACCCAATTTTTAAATCAGGCTATTTGAATTATTATGTACCTGCGACTTGTGGTGGTCCTCTGGGCCATCCAGCTGGCGGGCTGACTATCTGGGTCAAGCAAAACATAAGTCACAAGATCTAACATCTAAATATCAATTGCCCTGATATTATGGCAATTAGTTTGACCACAGGCAATTCACTCCACATAGACATAGGCATATTTAATGTCTATGCAGGAGGGGTGAGAGGTGATCTTAAATCTTCAACCGTGGAGCTTTTGGAATCTTTCCTGGCATTAAAATATGAATGTCTCCCTTTAATTGTCGCTGGTGACTTCAAATCCACCTTCGAGGACTTAGACACAGGTGACATCGCCTTGGAGGAGGACGAACATTGTGGGATTCCTAGACTGGAGATCCCTGCCATAAAAAAGTGGACAGAAGCTGTGCTCCAACTTAAAGCCTTTACCTTACTGCTTGTTCTCAGGATGGTCAATTGGAGCTCAAGATCAGATAGGGCTGGAGCTAACACTTGTAACAATGCTGAAGGAAGTGACCCGATTAGGGCCACCCGGGTCACTCGCGACCACCTCTCAGCCTTCCAAACAAATGAAGAGTCGGTCAGACAGTAGAGAATACAAACCAAGTTATTTATTAGTTTTGCGCTGCAGCGGAGTCCAGTCTGACCAGCCTCCTGTGATGGCTGCCGAGGGACTGCCTTTCACAAGCATAAAGGTAACAATTATACATTTTGCTACTGGGCAGTGACACGCCCACCTTGTAACTTTCCACAGGGAGACAGCTTAAACCAAGGGGCACACAAAGATGAGCTAAGAGTCTGAGACCGGGCACACACTATCTCTTTGGCAAGGTCATTCTGTCTGTGCCTGCAGCTGGAATAGTGGGAGCGAACCTCTATCTAGTGGGAAAGGTATGCGTTAACGAGCGACTTTCTCATGCATTCAGCGAGGCCTAACCTTGGAGACACAAATGCATCACAGCAGTTTTCTAGCTGAGAGAACAGAAATGAGCTTCGGTCAGTAAGACAAAATGGCGGCCACAGGCAAAATGGCGCAGCAAATGCTAACTTAACATAGGGCAATACAATGCAAATAACATTTAATTCCAACAGACCCCCTTTTAGCCTTTGCTAAGCCATTTTCTCACACTATCTAGAATCGAATAACATATTGCAAGCGTAAGAAACATTACTATAGGCTAGGGCGTACATAGTCAGTATGCAAATATACCTGCACCAAACTACATCATTTTAGCAATCCTGCTAGGGCTCAATCACAGCATGTGTATTAACTGACTTATCAGGGATGAGAACCTTAACGCAATGTGCACAACAAGCTAGGAGACAGTGCATACAAGGGCATATTGTTCGTGTCAGCAACCCTTTTGGCTCAGGGCAGAAACATACTTTTACATTGTAGCTGATGAAATGTACGATACGTAGATGGGGCAACAAATACAGTGATAAGAAGGAGAAAGGAGAGGCAACAGTTGCAATCCATCCCCTCGGAGGCCAAGCATGAATTTGTGATCCACAGACGAAGTAAACAATATGATGCAGGATCTAAGACGGGCTTGTTTCATATTCAGTCTGTAAGTGAAGTCACGTGCTCTCACCCACCTTAATCTCCCCCGCCCCCTGGATACAAAACTAACTGTCATATCAACCACCGTTACAGACATCTTCTTAAAGTACATATTCATTTGCAGTGCGAAAAAATCAATAAATGTCATATCTGGAACAGAAAAAAGGAATTGAAGGTGCACCAATCAAAACAATTGAATTATCAGTGTATGTCTTCCTGTGCTCCCCTTTGTGAGGAGCCAAAGTAACAAACATGTGTTCAGAGGGAACAGGCGTCGTACCAATCAAAGAATGCACAGGATATCTTAACAGACCACCCTGACCAAACAGGCCCATTTTGCCCGGAACGCGAAGTTTCAAAGAGCTGTTCTTCCTCCCTAATGGGGCGACCAAATGGGTAAATTTTTTTCTTGAATCATAGAAAAGGACATGCAATGGAGCCAATGGGGATAAAGCAAGGAAATGGGACAATGTTCCCAGCGTCCTTTAGAGCCTTGCTGGTAGACTCCTATTGTTCATGTACGGTGGGGCAGCGCGATCGCAGCCAGTTGAAGAAATCCCACGTCGTCCAGGATAGGGCACCCCCCTTTTCAGGAAAACACCCTCAGCTTATTCTGTTCAGTGTTTTGGACAATGCACCAATATCCCTTTCCCTAAGCTATCGTTGATACCACGGTCAGGGTACATGCACCCTATTCTTCATCCATGCAGTCCATCCCTACTAATCTGACTTCTCCTATGGTGCACTGTTCCTCCATTGGGAACGCAAATTGTACCTAACTACTCCAGGCACAGAGGGATCAGCAAAAAAAAAAAGGTGTTCAGACTCAGAGGGACCAATGGGCAGGGGCTTAAACACAGACGAGCCAGCAGGCTGGGGCTTAAGGAACTGGCGCTCAAGCACAGATGGGCCAACAGGCTGGGGCTCCTAAAATGGCCTGAATCTCAGGTGGCACCGCCTCATTCAATACAGCGCTGCTCTCCTCCTCGGTGGGTGCCCACGTCAGACGTGCATCTGAGAAGGAAACGAAGCGCGGCACCTGCTCCTTTTCAGAGTCGCCGATCCCATGAAGAGGCCCCTTCCAGCTCGGCTCCAAACTGCCTTTCCTCTGATTGTTCCTCACCAAGGTGAAGTCACCGAGTCAGATATCGTGACCTGGCCCCTCGGGAGTTGGTGGTAGTGCTTCAAAAATCTGGTGGTGAGTAGAACGCACACTTTCAGTTAACTAGTACAAGTTATCAGAGAAAAACAAATACCCTTAGCGCTAATAGGGGCTGAGCCATGGGCAATCATGACTACAAGGAGAACATGTGCACTGTCTTATCGCATTGCTACCTCTACTGTGGCCTCACTCTGTATCTCTTCCTTAATGATCACATCTTTAACATGGTGGCTTTGGGGCCCCCCTAGCAGGATCAGCTACAATAGACGCTGTACTTTACTATTGGCAATATCTGAGGGCGTGTCAAAGCAGACAAAAACCTCCATCTAAGGCACCTGCAACTCTAGAGGCATACGGAACTCGCATTGCGGGGGCAAGCTCTGCAGCTCAAGCCTATGGATAGGGAACTTGTGGCGTCTCACTGTTGTACGCAGCGTAGCAGTAGCATGTACAGTAATTGTGGTGCCATTTGGTAACCCAAAGCAAGAGCCATAGACATATTGTTCCCCTTGGGTGTCAGATAAGGGAACATCAGTCAGGTCTACCCGTCCTTTCATCTCCTTTTCCTTTTCAATTCCATCATTTGGCAGAAGGGAGGGGCAGTAACATGGCTGAATTCAAAGTGGCACATCTTTTAATCACGTTATTTTTTGGCGAACAATGCTAATTTATAGCCAGTTAGACGTGCACTGGTAAGGTGCTGTGTCTCTTTTTTATTCAAGGGCGTGTTCACAGCATGGGGTACCATAACTGTGAGATCAGTGGCTAAAACGAGTCCAAAAGATTGTCTTATGGAGATGGCCACCGTCATGACCGCCCCTAGACAGCTCGGGATGTCTCTTGCGACAGCGTCAAAGACAGAAAGTGCACAACAAGCCGTCTCGTGAACTTACAACACAAAACGGCACGCAACAATTTGTGTACCAAGCACAGGAGCCGAAGAAAGCGCAGTTTGTTAGTTGCCCAAAAGACTGCTTCAGGCATTCAGGATAAAGGCTCATGCACCTCATGCACTTCTTTAATATGTTAGTTTGCCAAAGAGCTAATCTCCTACCCCCCTTCGACAGTAGGTGACCGAAGTAGGTAACCTCCTGTCGACAATACTTACCCTTGGAAAGGCATACTCCATGGCCATTCGAAGATAAATGCAATAACTAGTGAACTGTACTGTCCCTACAACTTTGCCCTGCGTCTGAAACGATGAGCAAGTAAGAGGGAACCACATTTTCGTTCACTCCACACAAATCAGTCACAAAATTGTAAACACAATCGAAATAGTGGGGCTATTACAAATATTAACAATCGTATCCTCAATCACGCCTTTCTCAACCAAATCTTGCATCATGCACAACAAGGAACGCTGCCCCGCCCATTGTATCCGATTGTAAGGGATACGAGGCAAGATAGCATTGTCTGTATCCTGAATCAAAAACCCGCAATAACTGTAGCAATCACACCTCTGCATCGCTGGTTGCCCACAAAGTAAATGACACATCCGCAAAACTCAGGGGGGAGACAAACACTATTCACTGGCAACCACAACACTTCTTACGTTAAGACCCATCATCATACATGCACCACAATTAAACATTAACACAAACGGAGAATCCACAGTAAAAGGACCAATTGTCAGAGCAAGAGGGCGCAAAAAGTGTGTTACAAGTGGCACATCCGAAAAATCTACCGAAACACTCATAACATTGTGCTATGTTAAATATGTAACAGAAAGAGGCAATGTAGACCAAATATTCTCAAATGTCTACAACTAAGTCGCTATTTCAGAAAGCGCATTAGAAACGAATCTGTGAACAAACAATCAAATCCCCTTTCAAGACACAAATCCTGCCCACTATAATCTAGGAACACCTTCAAGTCAAGTAAAAAAACAACATTAGACACACTCTCATCTTTCCTCTGGCGACAAGCCGTTAACTTACCCCAATCTTCTCCTTTTTTTCCCGGCTGAATAAGAGGACCCAAATACATGACAATGAGGCCTAACAAAATAAGTATCCCTGTTAATATCACACAAAACCTGCGGCGCAGCATCTTTGAAAAAACTGCTCCTAGAAACAAAGCAATATAGCAGTCATATTCCTAAGGACAAACTGTTGCACAAAAGGCTCATATTTTCTATTACATTCCACACACCTACCACACGAATCCACTGAGCAGCTTAATTAGCTATTACCCTCTTCTCTCCATTTCCCACTTCAGTTCACACGTACGGACCTGTTAGATTTGAAAATCCCATTCTCGTTATATAATCATTTTACACTATATTAGGTTAGCAGTGTGCAGCTAAATGAGACACCATTCGTATTCATGTCATGTAACCCACTGAGTTATCCATGCAATGTGCGAGCTTCAGTTAGCAAGTGTGACTCCATTTTGTATTTCGTAATCCCAATTAGGCTGTGTCTGTACCAGGCCTCACTGTTCGTATTGCTTGCCTCAGCAGAACGCTGTATTCAGTTATTATTTTCTCTTTTGCTCAAGGTTACCTTCTGATTTACTAGTGAATAGGCCATTTTGCCCTCACATATCTATCTTTGTGTGTAGCTCGACTCCCACGTTAGGAGCCGCCGAAACCCAGCATGGCAACCTTGAGATAGTGATAACATGTACCCATCTGGCAGGTGGTAGTCCATCCCTCTGTGCCTCCTTTGTTCATGTTCGGCCTAAGCCGATAACTTTCCATTGTGGGCGTGGTTAGGAGACCCTTGGGAGGAATGATTATGCATTGCCGACTGTTGGGGGGCCAGTCCCTCGGCAGACATCTTAGGATGCAGGTCAGATTGGACTCCTCTGCAGAGTATTGGTAATAAACGATTGTTTTGTATTCTCTACTGTCTGACCGACTCTTCATTTTCAGGAAGGCTATAAGGCGGTTGTAGGAAACCCGGGTGACCCTTTTCGGGTCACTTCCTTCAGTTGGCGCCTGAACAGGGACTCCGCAAGGTGACCCGACTCGCCCGTAATCGGGTTGTAGGATCGAGGTGGTGCCCAGTCGGTCGGGCGGATCGGGGATCCCCACACGATAAGAGCCCGGTTCTCTTGGCTGCCCCGCCCGGCTGATCGGGTGACTCCTCGTCTAGTGGTCGCCGGCCGGAGTCCTGATAAGGCAGAACCTTGGATTTGACCGTTTGGTCCGAAGAGTCGGCAGTGGAGAATAATATTGCTCGACCTGAGTGCACCAGGTGAGTGACTTGAATTCTTGGAAAATGTGGTGCCATGGTTGAACGGCACGAGCCTACGGGCTGTGTCTGGTACAGTCTCTGGACTGTCTTGTCTTGAACTTGGTGGGTCTGCGGACCCTTGAAAGACACAGAGTGTTTGTGAACGGTCTACCAGGCCAACTGGAAATTCTGCCCATTCTTGAAAAGGTTTGGGGCTGTTTGCGAACAATCTGCCAGGCCAACTGGAAATTCGGCTTATTCTTGTAAAGGTCTGGGGCTAGAGCCTGTCTTCTTGTCTTGGTACAGTCTGCGGACTGTCTTGTGCGGTTTTGGACTGCTTGGATTTGGTTCTTGGATCATTTGTTGTTTGGTGTTCTGTTTGTCCGTTGGGAACAGTGTATGTGTCTTATATTAAGATGCCTTGTCTAAGTAAGTTAGAGTGTTTTGGATGTCGGTGTTGTTCCACTGAAGCTCGATTGGAAGAGAGGTAGCCGGCGCCTCCAGGGGGTACCCCAAATTTTGATGTACACGTCAAGCATGGCATTGGCCCTATTATGTTTAGCACGTTGTGGAATAAATATACGAGGGACAATGTCGATCTACAGTGGCCGCTTACTGGCACATTTGATGAGCAAAAGTTGAATTACTTGCAGGACAAATTGTTCGCCAAAAAGAGCAGACAGTCGATGTTTGATTCTCTAAGAACATGGCAGAAGGAAGCGAAGCAACGACGTATGAGAGCAGAGAAGCAAGCCCGGAGGGGGCAGACGCAAACGATAACGCAGAAGGCAATAGCTTATGATAGAGAAAAGATCGAGAAAGGCATAGTGTGTGCGGACAGGAAGTTTCACTTGCAGAGTGATAAGTGTTATGTGGCTAGGGAGGAAGGTGATGTCTTCGTTGAGGAGTTGTTGGATTCCCGACCCCCACCTCCCTATGCCCCCGAACGACTATATCCCATAATTCCGACACCTCAGTCTTCGGGATCTGGTTCTGTTATTCCTATTCTTTCTGTTTCTAGCTCTACTGCTTCAGCCTCGGCCCTGCCCACTTCTTCCCCACTCTCGCCAGTTACAGGGGCGGGTGCGGTCCGTTCCTCTACTCTGTCTCCCGACCCCGTGCCCGTGGTCACGCCTCCTCTAACTCCTGCGGCACAGTCTTTGAGCGCGATGGTACCTGTTTCTTCATCTGCTCTTTCCCCTTTGGGTGTGTTACCTCAGACATCGCAGAATGCCGAGACGCCTGTGCGTGGAGTGCATGAAGTGAATTGGGCCGCAGCACGTGAACGCATGGATGAAGTGTTGGTGCGCTCTGCTGTGGGTGATGAGGAAAAGAGAATGGTGGCTGACCAGGCTGCACAGTGGGCCCGGAATCCAATTTATAGTGTGGAAGATGTGTGGAGTGTGATGAAAGATTACGAGCCGTTTATACAGCAACATGCTCTTAAGCATATGTCGGCCACGCTGATAGGATTGTGGGAACAGTGTTACAAGGGTATTGCACCGCAGATAATTTATGACATTCGTGACAGGGTATATACTACAGATATGGCCCCAAATGAGGTTTTCAGTAATGTGACGACATTGGTGGGTTATCGGGGTAGATTGCTTCAGAAGGTCCCGACAACAGTGTCACAGTTCCCCATGAGGGAAGTTCATCCCATTTACCACCCCGAAATACCAGAGTTGCGAGATGGGAATAATATTGTTACTCGCCCACGAGTGGCGGCCCATTTCCAGGAACAGTGGATCTACACTCCTTGGAAGAGGAGTGAGGTAATATCCCTAAAAGGGCAGTTACCGGACCCTCGGAAAAATCCAACAGCGTACTATAAAGAATTGACGGAGGCGTCCTCCTCCACAGTGATGACATTAGCTGATATAGAGTTGTTTTTTGGTCTGTTGGTACCGGTGGATATATGGAGACAGGTGCATATGCAGGATCATGTGGTGGAATTGGGTGAAACATGGGATGAGATTAGGGCATGGGATAAGGAGCGCAAGCCCGGCGAGAAGCCGAAAGTGGAGCTATTGGCCTTGCCGGGACATATTATTACTTACATGCACTCCCTTATCCCGCCAAGACGAGTGGATTGGGACAAGTTGACTGCATGTCGTCAGAAGAAGGATGAAAGTGTGTCCGATTTCTTTACTAGGTTTGAAGGGGTGTTTCTGGATTTTAGTGGTCAGGATCTATCGCTGGAGGGTGGTGTTCGTCTGTTCGTCAACAGGTTTGCCACTAATTTGCTTCCTGGGATTGCGACTAGATTGCAGGCAGCGGAAAGTACTTGGACCACCTCCTCCCCGTCAGTAATATTGAGTATGACACAGTACTACGAGCATAGGGAGAATGAGGACAAAGAGAAGGTGGAGAAAAAGTCAAAGGAGTTGAAGACGAGGGTGTTGATGCAGCAGGTGGCAAGGGGGAACGGTAGAGGAATGGGTTTGGGTCCTGCTCAGTGGGGATCCCGGTCTGACTGGAACAGTACATCGGGTGCACCCGTAGGGTACAACCAATGTGCGTACTGTAAAAAGGAGGGGCATTGGCGAAGTGAGTGTCCGGAGTTATTGCAGAAAGTTGAGGCCCCGAGAGGTAGGGGTTCTAGAGGACATGGTAGAGGAGGAGGTGGCCGCAGAGAGGGTCAGGTTGAGGATACATCGTATGATCATCAGAGCAAGAACTATTTCGATGACCATCGGGGAAGGCAGTACTATCATGACGACTATGACATGGACGAAGTGACGGGGATGTCCCACAGCTAGGACAGCCAGGGACAGGGTAAGGGACCGGTTCCAGTGCCTGTAGATCAGCGGGGACCTTCTGTCACTGCGGATTTACAGGGCACGCCCAAGACGTTCTTACTTGACGCGGGTGCTATGAATAGCTCTGTTTCTCGTTCGCTGGTCCCAGGGGCAGCTCTGTCTGGCCAAAATAATGTTTCGGTAGGTTTTTCAGGCATGCCGCTTGTTAGCCCCATTTCCAAACCTCTTGCTTTGACTATAGGTCCCTTTACGGTGGACTTGCCATTTCTGTTAACGACAAATTGTGGGGAGAATTTGATGGGATTGGATTTGTTGAAGAGATTACATGCCACCATCTTTTGTTCTCCAGATGGTGTTTACATGACTGTTGGGCCACAAGTGGCTCACTCAAAACAATGCTTTGCAAAAGATGCACCCCTCCCCGCAGAGTTCAAGGAGGTGCCCCGTAGTTTATGGGCAGCAGGAGACATGGATGTAGGGTTACTCCAGATCCAGCCAGTCTCTATTACAGTTAAGGATAATGCTGTATTGCCACGTACTCCCCAGTATAAGATTTCACAAGCAGGAGAAAGGGCTTTGTTGCAAATAATACAGGATTTGATTAAGTCTGGTGTGGTTGAGGAGACAGTAGCGAATGTGTGTAACAGCCCTATCCTTCCGATTCTTAAGAGGGCCTCCTTGGACTCTTCTGATGCTCACCCGGATGTTTATCGCTTTGTAATTGACCTCAGAGAGGTCAATAAAATAGTTGTGCCCCAAAATCCTGTAGTCCCAGACATTACCACGATATTGACAATGATTCCCCCGTCAGCAAAGTTCTTTTCCGTCACTGATTTGAAGAATGCTTTCTTTAGCATTCCAAATCATACAGATAGCAGATATCTGTTTGAATTCGCCTTAGCCGGCAGGAGTTTTAGATTCTGTCCTGCGCCTCAAGGCTATACAGAAAGTCCTAGTATCTATAGTCAAGCTCTAAAAAGCCAATTGGATTCTTTGGTGCTTCCCACTGGTAAGGTGCTATTGCAGTACGTGGACGATCTCCTTCTGGCCTCTGATACTGAG
Organism: Calotriton arnoldi; assembly: GCA_963921515.1. Lineage (NCBI taxonomy): Eukaryota > Metazoa > Chordata > Amphibia > Caudata > Salamandridae > Calotriton > Calotriton arnoldi. Next base: position 2,576,373 of record CAWUFW010001727.1, read on the forward strand.
GATGGTTGCAGGGACGCCACCGTTAAATTGCTGTTGCATTTGGCACATCATGGCCATAAGGTGTCCCTTTCTAAATTTCAATATTGTCGACAGGAGGTCACCTACTTAGGTCACCTACTGTCGAAGGAGGGTCACAAGCTAACACCTGAGCGCATAGCTGCTATCACTAATATACCTGTTCCTAAGACTCAACGTGAAGTGCGCGCATTTATTGGCATTACCTCGTATTGTCGACACTGGATCCCCAATTATTCCTTACTAACAAAACCCCTCCTTTACCTGACCACCAAAGAAGTGCATTAACCCCTGCCTTGGACATTTGCATGCCAGCAAGCTTTTGAGCAATTAAAGGCTGCGCATTGCTCTGCTCCTGTGCTTGGTACTCCTGATTACCAGAAGCCTTTTGTGCTTTACGTACATGAGGCAGACAGTTGCGCGCTTTCTGTTCTAACACAGGGCTTTGGTGGTAAGCAAAGACCCTGCGCTTATTTTTCTGCAATGCTGGATAACGTAGCCAGAGCGCTCCCGAGCTGCCTGAGAGCTGCCGCGGTGGTGGCAGTTTCTATCAGACAATCGGCGGGGCTCGTTCTTGATACTGCTCTCACGGTAATGGTACCCCATGCTGTGGATACGCTTTTGAATAAGACAAAGACACAGCACCTTACTAGTGCACGTCTGACTGGATATGAACTAACCTTGTTTGCCCCGCACATTACCATCAAAAGATGTGCCACTCTGAACCCAGCCACGTTACTACCCCTCCGTTCGATGGGCAATGACACAGATGCACATGATTGTGTATACAGAACGGAAGAGGAAACTAAAGGACGGGTAGACCTGACTGATGTTCCCCTATCTGAACCCCAAGGGGAACTATATGCCAATGGCTCTTGCTTCAAACTACCAGATGGCACCACCACTGCAGCATATGCAATTACAACATTACACACTATAGTTGAGACATCCCATGTCCCATACCAATCAGTCCAAGCTGCAGAGCTGGTTGCTCTTCTTAGGGCTTTTAAAAAATATATATATATTTTATTTGTCAAAAGCACATAAAGCGGAGCTCTGTAACCCAGAGACTTCCGTAGCATCAATATACATTATCATGACTTTGACACTTTTCTCAAATATATAAGAGAATATTGAAAGGACTTGCAATTAAATCAAAACAGAAAAACATACAACACCCCCTCCACCCCCACCCCATCGCACTGTTAACCAAGTAAGATCAATATATACAGTCAGAGCAACATTCCTACGCTCACTACAGTTCACTTCTAAGAAAGCTCTATCCCACCAAATGTACACAAAGAACACCCCAGTGAAGAAGGGGGAAAGATTAGAGCCGGTCCGAGCCCTGTGCTGGAACAGGCTCCAATTCCAGTCCCCGATAGTCTGCCCAGCGCTTCCAAATTTTGTAGTGTTTACGAGGGCACCCCCTCGCAACAAAGATGGGAGCCTCCAAGCCCATACAGAAGTCTAGACCTGTCTTCCAAACCGAGACAGAGGGCGCTGCTGTCGCCTTCCAGGCTCTAGCGGTGTTACGTTTGGCCAAGGTAAAACCTAGGAGCATAAGGTGACGTTTGTAAACGTTGCCCCCGATATCATCCATGATGTGCAGGAGAACTAGCTTAGGTGAACGAGGGAGGTCCCAGCCCAAAACCTCCGACAGGCAGGTCATTACTCCCCGCCAAAACTGCTCCAGCGCGGAACAGTCCCATATGGTATGGAGCAAGGTGCCCTCTTCACCTTCTACAGCCTGACTCTAGTAAAATATACCCTATGGAGGTATTTGAACTGGATAAGCCGAAGGCTCATCGCAATGGCCGCCCCACGAGGGGAGGCAAGGGCCTCCGTCCAGTCCTCCTCTTCGAGCGAGCCCACATCACTCTCCCAGGCCTCACGAAGACGCTGCAGAGATGGAGAATTATGTGTGACCAGGGATTGATACATTTTAGAGATCTTATGGTCCTGCAAATCACCCATGAAAACTTTCGCCTCCACCGGACTGAAGTCGGCCAGCACCTCCAGTCCCACCAAGCTGGGGGAAATAGCATGTCGAAATTGCAAATATTTAAAAAATTGGGTACGTGGCATTTGATAATCTTTCTGCAAGTCCTGAAACGACTTCAAAATGGGCCCCCGCATAACATCTCCCAAGGTGGAGACCCCGATTGCGTCCCAGTCGCGGAATCCAGGCAAGGCCGCCAACTGCGGCAGGCGTCCATTTTGCCACAGCGGGGTCTCCCAGGTCAAACGGTTCCACCAACCCATCCTCCTCAGCGCCTGCCTCCAGATCCGAAAAACAAGCTGTGTAGCAGCCGGCAAAGAGCGCCGCAAAGGCGCAGAATATAGGAGCGTGTGTAGCGTGTGATCACCCATAAGCCGTCGTTCCACAGCATACGCCGGATCCGACCTATCCCCATACCACCATTCATTAAGGACCAACAAGTGCGAAGCCATATAGTACGAAAGAATGTCGGAAGTCGCTAGCCCCCCACAATATGTGAACTGAAAACAGGTACGGAGAGCCACCCTAGCCGCCCCACCCCCCCATAAAAACTGGCCCAAGACCGTATTGACCTGGCGGAACCATCTTGGGGAAATAGGATATGGATGATTCTGTAGCTGGTATAATAGACGAGGAAGAGAGACCATCTTAAAGATGGCCGAGCGACCATAAATAGACAAGGGCAGGTGGGACCAAGTCTTAATATCCTCACGCACCCTGTTCCACACCAGCACCAGGTTTCTGTCCCATGAAGTTGGCTGCGAATCGGAGAGGAACACGCCCAGATATTTCATCCCCCCGTGCACCACCTGCACCGTGGAGGCCCATGTACCAAGATCGCCCCCTCCGCCCAAGACCCAAAGGGTGGACTTCCGCTCATTCATATAGAGGCCGGAGGTCTCACCGAACACCTGCATGATGCGCAGCAGCCGTGGGCCAGTCCTGTCCAAATTGGTGAGAAAAAACAACACTTCGTCGGCGTACAGGGCTATGCGATCCGACAGCCCATCGGCCCATTCGAGACCGGTCACTTGCACGTCGATACGCACCCAGGCAGCCAGGGGCTCCATGGCCAAGGCGAACAAATATGGAGACAATGGGCACCCTTGCCTGGTGCCTCGACCAATAGTAAATACCGACGAGACAGAACCCGCCACGCGTACAGACGCCGTTATGTCAGTATAGAGTAGAGTAAGATAAGACAAGAAGCGAGTCCCTAAATTCAACCTGCGCAGAAGCGCAAATAAATACTCCCAACTCAATGAATCGAAAGCACGGTCCATGTCCGCAAGCAAAAGCGCCGCACGCACCCCCAGGCCCCTGACTGCTGCAATAGCTGTGTGTGCTCTGCGAATATTATGGCGAGTAGCCCGCTGGGGCATAAACCCGGCTTGATCCGGATGTACTAAGGAAGAGATATGGGGCCGGAGACGGTTGGCCAATGCCTTGGCCAGGACCTCGGCCTCGGCGTTGAGGAGGGAAATAGGGCGATAGGACGCGTGGTGTTCGGGAGGTCTACCGGGCTTATGAAAGACCACCACCTCTGCATGCCGCCAATCACTAGGCAGAAGACCGTGCTCTATGGCTTCCTCCACCACCTTGCAGTAATGAGGGCCAAGTTGTAGGAAGTAACGGTTAAAAAATTCGTTCGGTAAACCATTGGGACCTGGGGCCCTCCCGGGGTGCAACTCCCGGAGGGCGGCACCCAGTTCGTCCTCCATGAGTGGACGGTCCAGCTCCGCACTGACCTCGTCTGACAGGGCCCTAGGCGGGAGATCATCCAAAAAACGGCCTATCACCTCTGCCGGCAGACATTCCTTAGGAGTGTACAGGTCCGCATAATACGCCGCAAAACTCTCTGCAATGGCCGACGGGTCCAATATTGGTGACCCATCCGATCCGATAATACCCGGGAGAACCAGGGAGCCCGACGCTCCTTGACACAATCTATGTAATAGCTTACTCGACTTGTCTCCCCACTGGTATATCCTACTCCGGGTTGCCAACCAAGCCTGGCAGGCTTCGTCTAGCAAGAGAGATGAGTAGCCCTGTTGCGTGAGCAGCAGTTGGCAGCGGACCAGCCGCCCCCCCTCCTCCCTGCTACGCCCCTCCAGATCCAAAATTGTAGCTTCAGCCCGAATAAGAGACTCCCTACGGACCCTGCGGGCCGCAGCAGAAGGGAGATGTCCACCCCGCGAAGGGTGGGCTTCATTGCCTCCCAGAGAGATTCCGCCGCCGGCACCGACTCTACATTATATGACAGATACTGGTCAATGGCCTCTTCCATGCGTTCCCTGTAGTCTTCATTCTGGAGGTTCCATGGCGAAAGGCGCCACCGAAAGGGCCCACGTGCCAATCCGGCGCGCAGAGTAATGGCCACCGGCGAATGGTCCGAGAGCCCACGGGGGAGGATATCCGCCTCAACCACCCTGCTGGCAACCCCCCGGGAGACGAAAATGCAGTCAATGCGGGAGAAGGAGTCGTGGACCGCTGAGAGATAAAGTGAATCCCTGAGTCGCACCATGCAACCTGCGCCACGGGTCAACCCAGTCCTGGCCCACCACCAGGGAATGGAGCTTGGTGGGGTGGCGAGCCACAGGGGCCCCGCCAGGCCTCCACCGGTCCAGGACTACATCCACCACATCATTCCAGTCCCCACCAACCACCGCCAGGCCCTCTGGAATGTCCGCCCATACGGTCACAAGTTTCTCTACCAGCCCCCAGGATAATGGCGGTGGGGCATAGACACTTCCCAATATCACAGTCTCACCTCCCACCGTGCCCTGAAGGAAAAGGTACCTGCCCTGCGTGTCGCCCCACGTCTTAACGTGAGTGTAAGGGACCTGTCGGTGTATCAGGACTGCGACTCCCCGGGACCCCCGCACAAAGCCCGAATGGAACACTTGTATGTATCCAAAGCGGTGGAAGCACAGTGCCTTCGTTCCCATGAGGTGCGTCTCCTGCAACATTAAAATATCGGCGCCGGCGCGCTTTGCTTGCTTGAGGATTGCTCCGCGCTTGATCTTGTCCAGCGCCCCCCTGATATTCCAGCTCAGTATGCGCAGGGACCCCAAAGAATCGAACGGTCTACCCAACATAGTAGCCATGTAAGGGCTTCGTGAAGATGAAGAACACCGGTGGCCAAAGAAAAGTAGTGCAGCAAGGCTTCGACATGTAATGGAACAGTGCGATTAAGAACAACAACACCCCTGAACAACCCAACGAACCCCCTCCCCCACCCTATACCTCAAAAACAGTGAAGTATCTGTCGCGGCAGGCAGAGCAGGCTGACCCCAACAGGAGGTACCACCCCTCACCCGCCAATGGATCCCCAACTTACAGCCCATCTTCCTCTGGCCCCTATCTCTGTCTGTGAATGTCCAGCAGAGATACCGGCCGTCTTCGGTCTCCTCCAGCCAATTCTAAGATCCTGAGGACTTTAAGTGTGTGAATACAAATATTGATCAATCAGCTGGTGCCGCCTGTCGCGAGGCAGATCCCACACGTGACGGGGCATCGCCGGACGTGGACCGCCTTCTGGACCTGGAGGGTCCAGACCTCGTCCCTTTGACCTTAGGCAAATTCCGCGCCACCCCACTCGAGGACGAGTCAGAGTCTCTCCCGGGTGGCGAATGAGGGTGCAGCCGCACCGTCTCATCCGTCCACTGGAACACCTCCTCTGGGGAATCAAAAAAGTGGGTACGAGAGCGATAGACAACCCGCAGTCGGGCCGGGTAGAGCAATGCATATGGAAGCTTGAGCTCTCGAAGGCAGGCCTTAGCCGCTAGGAATAATTGCCGCTGCTGTTGGACCAATTTAGTATAGTCAGGGAAAATCAGGATGCGGGCATTATCATACAGCAAGGGTTCTTTGGCCCTGGCCTGTTTCAGGATAGCGTCCCGGTCATGATAGTTAAGCAGTTTCGCAATCACTAGCCTCGGACGAGCCCCCGCCGGGGGTTTCTGCATCAGGGCCCTGTGGGCACGTTCGACGACAAAGCATTTGGATAGGGAGTCTGGGGGTAGCCAACTCTCCAGCCACTGAGTAAGGAACCGCTCCATATTTCCAGACTCACATCCCTCCGGAAGGCCAACAAAGCGGAGATTGTTGCGTCGCACCCGTCCCTCGGCATCCTCCACCCTTGACGCCAGGCCCCGTTGGGCGCTCTCCAAGGAGGTCACTCGCCGTTGCAGGGTGGTAACCACGTCCTCCACCACCGAGATTCTTGTTTCATCTCAGTGATGCGTGCCACAGCATTCCGCAGGTCTTGGCACAGCAGCATAACATCAGCTCCCACCGCCCCAATTTTGGCATCAAGGGCATCCCTGGACTGAGTAATGGCCGCCAGGAGGGCGGCATTGTCCGGCACATCTCCCTGGGCCCCTCCCGATGCCTCCGCGGGGGCCCCAGGGCCGGCAAACTTATCCAAGGTGCTCTGCTTGGACGAGCCCCCACCGGTCTTGTCCCTCGTCATGGCGGGCCATATGTTCTCTCGCAACACAAATACCAAGCGGTTGGACACTGGCGAGCCCGTCCCCGGATGGTGGGTCAATACAGGCGGTGCAAAGGCGGCGACGGTGCCGGGCAGCAGCCTGCGCGGCTCGATTCAGCCGCCGAAACGACCGCCGTTGAGACAGGGCCCAGGACACACACCACAGGGCCACCACTAGACAGTCAAGCGGCACCGCCCGCGCCAAAGAAGGGACCCCCGCGGTCCGGCTGGCCTCCAATGGGGGGGAAGGAAGAGCCCCGCCGGCCCCCTTGCCAGTGACAAGACGCGCAGGTAGGCACGCACGTCCGTCCGGACCCCAATATGCCAAGTGTCTCCGCTCTGCACCCCCAGGCAGTGTCTTTCAGGCAGGCGAGCCCCCGTAGCCAAACCGTGTGGGGGGGGGTGGGGGGGCCCGGGATGTCCAGAAGCAAAACACTAAGCCGAAGCAACAGGCCCGGCCATGGGACACGGGGAAACTCCCCCAACAACTGCAGGCCCACAAGGAAGCGCCCCCAAGGCCACCAGGGGAGGCAGAATACCTATCCCACGGTGGTCACCAGTCCACACCCCCACGCGGCCCGAAAATGCCGCTGAACCCCCGTACCGGCCTGTGGGGGGGGGAACAGGAGGAGACCCACACCGCAGGGCGTGCGCCGGTCTGCAAAAAGTCTCAGGCTTCCAAAGGCCCCAAGCGCCCCCGGCAGGGCCCAAGGCCACCAGAGGAGAGTCCACAAACTGAAGGGGGGCCACTCACTCCGCGACCCGGGGCATCACAGAAATGGCGGCGACTCACCAAAGCGTCCCTCAAGCCACCAGCACACTTCCCTCGCGGTCCGAACTGACCGCCGTACGAGGAGGATCAGGCCCGTGATGTACAAGGCAGGGGGCGAATGATAGGCTCCGGCGGATATGCAGGGTCCCGCACAGCCCCCTTCGAAAGGGCAGACCAGCCGCCGCAGCTCCACCCCCACCGGGGAACACCAAAGGGCCGCACGCAAGGTCGCGGTCTCCACGCTGTCTGTAGGCCCCAGTAGCGAACGTCGCCGCACTGCCGCCCCAGGATACTGCGCAGGGCGGGCGCCGGTTCGCACGAAGTCGCAGGCCCCCAAGGGCTCCAAGTCACCAGGGGAGAGCCCACCAAACCACTGGGAGGCCAAGAACTCCGCGGCCCGGGGCGTCACAAAATGGCGGTGACTCACCAAAGCGTCTCTCAGGCCTCCCACACACTTCCCTCGTGGTCCGATCTGACCGCCGAGCGAGGAGGGTTCGCACTGTGGGGAGACAGGCGTGTGGCAGAGGACAGGCACCGGCGGGGATATGGAAGGCCTGCACAGCTCTACTTGGAAGGGCAGACCAGCCGCCGCAGCTCCATCCCCACCTGAGACCGCCGATAGGGCCGCATGCAAGGTCGCGGTCTCCGCGCTATCTCCAGGCCCCAGGGACGATCGTCGCCACTCCGCCGCCGCAGGATACGGCGCGGGTCCGGAATCGTCCAGGTGAGCAGCGCCAAGTCACCACACCTCAGGGACAGCTGAGTGGAGGGTATTGCAGCCGGAGGAGCAGGATTAATGGAGGATAATGTACAGGGCTGGACGGAGCTTACTTAGCACACGTCCGCCATGCTGGCTTGCCAAGCCACGCCCCCTTCTTAGGGCTTTTGAGTTGAGTGAGGGACTGGCTGTCAATATTTATACTGACAGCCAGTACGCCTTTGGGGTCGCCCATAATTTTGGACGCCTCTGGGCGGAGAGAGGATTCTTAACATCACATGGATTACGAATACAGAATGGCCCATTGATACATAGACTCTTGTCAGCCCTAACACTTCCCAAAAGGTTAGCAATAATAAAATGCAGTGCCCACAAAGCAATAACAGATGATGTTGGTAGAGGAAATGCGTTTGCAGATCAAATAGCTAAGGAGACAGCGTGATCGAAGATGAAAAAGGTGTTTGTGGCAGGTCCGGCTAGGTGGGTCCCAGACAATGGAATGTTCGAGGATACAGTAGAGAGTGTCAAAGAGATACAAAGTGAGGCAACCTTAAACGAATTGGCAATATGGCAGGAGAGTACAGGGTGTCTGGATGAGGATGGGTGCTGGACTGATAAGTCCGAGAAACAGCGATGGATGTTACCTAATGCCTATGTACTTCCTGTGGTTACCATGGCCCATGGCCCAGCCCACATTAGCGCCAAGGGAATATGTAAGGTGTTGAACCCAGTGTGGCAGAACGACAATATTTCCAAGGTAGCCACTCATTTAGTGAAACACTGTATGATTTGTATGACACATAATCCTGGGAAAGGTACTCCTACACCCTCTGGTAATTTTGCACCGCCTTCCTTCCCTTTCGAGGTCCTCCAGATGGATTTCATCGAAATGGAACGAGTCAACAATTTGAAGTATGTGCTGATAGTGATTTGCGCATTCAGTAAATGGATTGAAGCTTACCCCACTAAAGAGAATACGGCTATGGCGACGGTGAAGGCACTCCTAAAAGAGTTCTTCCCGCGTTTCGGATTGCCACGTGTGATTTGGAGTGACAACGGAAGTCACTTCAATTCCAAGGTCATCCAACTGGTGTGCGAAGGTTTGCACATCAAGCAGAAGTTCCATGCAGCCAACCACCCCCAGTCAGCAGGTCTGGTTGAGAAGTACAATGGTACTCTCAAACTGAAGTTAGCAAAGATACAGGAAAGCACAGGATTGCGATGGCCAGATGCGTTGCCCCTGGCCTTGTTATCCACCAGGGCGACGGCACACTCTAGGACAGGGTTGTCACCGTATGAGGTAGTGTTTGGTCGCCCTGCCAATATCTTGGGCGTTCCAAGGCCAAAGCGCTTCTCTGAAATTGAGCACCCTTTACTTATAGACTATCTGTATGAGTTAACTAAAGATCTTCGTTCTCTTCACCAACAGATTCAGGAGGCACTGCAGCCGGTACCAGAGGGGCCCGGGCATCAGCTACAGCCCGGAGATTATGTACTAGTCAAGGACCTCCAGAGGAAGAACTGCCTGGAGCCCTGTTAGAAGGGCCCCCGGTTGGTCCTGCTTGCCACCGAACATCGAAGAAACTCGATGGCCAGAAACATTGGGTGCACGGCACTCATTGCAAAAAGATACCTCTCCCACTCCCCTACGACAAGAAGGTGCGAGACGGTATTGCTGATCAAGAAGGGGAAAGGGTGCCCCGCTTTGTTCCTTTCTCTGATGCCCAGCTAAGGGGGATGCAGACGGAAGCAGAGAGTGACGCTGCCCTGCTTGAGGCGGTCCCTCCGGAGACAAGGGCAGCCCCAGTTTCTCCCCCATCTGATTCACAGGCACCTGAGTCCTCCTGCCTTTCTGAGCCTGAGTTTCAACCCCTTTTTGTGAATGAAACAGTGCCTGGAGTTGACAGGTACAATTTGCGCCCACGAAAGAAGGTCAATGCACCAGAGGGATAGTTCAGGAGTGAGGGAAAAATGTGAGATTAGGGTATAGGTACTACGTCTGCGGTGCCTGCGTCAGCTTAGGGGGAACGACACTGGTGCACTGCCTGAGACACTGGACAGGATTGTTGAGGGTACTTGCCCAGGAGGGAGGGTGCCCTATCCTGCGAGAAGAAGGGTTTGTTTCCAGCAAGGGCCGCGATCGCGCGACCCCCACGAGGGAGTGCTTCAAAGAACCATTGTTGATGAACGATAGGAGCTTGCCAGCGAGGCTCTAAAAAGGACGCTGGATAACTTGTGCCCCTATGGCCGGTTGTAGTTTTGTGGCTCCAGTTCTTAAGGCTTTTCTCATGTTCCTATTTGGCTGTACTGTCATGGAAGAAGAACAGCCCCTAGCGGCACCGCCACCAGGGCAGGGTGGTCCTGTGTGGTCTAGCTGGTCTATTAAGAGTAAGATAGTAGTGGTAGTGTTCATCCTCATAGTAATGATAACACTGTTTGGAGTAGTATGGTATTTAGAAGAACAGCATCCTGTGCACACCTTGATAGGGACTACCGGCTTCACCTTAGCATCTGTTCGTTACGTTGCCCCCACATAAACAGAGACATAGACAGACATATGTCGAAAATGCCTTCCTGCAAATGCTTCACCAGGTACACAATACGACGAATGCCACAAATTGTTGGGTGTGTGGTTTACTCCCCTCAGTCATGCACAAGAATGATTTGCTGGTGTCTTTACCACTGTCCTATCTAAGTAGTTGTGAGGCATGGTTCCTGTTGCTTTCCATGGTGTATATACATTATCATACTGATGCCATGAATATGACGGAGTCTGATTATGAGGCAGTGTTGGAATACATAGTAGTACACCAAGGTTATACACCTGGGACAGTAGGAAAGGAGGGTACCTTACATCCACATGCTTGCATGAATGTTTATGAGGGAAACAAGAATGCCACATGGCTGCAAAACGAAATGTTGGATTTTCAGGGGTTCAAAGTTACCGAATATTTTAAATGTTTCCATGCACAAAATATCACTGAAGATAAAGCCATGCCCGTGCCTGTGGTTCATACAGCAGCTAGTTTCTGTGTCGAAGGATCTGGGAATATTCCAGTGGGTCAGAGCAGTTGCAACTATACCTATCGACTAAACACTACTAGTAGCCCACCTTTGCTCACCCCCCTAATGTATATTTTGTTTGTGGAGAGCAGGCTTACACCTGGCTCCCTAGGGGATGGTCTGGCCGGTGTTATGTCTCTTTCCTTCTACCTCCTGTCTACATTGCACCGTCCAACTATCACAAAGACCACAGGCTGCAGTGGAAAAGTGTATACTTGTCCCAAGTCAGGAGAATTATTGACACAGCAGATATTGATCAAACAGATACTACTCTACAGCAATTCATGGATGCCATGAAGGGTATCGTGCCTTTCTGGGGACCTATGTATAATAGTGTCAGCATTCGTCGCCTCACCAGGGTTCTTGAAGGGGTCATCAACACTACAGCAGGTATACTCACCAACATCACAGCTGAGCTTCAGGCTACAAGACTTGTTGCTCTTCAGAATCGTATGGTTTTAGACGTCATCCTTGCAGATAGGGGTGGAGCTTGTCGTGTCATAGGCAGCAGTTGCTGCGTTTACATCCCAGACCACGCCCCTAACGTATACTCTGCTATCCAGAAGTTGCACAGGCTTGCATCCGATATTCATCAGGAGAATGGATCATGGTCCTTGACAGGGTGGTTTTGGGGTCTGATGTCATCCTGGGGTTGGAAGAAACTTCTTTTCCTAGTAGCTCTCGCAGGTGTCATCTTCACGTGTTGCCTATGTGTCAACTGTCTTCCAGCATGCTGTACCTATTGTGTGAGTAAACTCACCACTGCCCCTAAATCGCCAGGCCGTAATGATAAAGTCTCTAATATGATGATTGTTAGAACTGGGGGTCTCTAGTTGGCAATGGTTTGCACCTTTGTCCAAATAGGGACCCTTGCTTCTAGTCAGGATAAAGGGGATACACTCCTAAAATAACCCCTGCTCACCCCCTGGTAGCTTGGCACGAGCAGACAGGCTTATCTCAGAGGCAGTGTGTAAAGCATTTGTGAACACATACAGTAATACAGTGAAAACACTACAGATGGACACCACACAGGTTGTATGTAAAAATAAGTAATCTTTATATAGACTTAACACAAGACCCAATAGCAAAAATCCACAATACTGTAATCTAAAAATAGACTTAAAATGATAGAGACAGTTCACGTTATCTTCAAAAATAGGATAGTCAATCAAATAAAGCTTGTAGCAACAAATAACTCCACTTGGAGTTATCACGACGTCGTGACCGGTGTAAATCCCAAAGTACGGCGCCGACCGCGAGGTGCGCGGCGTCGGGCCCGGAGTCGAGCAGACCCACAAAGAACAGTACCTGGAATTCGATGAAAACAAAGACGGTGCACCGCGTCGGGAGGTGATGCTTCGTTGGCACCGGCGGCGTCGGTTCCTTACGACCCCAGGGGAGGTGATGTCTCGGTTCCTTACTGCAGCGCAGGGAGGTGAGGCATCGGTTCCTTACTGTGTCGGGGAGGTGACGTCACGATGGCGGCGAGGCGTCGGTTCCTTACGATGGTGCGGCGTCGATGGATTCGGGGGTCACCCACATCGAGGATCGGCTCCGCGATGATGAAGCCCTGGCGTCGTTGAAGTCGGGGCTGCGGTGCGAGTCGGGACGGTGCGTCGTGAGCGTCACGAGCGGTGTCCTCGGCTCCGGTGCAGGCAGCGGCCTCGATGACAGCTTCGGAGTCGATGTCGCACGGCATCGGCAGGCATCGGGCCTACGGTGCAAGTCGGGGCGGTGCGTCGTGCTCTTCACGAGCGGTGCCCATGGCTTCGGTGCAGGTTACGGCGTCGCTCGCCGGCGTCAGTGTTGCAATTTCCCTCTGTTAGCAGCTAAAACAGCAGTTCCAGATGCAGGCAAACAGAAGGGGTGAAGTCTTTGTGTCCCTGTGACTTCAGGCAGGAGGCAAGCTCAGTTCAAGCCCTTGGAGATTCTCTTCTTCAAGATGATAAGCACAGCAAAGTCTTTTCTCCTGTCCTTGGCAGAAAGCAACCACTGCAGGCCAACCCCAATCAGCAAAACAGCACAGGGGCAGTACTCCTCCTTCAGCTTCTCCGGTTCTTCTCCTTGGCAACAGGTTTCTTGATTTCCCAGAAGTGATCTAATTTCATGGGGTCTGGGCCCCAGTATTTATACACAGAAATCCTTTGTTCTCTGAAGGCAGAGAGGCCCATGCCTAGACCAAACCAGTTCTGGTCAGTCTTGGAGCACTTTGTGTACATGACTCCTTCTTTCCTTTGAGAGTGAGGGGCAGAGCCATCAGACGCCCGGCAGGAGGTGGAGCCAGCATTGTGGAAGGCAGGCACAGCCCTATTCAGACCCAGGTGAAACTCCTCCCACCCATCCTCCTTCAGGCAGACCTATTCAGCCTAGTGCTGACTCACCCCGCCTCCTGGAATCCCCCAGCCCCTGTCACTCACAAACCCAGACATACAATACACAACCTGAGCAGAGGCAGGTGGATGGTTAGGCAAGAAAATACCTACTTTCTAAAAGTGGTATTTTCAAACACAGAATGTTAAAACCAACTTCACTAAAAGATGTATTTTATCATTCTGAGTTCAGGCATACTAAATTCGTTTTTCTACCATGTTCCTGGGTCAGTTAGGATTATAAGGTGTAATAATCAAACTGCCCATTCTGGCCTATGGGGAACAGGTAGCCTTGCAATAGTGAAAAACGAAAATGGCTGTAATTCACTATTAGGACATGCCACACACCAGGGCATGTCCTACCTTATACTTACAATGCACCCTGCCCTTGGGCCTACCTTAGGGGTGTCTGATATGAAGATAAGGGAAGGTTTAGGGACTGGCAAGGGGTGCACTTGCCAAGTCGACATGGCAGTCACAGACTGCACACAGGCTCTGCAATGGCAGGCTTGAGACACACTTTACAAGCTGCTTCTGTGGGTGGCACAACCAGTGCTGCAAGCCCACTCAGCAGCATTTGATTTACAAGCCCTGGGCACCCATGGTGCACTGTACTAGGGTCTGACAAGTAAATCAAATAACCCAATCATGGAGTCACTAATCAACACATCAATTTACAATAGGGAGAGCATATGCACTTTAGCACTGATCAGCAGTGGTAAAGTGCCCAGAGTCATAAAACCAACAAAAACAGGTCAGAGAAAATACAGGAGGAAGGCAAAAAGTTCAGGGATGACCCATCAAAAAGGGCCAAGTCCAACAATGATGATGCAGGAACTACAGGATATGATGCAGATAGATGAGGGTATTTTTGAATATTAGAAATATATATTGCAATACGTATGTTGCTTATTCCTTTTGGATATTACAGTCATTATGCATTTCCTATTTTCCCTGCTTAGAATTGTAAAGACCCTACCTGCTAGCCAATAAAGCATTTAGCCCCCCCTGCTAAAAGGAGAGTCTGTTAGAATTGAAAATCCCATTCTCGTTATATACTCGTTTTACACTATATTAGGTTAGCAGTGTGCAGCTAAATGAGACACCATTCGTATTCATGTCATGTAACCCACTGAGTTATCCATGCAATGTGCAAGCTTCAGTTAGCAAGTGTGACTCCATTTTGTATTTCGTAATCCCTATTAGGCTGTGTCTGTACCAGGCCTCACTGTTCGTATTGCTTGCCTCAGCAGAACGCTGTATTCAGTTATTATTTTCTCTTTTGCTCAAGGTTGCCTTCTGACTTACTAGTGAATAGGCCATTTTGCCCTCGCATATCTATCTTTGTGTGTAGCTTGGCTCCCACGTTAGGAGCCGCCGAAACCCAGCATGGCAACCTTGAGATAGTGATAACATGTACCCATCTGGCAGGTGGTAGTCCATCCCTCTGTGCCTCCTTTGTTCATGTTCGGCCTAAGCCGGTAACTTTCCATTGTGAGCGTGGTTAGGAGACCCTTGGGAGGAATGATTATGCGTTGCTGACTGTTGGGGGGGCCAGTCCCTCGGCAGACATCTTAGGGTGCAGGTCAGATTGGACTCCTCTGCAGAGTATTGGTAATAAACAATTGTTTTGTAGTCTCTACTGTCTGACCGACTCGTAGGAAACCCGGGTGACCCTTTTCGGGTCGCTTCCTTCAGACCTACACGTTCCTCCAATTTCGTCCAGTCTCTATCCTCAAATCCACATACCTGTGTCCCAGTACTCACTAATGCCGGGGGATGAAAACCCACAGTGGGAGTAGCAACAGAAATAACAGACATAATCATCGCTGCTGGCTGTGTCGCAAGTATAAGAGTTAGTGAAAAATAATTTAATGTTCTCTGACTCTTTATTCATTAGTCAAGTATCAATCACATTACAGAATTGAATATAGGACAAAATAGAAGCAATACAGAACATATTATATATTGCATACAAAACGCCCCATAAAGGAAGGAAACCCTGTTTCTATGGAAAGTGAAGCATAAAAGTCAGTCAGGATTCTTAAAGAGTGCAGGAAATATAATGCAAGTGTCATTTAGCATATAGCTAGATCAATAAATAATAATTGCAAAAATCTCCCATGAAGAGAAATAAATGCATAGGACAAATTGAAACTTCACAAAGCCAGCTAGTCAAAGCATAAAACTTAGTGTTTTAGCCTCTAAATCTGCCCTCGTTCCCTCAGCTAATTCCATATCTTCGCGCTGTTCATCTCTGTCTGCCTCTCTGTGTCTCCCACTGAAGCTGCACAATGAGCCCCTCCTCCCTTCTGCAAAACTCAAGAATAAAAAAAAAGCTGTGTATTTCTGCACGCGTCCTTTTCATGAAGAGACAGAAACGGAGAGAAAATTCCATTCTTATCTCAAGGCCGGACAGTGAGTCTTCCAAAGCAAACTAAATTACGAGCTGTGTATTTCAGCTTTTCTTCTACACTTTTTAAAATGCGCGCTTATTCAGCACAAATATATACTACCTTGAAAGTTCAAAACACATTTCCCAAATTAAATGTACATTCTATAGTGAGGCCAAACCTAAATTAAACACACTCAAATCAATCATGAATTAATTAATTGAGCATCGTTTTACATTATTCATTAGACTGAAAGCATCTGAGCAGGCCTCATTCATTTTTTTTTCACTTTTCATGCACCGAATTTCTGCGTGCCACTTTTAGAATGCAGTTTATGTCTGAGACTCAAAGCAGCTTTTTAGCAATGCCTAAAGCTATAGGTGAAATCTGGGCGCCATCAACCCACTCCCTCTTCTTTTTTACATCATGCGCTATAACTTTCTGATTTTGCATTCTTCCCTTTTTGTACATTCCTTTCCATCCTTTCCATCCTTTATCGCCTCTATTAGCCTCCTTCCGCCATGTTTAAAGGGAATCAAACATAGACTGCCCTCTTCATTTCCCAAACCATTCATTCTATGTAAAAACAAACATATATATTATTACTATTATTTCTGTTCAAAAGTGCCCATCAACGGCCATTTCAACTCGGCATTGTCCCTCATATATTTGTGCCATAGTGTACTAAACATAATAGGGCCAAGACCATTCTTCACGCGCATCAATATTAAGAGTGCCTTCTGGAGGCGCCGGCTGATCTTCTTCCAATAGGCATCTGCAGAGCAACAACGACAACAAGAGACCAAAATTAAGCTCATTCCAGGCATTTTCAAAAAGGAGCCAAATTCGTTATTTTGCCTGGCAAAGCAATTGCAAGTGCTTTTTCCCAAAAGACAGTCCTCAGACCGTACCAAAAACAAACCAATGTTGTACCATGTTCACAAAGAACCCAAACAAATTCAAGCGCTTGTTCCAAAGACGGTCCTCAGACCGTGTCAAACAAAGAAAACCAAAAGTCAGTCCTCAGACTGCACCAAAGAAACCAGCCAGATTCCAGGCATTTTCAAAAGTAAGCCAAATCCATTATGTTGCCTGGCAAAGTGTCCGCAGACACTCAGGGGCAGATTTACAAGGCCCTTGCGCCACTTTTGCGTCATTTTTAACATTGGAAAAGTGACGCAAAAGTGGCGCAAGGGCCTTGTAAATAAGCCCCTCTGTACCCAAATCGGTCCGCAGACCTACCAAGTGCAAAGCAAATGGTCCGCAGACCATACCAAATATTATTCAAAAGGGTGCCATATTCACAAAGAACCAAAGCAAACTCCCCTGGTGCACACAGGTCAAACAAATTTATTCTCCACTGCCGACTCTTCGGACCAAACGGTCAGATCCAAGGGTTTCGCCTTTCAGGACCCCAACCGGGATGACCACTGGGCGAGGCACCGCCCAATCAGACAGGCGGTGCAGCTGCGAGTGCTAGGCTCTCTCATGCAGGGATCCCCGATCCGCCTATCCGACCCGGCGTGGCCCCGTCCTCCTCACCCGTCCGCAGGCAAGGATGGGTTACCCGATGGAGTCCCTTTTCGGGCATCAACTGAAGGAAGTGACCCGATTAGGGCCACCCGGGTCACTCGCGACCACCTCTCAGCCTTCCAAACAAATGAAGAGTCGGTCAGATAGTAGAGAATACAAACCAAGTTATTTATTAGTTTTGCGCTGCAGCGGAGTCCAATCTGACCAGCCTCCAGTGATGGCTGCCGAGGGACTGCCTTTCCCAAGCATAAAGGTAACAATTATACATTTTGCAACTGGGCAGTGACACGCCCACCTTGTAACTTTCCACAGGGAGACAGCTTAAACAAAGGGGCACACAAAGATGAGCTAAGAGTCTGAGACCGAGCACACACTATCTCTCTGGCAAGGTCATTCTGTCTGTGCCTGCAGCTGGAATAGTGGGAGCGAACCTCTATCTAGTGGGAAAGGTATGCGTTAACGAGCGACTTTCTCATGCATTCAGCGAGGCTTAACCTTGGAGACGCAAATGCATCACAGCAGTTTTCTAGCTGAGAACAGAAATGAGCTTCTGTCAGTAAGACAAAATGGCGGCCACAGGCAAAATGGCGCCGCAAATGCTAACTTAACATACGGCAATACAATGCAAATAACATTTAATTCCAACAATGCCCACAATGATAGTTGCATTGATTACTTTATGCTGGACTTAAGCTTTGGCCCCAACTTGAAGATATGGTTATTGTAGAACGATTAGAGAGTGACCATAATCCTTTATGCCTTACTTTGAAGAGATCAGACAAAAGAGTGGTAAATAACCCTATTTCCTAGCAAATAACGAGGGATCTTGTCCCAGCTAATGACATGCGACGGGCTAAGTGGACCAGAATATTCGGGAATATGGATACATTAACCGCCACCAAAAAAGATGTTTCAGATACTATTGAAGAAATGAATGTAATATCCTCAAACAAGGGAACTGATGAATCGTTAAGAGCTTTACATAATAAGCTTTTTCTGCTGGAGCTGCCGGTTTGCTGTGTGCGGAACTGTGGTGCTGCGGCGAGGACTCTATGTCCCATAATCCTGTGCTTCAAGGAGGAGGAGGGGCCGTGACCAGCATCCCCATGCTGAAAAAGCACCCACCACTACCACGGCGCAGGACGGGACACTTTTGCTGCTGGAGTTGCCAGTTGCCAGTTTGTTGTGTTCGGCACTGTGGCTCTGCAGTGGGGACTCGGTGTCCCAGAATCCTGTGCTTCGAGGAGGAGGAGGGGCCATGACCAGCATGCCCACGCTGAAAAAGGTCCTTTGGAGGCCCCCGTCTTTTGTTTAGCCTAAAGGCAGTAGGAGAGAGTTAAAGCGGGGGAGTTTTTTGCTGCTGAGTTCTGTTGTTACACGGAGATTCTTGCCCCGTACTCTCTGACCATCAGCTCATCCTTGGGGCCAGTCTCGGGGGCTACTATGGGAAAGCGTAAGCCCCGACAGCTGTCCCCAAGCCATTAGATAAATCAGTGACTCTCATGCTCTGCTTTTTGCAGGGAGTTGCCGGTGTCCTTGATAAGGAGATCGAACTGGTTACATGTCGTCTCTCTCATTCTCCCCTACCTCCCCTATCTTCCAACTCTTCCATCGCACAAGGCCCAGGCCTAATAGCCCCACCACCAATGTTGGACCTTGGAGAGGTGGCTAGTGTGTCTGAATCTCTGGAATCCCTGGAAGTGGAAGCCCTCTTGTGTACTTTACGCTCTCACTCGCGGGTACCAGACACTCAATTTTCATCCAACGCGCAGGATGTATGAGAGGTGCCTCCAAGAGTGGGAGTGAGGGGTAAAAGAAAGCAGTCTTTAATTGCCAGTAGACCTAAGCATGCAAGGGTTACTGTGGACTCACCGCTTAGTTGTGCTGACTTTTTAGCCTGTTATAAATCTACCTTGGTGATCTTGTTAGACTCATTTCGTGATTCTCTAATAGCTGTCCTGGAAGCTAAATTGGAACCTATTAACCAACATTTAGCAGCTATTGAAAAGGTTATTACCAATTTGAATCAGTCCCATTCAGCACATCTGTTGAAAGTATCTGCTTCTAATCCTGCTGTTCTAGATCTACCCATCACCGAGAGACATTCCCACTCACATTGTGCGGTAAGAGGCAATGCACAGCTGGGATCTCGAAGTTTCAGTGCTGTAGTCAGCACCCCCATGGACTTGCAGAGGCAGCCCAACAGTAACCTTCCATTGTCTAGAGTGCGTGAATTAACTAAAGGAGGAAAGCAGTTAGGAAAAGGAATTGGCATTACTAAGCCAACGTTGGATCGTATGCCTGTTGAAGATGATAACAGGTCAAGTATTGGCGCACACAGCACCCTTAGCCCTCAGCTTGTAGTTCTCTATCTGCCACTGGAAGCAACTCCCTATGTAGTGGTGTTGGGGAATGTACCCCTCTTTCACCAGGTACAATTGAGAATTTAGACCAACTTGCGAACAAGGTCTTGCATTGGCTGAACTTAATTACCACTATGGAGATCCGGGTGGAAAGACACATTATTATGGTTCAAAGAGTGAACTGGGTTGGAAGGGCTAAGAAAAATTATACAGGAGATTGCATTATTATCAATTTTAATAGACGTCATGTGGCAGAGAGAATTTTAGTGGCAACGAAGTGTCCTATCCCTAGTTGTCTTGTCTCCTCCATTGTAGCTCTTCCTCTCAGATATTTCTATAGGCCATTAGTACATACAACACAATCTGGCCAATGGCAAACTCTGGGATCATGGTTCTTTACTCAGGAAGCAAGGCAATGGGTTGCCCCTAATATAGCTCTTAGAAACAACTTTACCCCATTATCATTCTTCAACGGTTGCGATTGACTGTCAGGGGCTGATTCGCTTGATCAGAAAGTTCCTCCTGTACAGAGCTTAACTGACTCCATTCCCCTTTATCCCAATGAATGTAAATTTATTAGCTGGAACATCGTGGGCCTTGCAGGCAAGTTCAGTGATCCGATTTGGCTGTCCTTTATCAAAGGCTTTGATGTGATCTGCCTTAAAGAAACTTGGGCCATCGTGATAGTTTTTTAGGTTGAGCCTAACGGCAGCGCGCATGCACTGCTCGCTCTGCGAGACTGCTGTAGTAGAGTATGGGAGGGAAGCCACGCCCACTCTCCTCCCATATTTTTCATTGGCTTGTGTCATTGTCTTTCGTAAATGCTACCTTCGGATTCGTTAATAGGCTTGTTAGTCCCTCCTTAGTACGGCCTTGTCTTCATTTGTACCCTCCCATGGCGACTGGCCCCTTTACTTCGGTTGTTTCACGGGACCAGTTATTTAGTCTGTAAGCACTATTTACTTTATTGAGTTTCTCTTACTGCAGGCCGGACTTGCGCTGCGTCAGCTGAAACCGCTTGTGTTTTTTTAAGCAGCACTGCCGACCCCTTAACAAGGGCGCCTGCTTTCAATCATTTCAACCCGGCATTATCTCGTGGCTGTTTCAACCCCCACCCCCCAAGTAAAATGGATTTAGAAATGATTAGCGAATTAAGTCACGTGAATTCCAGGTAGCACATAATCCTGTGCTAATATATATATATATGTTTGCATTTATATAGCGCTTACTACCCCTGACGAGGCGTTGAAGCGCTTTTCTGGCGAGTAGCATGCTACTCCGGAACCCATAAATGATTAGTAGTGAATTAGTATAGTGAAAATATGAAAGTAATTTGAGTGGTGGATATGTTAGTTAGTTTTTTTATTTAAATGTATTTTTATTGATTTTTCATGAATGCAAAAAAGGAAAAACAACGCAAAAAAACAAAGAAAATTAAACATAAAATAAAGTACAGAGATCAAATCTAGGGCTTACAAGAATTACAGTGGACAGCAGTGAATACCGTTCAGCAATCATGGTGTGTATCATGAAACATTGCCATGCAACAACGAGCCATCCGTGTCTCAGGGTCCTGAAAGACAAAGTGTGCTAGCAGAATGCCAAGAGCAACAAACAGTAATAACAATTTTTATACATCTACCACATCTGTAACTTCCAAAGCAGGTAACAGTGCTCTAGAGCAGTAGGGCAAAGTATATCCCCAACACATCGTCTGTGAATGCAACCAGAGGCACATATCAGGCAATCTCATTCAGCATCTCTTACGGAGGCCCCGGGGAATCCCCGCTCCTGGCATCCTTATCTTTAGTAGCAAGGTATGTCCTATACAATTCCCAAAAGTTTTTCGGGCGATTGCTCGGGGGAAGCTGTAGTTCTCGGTCTGAGTACAGCAATATATCATATCTCTCGACCAGCTAGCTACTGCGGGGAGTGGGCCACGGGACCAACAATCAGCAATCCTACGTCTAGCAATCAGCAGCCCCATATCAGCTAATCTCCTTATTGCTTTGGGCAAAGGTTTGGAGTATCCAATCAGAGCAAGTATGGGGTCTGGGGTTAGTGGCGTTTCAATAATGTCCCCTAGTAATTTAAAAATCTGTATCCAGAAATTAGCAATCCCTGGACATAACCACGCAAGATGAAAGAAATCAGCCACGTCTGCACCGCAACGCTCACATTCCACAGTGTCGCGTAACCCATACCTATGCAGTCTCTCCGGAGAGTAATATACTCTATTGAGAAATTTGAAGTGGATCAGCCTGTGCCGCCCGTTCAGGGAGAAGCGCTTCGTGCTTTCACAGCAGTATTCCACATCTCATCAACTATATCTACCCCCAGGTCCACCTGCCATGCCAATCTCGCTTTCGTGTAGTAGTTGGAGTGGTAACTCTGCGTAATCTTGTACAGCTTTGAGATTATATGATTGGGCGTGTCAGTTCTAATGATATATGTGAGGGCAGACACTTCAGGTGGCTCCGCCAAATCGCTACCCAAGTTCTCAAGTAATGACTGCCTCATCCGGTGAAACTGGAACCTAGTAAGTGTCGTATGTTGTTGTGCTGCCGTGTTCACATCGTCCCATGTTTTGACTGTGCCGTCAGAGAACATGTCTCCTATCAACTTTATTTGTAGTGTCTTCATTGCCCTTGTGACCCCTCTATCCGTGCATGCGTGTAGCCAGAGGCACCAATCCAACGGAGTATAAGGAGAGTACAATACGACTCCCGCCTGTAATTTCAAGAGGTGCTGCCAGGCATGCACCGTCGCATTGATGGAGTCTACTATACCAGTCCTACGGTCCGGAGGGTTAAATAATAGCGTTAGCAAAGGGAGCGGAGTAGCAACCACCCTCTCAATCTGTATATGTGGAGTGTCAGTCGGGCCATGTATCCAATAGTGCGCATGTGCGCTTTGGGCCACCCTATAATATACATCCAAGTCCGGAGCGCCTAAGCCCCCCATGTGATATGGCAACGTAAGTATATCCCATTTGACACGTGCATGTTTTCCTGCCCACGCGAGCCTAATTAATAAGGATGTAAGTGTTCTAAAAAAGGCACTCGGGAGGACCATCGGGATGTTTGTGAACAGGAACAAAAACCGTGGCAGCACAACCATTTTCCTAATTGAGATTCTACCCGCAAGGGATAGTGGCAATCGGAGCCAACGTTCAACGTCGTCTTCTAACTTGCTGATAGCCACTCCATAGTTCTCCCTGAACACCACCTCTGAATCAGTATGTACCTTAATTCCTAAGTATCGCACTGGGTCCATTGTCCACCTCAGGGGAAAATCAGGAGTGAAGGGAACAGAGACAGGGGTAAGTGGGAAAATGATCGACCTGGTCCAGTCAACCTGTAAGCCGGACACTGCTCCGAATTTGACCACCTCGCGCAAGACAGGGGAGAGGTTAGTCTCGGGATCCCGAATATAGAGCAGTGTGTCATCAGCATAAGTGGAAACGATCAAATGATACCCCGGGAAATGGATTCCCCGGTGTCTGTGGTATTCTCTAAGTGCGCAAGCCAGAGGCTCCGCAACAAGCGCATAAAGTATCGGAGAGAGCGGACACCCCTGTCGTGTGCCTCTAGTGATAGGAATTTTGTCCGTGACCATATCACCCAGTTTTATTCTGGCCGACGGGTTAGTGTATAATACTCTCACCATTTGCAAAAATATGCCTCCCACCCCCATCCTTGTCAACACTTGATGCATAAATTTCCATTCGACCAAGTCGAATGCCTTCTCCATATCAAGGAATATAGCTACTGCCTGGACATCCTGCCTCGTGTGCTGAATTGCACCAAATACCGTTCGTATGTTATAGGTTAAGTTCCTGCTCGGGACGAACCCGGCCTGCTCCGGCGCCACGAGCAGCGGCACCAGGGGGGCCAGCCGGTTCGCCAAGATCTTAGCGTATAGCTTGGCGTCCACATTCAAAAGTGACAGTGGGCGATACGAAGCACACTCAGTAGGCGACTTATCAGGCTTCAAGATAGCAACAATGAGCGCCTCTCTCATCGAGGGCGGCATCTGGCCGCTCTCACTAATCTCCTCAAAGAGCGCAGCCAGGTGCGGGATGAGAATATCTTTATATTCCTTATAAAACAAGACCGTTAGGCTGTCCACCCCAGGGGCACTGCCCGATTTCATCCCCATCAAGGCCGCTGTGATTTCCTCCGCGTCCAAGGGTCGCATTAGATATTCCCTGTGGGCATTCGTCAGCCAAGGAAGTTTAATATGTGCCAGGTAGTCAAGCATTTCGGCATCTAGACTCCCCGCCTTTGCAGCATATAACTTTGTATAGTACTGTTTGAATCTATTAGCTATGTCTGACGAATCCGTCAGAGGGGCTCCCTGGTCGTCGTTAATAACTCCCACCCCAGTTGTCTCTCTGCGGTTCCTTAGCAAGGAGGCCAGAACCGAACCAGGACGGTCCCCCTCTCCATAAATGCGAGCCGTCGCATACTTCCCCATGTGCTTGAGTTCAGAGTCGGCAGCCTCATGGTATTCTGTTATGAGTTCCTTAAACTCCTCCGTCAGTCGGGTATCTGCGCCATTAAGGAGATCACGCTCCTTGGCCTACAATTTCTTCACCAGGTCCGAGAGTCGCCCCCGAAGGGACCTAAGGACACCAGAATGTTTAGCCATAGGTATCCCCCTATTGTATACTTTAAATGCCTCCCAAACCGATGAAAAGGTGTCAACCGACCCTATGTTACACTCGAAAAAAGTGTTTATTTCTTCCAGCAGCTCTGATCGGAAGACCGGGTCAAGTGGGGAGTAAGGAGGGAAGCGCCACGTAAATGGGGGTATCTGTGTTTGTGAACAATCCAAAACTAGCAATATTGGCGAGTGATCCGAGAAGGTGCGAGGTAGCACCGAGCAATCTCGGATTTGTTGGAACAGTTCCCTAGATGCAAACCAGTAGTCAATTCTGGTGTGTAAGTCGTGATAGGCAGAATAGTGTGTAAATCCTCCTCTGTCCTGGGATCTCGCTCTTCACAAATCTATTAACCCAAGCCGTGTCTCCGCATCTATTATTACTCGCGCTGCAGCAGAAGGTCGCCTGTCTGGGCCTCCCGATCTATCAAGCTGGGGATTCAAAGCGCAATTGAAGTCACCACCCCATAAAAAGTGTGTTCCCCTGTGACATCTCAGTTTATCTATCAAGTCAGTGAAAAACTGTGGGCTGTCGTAGTTTGGGCCGTACACATTAACTAGTATTAGGTCAAGCCCTTTCCCACTGCATCGTGATATGGTGAACCTCCCATCTATGTCAGTGTCAATTGGTACCAGCTGGAGCCCCGCCTTAGGATTCACCCAGGTAATGACACCCCGAGCATGTGTCGTGAACCCTGCTGCATGTGTGTTACCCTGTAATCCTCTGCATCCTAGCATTCTACATTCTACATTCTTGCAGCAAAGCTATATCCACAGCATGCCTATTGAGGTATGATAGCACCTTTCTCAGCTTCCTGTAGTCATTCAGGCCACGGACATTCCAAGTCAGTATCTTTAGTTTACGAGATTGCGGTTGTGTCATGGAGGTTGGTAAGTGTGTAGGGCAGCGGTCAAGGTCGATACATTCATGCCGCCCTGTGTGCATCGTTCCATATGGCGACAATACACCATGCAAGTTATACAAACCACACTGCTATTGAAGTCCCAAATAGGTCTCTGTACCCCCCCACCCACGCCATACATACGCCAACTTTGCAATGGCGAGTATACCCTGTCATCCCCATAATTAACAAAAATCCAAAACCAAACATCAGAACATTATGAAACAAAAAACGAATTCGAAAGAATTCCAGGGTGTGGGACTCACGCGTGGGCAGATGTCACCCAAGCCCGCAACCTATTCTTTCTCAACTAGAAAGGCGTCCCCTCCGCCCGCCATCTAGCACATATTGTGCATCAATCTGGCGAATAAGCAAAATCGTGAAGCTTTCTAAATACCAACAGTAGCATGCATAACCCCCCTTGAAATTGTCTCCGTCGTGTAACTGAACCGTGCAGTATTGCTGCATAGCGTCCATAGAACTGCAAGAATCATAAATGGACCCCCCGGCCCCACCACCCTAACTCTGAATTTAAGGCAGCAGTAAATAACAGTACCCACAATGCCCCATGCAAACACAGAGTCTTATCTGCAGTGATGGGAATCCCAGTTCTCAGTCCTGGTCGTCGAGACTGCCTCCCGTCGCTCCCTCAAGGGTGGGTGACGCCATGCCAGGAGGCTTTTCTTTAGCCCATTCTTTCAAAGCCTTCTGCAGAGTCTTAGGATCTGTGAAGATGCGGGAACTCCCAAGAGCCCGCGCATGCGCATTCCTTGCAAGAAATGCGCGGGTGCGTGCGCGCACGCATGCGCAGATCACCCTGAGACGGCGAGGAAGAGGAGGAGGGCAGCCCGGGGACGCCGCAGTCAAGGTAAGTCTTTTTTCTTTTACCTTTAATGTATTTTTAATTAATTCTTAATTGGGGGGGTGGAGGCGGGTGGCGGAGTGGAGCGGAGCGGAGTTCCACGGAGTTTGTTCCCAACTCCGTGGACCTCCACGTAGTCCTGCTCCGCCAGCTCCGCCCAGGGTTAATCTATATAGGGATACTGTAGAAGTGTGTGGAAATGTGTAATATTTTACGTTAGCATAAGCTACAGCCATTTTGGCTGTGGTGTCCATTTTGTTAGCTTTGTAATTCTTTCGTCCTCTGCTCCTCGTCTTTTCACTCTGCCTGTGTCATCTATTTTAGTTGATCTCCTGACTCGGCTAAAGCAATGTACGTGCTGGGGGTTTGTAAGCTGCCAGTGCACCTGGTCTTGAATGTAACTGTCGACCATTTACTGCTGCCATAAGCATTTCTGCTCCTCCCTCCCCATTTGCTGACTAAGTGGTCATTCATCTGCCCTTGTTTGCCGATAGCTATTCCTATGTTTAAACTTGTTCCTTTTTCTGTCATGTGCTTACATTGCAACAAAGTCTGTATAAAAGGACACTGGTTTGTGACTTCAGTGTACTACCTCCTGCAACACTTGAGAGTGTTGTATGGACGTGGTCCCGCTCATGAGTGATTAATAAACTTGTTATTTATTCCAACTCCAGTGCTGATCTCTATTTTGTTGGTCTTTGAACCCGTGGACAAGAGGGTGACCCTGCACCAGTGTACCCCTAAAAGGTACATTTCCACAAGTGGTGTACTATTCAAAAGACCTAAAAGTCACTTGTCAATTTTCAATATAAAGAGGGGTCCAGGAGAGCTTTTTTTTTGCCCAGCTTCTTTTTAAAATCTATGTTAACAATTTGTGATGGGCTTTATAGGACTTAAAATTAGATTGCCCACAGGTGGGCAGCGTTGTCTGCCAGTACTATTATATGCAGACGACGCGGTCCTCATGGCCAGGACCGCCAGGGGCTTGCAGACCTTGTTGAACTCTTTCACCCATTTTATGAAGGATTTGGATTTATCCATTAATGATAAAAAATCCTATGTGATGGTCGTGGGACCTCGACCTACGAAATCAAGGATTTTTACTGTTGGGCTCACCCCTGTACCCAAAACACGTGTTTCCTCCTATTTGGGAGTGTTGTTTGACTCAGCTATGAACTGGCATCCTTTGGTATGTAGAAAAAAGAGAATATTTTATTAGGATGAACGGTGCTGTTTTTAATTTTGCTTCACAGCTGGGTAGTAGACCAACTGGGGCTCTTTTACAAATCTATAGGGCCAAGTGTCTCGCCAAAGTAATATATGGGAGTGAGATCTGGGGATACATTACCCATGATGAGCTACAAATTGTTGAAAATATGTTTTTGAGACGGTTTTTGTGTGCTCCGCAAGGTACCCCATCATTTGTTGTGCTTGAAGAATTGGGGGCGCCTTATTTATCTGATGTAACGGCCTTTCGCCCCTTTTTCTCTGGCTGAAAATCTGGTCTAGCCCCGAGAATCAGTTGAGCAAAGAAATTCTAAGGGACTGTTTGGACCTTGATTATTTTTATCTTTTCCCCTGCTTCAAATATATCAGAGAATCTTTTTTGAATCTAGGCTGGGGTGATTTATTTAGTGAACCAGATAAGATCTGCAAATAGGATCTTCTCTGTGTAAAAGACCATTTTTTCTAGAAGGTGACTAAAGGAGAGGGTATTAGGCATTTTCTCAAAGCCCAGTGTTGGTCGTTATGCCATGCTGAAAACCATGTCTACCACGGAGCCCTATCTTTTATGGGCAAAAAGTAGATATGACTGTTTTTTATTAACCAAGTTTCGGCTGGACCTTTTTGCCTTACTTTTAGCCCACCCTAGTGGGATGCATAGTGGCTGAGACGGAAAGTCTCCACAAGACATGCTGCATTTTATCATGTTTTGTAGTTTTTATGCCGTGCCCAGGAAGATTTATATCCGTCCCATTTTGAAAAGGGCCAACTTTAAACAGGTTTTCCCAGCTCTTGTCTACCTACAAATGCTCCCAGAGGATATTGTCCTTAACGTTCTCAGCTTTTTAAAAGTTGCTGTTAGGCTTAGATAAAGCTGTGATTAATAGTACTAGCTACTGGAGCACTGATTTACAGCCAGTTTGTGTAATATTTCAATTTCAACTTTATACTGGTGGCTTTCTTATGGGATTTTAACTTAATTTTACCAATGTTATGTGTTCTTTTTTAATTGATGAGTATATTGTGATTTGTGGTACTTTTATGGGTTTTTTCAAAAGCCGAATTAAGTTCATATTGATTGATTGATTGCTAAAATTAAATCTAATTTTTCTGTTCCTTGCTCTACCAACAAAAGGCCGCCCCTATCTAAGAATAGTTGGTTCAATAAAGAGCGTAGGCTAGCCCGCCAACAATTGGTAGTAGCTATCAAATCAAAAGGTCGATTGTGGATTCTTGCAGCCAGGAAATTTTATAAATCATGTCAAACCCTAGCTAAACAGATTTGGGATGAATCAAGTTGGCAGGACATTAAAAGTGCCTGCCTTGCAAAAGATCCAAATACATTTTGGTCTTTAGTCAAATGGGGCAGAGGTGGTCAACCGCCCACTCCTTCTAACTTAATTGTTCCCGAGTTATGTGTTGAGCACTTTGTAACCTTATACTCTGGACCAAATTATTTAAGTACCCAGACTTTTCCAAAGCTTCTAGCTCCAACTAATGTCCTATTTGTGTTAATTGATGTGCTGGCAGCATTAGACGCTGTACCAAGTGGAACTATGGAGATTCTCTGATAGTCGTTCACTCACCAATGCAGAAAACAAGTTCCTGAGGTCAGCTACACGTACTCCACAAAACACTCCCCTTAAACCCCTGCTGTTGGACTTGAGCAGAAAAGCTATTGCCAGTAGAGCAAGACTTCGTCCTTTGCTCAACTGGCGTAGACTATAGGCCACCCCTGAACTGGCTAATTATACAGTGGCTCTTAGAGATGTTAATTTAGCAGATTGTTCTAAAAAGATATGCTGGCTACAAAAAAAAAATCATTATTAGCTATTGGTATGAAGGAGTTATGGGATGACCCTTTGGGATCTCTTTTTCCTGCAGCTGCCACACTAAAAGAACAGTTTTGATAAGTAAATTTTGTAGCCGAGACACATGTAGTGGAAAGCTAATCTATGACAGAAAGGTTCTTGGAATTTAAAACCAGATATTCTTTTCAGCCGTATTGGGACAATATATCTGTCCCCCTTGAGAGAAAACTATATTTCCAATTGTGAGGAAGACGGCCCAACCCCCTTTACCTACCTGTAAGGGCGAGGGTGACGCTGCTCTCTGCCGGCAGGGACCAGGATTACACCTGTGGGAGAAAAGGAAACGGGACATCCATTATCACTTCCGCAATAATCCAGCCTCTCAGATGTGACAGCAGGGAGGTGGAGACCGGAGAGAAGGAAGCCAATCGCGGAGGGTCAAGGAAAGAGAGAAGGGACAGGAAACAGGAAGACAGGCAGGACGTAAAGAGAAGATGGAGGATGAAGAGGGAGGAAAAAGAGATCACACGAGAAGCCTGGAGCCAAAGGAGGATGCCGCTGAAACCCTGCAAATCGGACAGACGGTTCCAAGCCAGTCAGAGAAAGCAAGGAGAGATACTGAGATGGAGGAAGCTCCGGAGCAGTGGAACGAGGAATGGTGGAACCCACCGGAGGACGCTGAAGGATGGCCGCAACTCTGGAGAGTTGTGGCGGAGCAGGTGAGTCAGTGTGGGACGGGTGGGCAGTCTTTAGGGGAGGAAGGGAGGTAGGGGCATGGGGAGTACGGCACAGATATTTTTTTTAGTTGTTGTTGGTTGTCTGGATTATTCTTTCTTTGTCCTTGGAAAGCCTACATAAGTGACATAAAAGGCACAATAGCCCTGTGATGGTGTGAGGTAACAAGGAAGTCAGTGTTCCCGACTGGAGGGGAAAGAAGAGCAAGTGTTGTGGGTGAGAGATACCTAGAATTTGTCTACACTGTACAGACTTTTTTATCACCTCTAGTTTTCTACAATTAGAATTCTTTCCGTTTGGGGGTTATAAGGGAGAAGAACACTTGGAGTACTTGCGTACTGTATTTCCCTGCACAGCCCCTTCCTTTAACCCCCCCTGACCCGAACAACTCTTCAGAAAAAACGGTGTGGTCACGGGTAGATTAAAACCCATATAAAACCCAATCAAAATACTCATTGCTGCTTTTCCTCCTCTTTTCTGAGCTTCCGGGAGGTGGCATTCGGGAGTGGAAGGACCTGAAAAGGGAAGAAGAAAGAATATCACCAACCTGATCGTATTATTTCAACCTAACAAATTCCATTAAAACTTCATCATTAAGAAGTATATTCAGCCTCCGCGTCTGTTTGTCCGCCCAGCCCTCCCACATCAAATCAGGGTGGGATCTCTTCCAATCAAATCCTTCACAAAAAATTGGAATATTGACAGGGGCGATAAATTTCCTCACTGTCCATCTAGTGAGGGAAATTCTTCACATGTTTTATGTGTTTGCCCAGCTTATCTAAATCCCCAAATGAAATGGCTTTCACCTATATGTAGACTGTTAGGGATTAGAAGTAGTATTGTAGCAAAGAGAATTTTAATGACAGATCCTAGTCTCCCAATTGCATGTTCAGTAGCCAAGTTTTTGAAATAGATGTGAGCTATTAGACCACAAACGAATATCAAGTGAATGTCATGAATTTATATCAGTGTTTAAATCTTTTAAGAATATTTCAAATTAGACTTATTTTATGTGTTTTAATGTATGATGTGTTATTTATCTCTGGACTTGATTATTATATTTCATTCAGATAAACTTGATGCTTATGCCATAGTGCACTAAATTGCCCAAATTGTATCTAATTTATATTTTTAGCCTGCTTATGCTGCTATTTCTGCTTTAATGACCTTTTTTGTCGAAATAAAGCTAACTGAACTGAACTTAACTACTGGAAGCAGCTTGGGAATGAGCAAGCACTTCCAAGTTTTCTTGTACAGTAGCCTCATTGTCTCGTGAGAGGTGAGATATGGGAAGAAAAGAGTTGAGCATCCAGACTTGGGATTTATTATGCTTCCTGCCAATGATAGTTTTGCATAAGGAATGGGGAAAAAAATAACTACAAGCACAACTTTAAACCTGAACTGGATAATTTGCTGACACAGGCACACACGGTTGCAGAATCTGGGTTTTCTGAACCAGTTCTGCATAGAGATACCTCAAATACATGTCTGTGAAATCGCATCCAATATGTGCTTTATCTAAAGTTTGACTTTGCAAACCATTAACAGCACACCATATTGGCATTGTTGTATCTTTTCCAGGCACATTAATACTTTTTATATAAAATTGCACTTTAATTTTGATCCTGTGTCAAACAATGATGTCCTTTTATTTGATCAGATCTACATCCCATGATTTTATCAGCGCTCATTAGACACTTACATTTGTTTACTAAACTATTTGTACAGACACACAGGCACTTTACGAGATAAGAATATTTGAACAAGACTGAGTTCTAGTTGAAATCTGTTTTTTAATTTTTTATTATGTGTGTTGATTATCTTATATCTTATTATCTTATATCTGATTGGTTGTTTTGTACACATTTTATTATCTTATGTATATTGGATTGCAAAGGTTTTTATTAATCATGCAATAATTATTTACTTATGTAGGAGCAGAAATGTGATATTGAACAACTATTCTTCACGTTGTTGACTTCAAAACCCTGCAGCCGTACAAACCCTGCGTTTGCAGTTAGACCAAGGAGTGTAAAAGTCAATGAACTGTTTATTCTTGTAGCATCTCCTTTGTTTTTAAGAACTGAAGTATCAGGTAAATAAGAAAGGACAACAAACAGCAGATGTCGAAACCGCACCTGTTCTCAGCACTGTGAGAATGTATTCATGCTTTGATAAGATTCCTGTTAATGTTCTTCTTCAGCTTAACTTACATATTTTATTTTGTACACACATGTCTGACTTAGCTATTTCAATATATGTCAATGATGCTTAAATGTTATAAAAGTATTGCGCTATCTGCATCTGGCAGAATATACTTGGAAGCTGATTGCTTTGTATCGCTCAGGCTTAAGGTTAAATAAATATACCTCCATGACTGTGTTTGATTGTTGTCTCCCATTAACAGACAAGTCTACTTGATTTGTGCGTTCACCCTTACCTCCCTGAGAAACCTTTGACTGCTTGCTATCCTGAGAGTCAAGTGCAGTAAGAGTATGTGTACTAGGCCTAGTTGGCAGAGACACAGTAGGGCAGGCCCCAAGGCACCAGAGGCAAGCAAACCTAATCACCACAGTTGTAATCCAATAACCCCTGTCTTTACTGTGGACCCCAAACGGGGGCTAATACAATCCATCTACTGCCCATGCGATTCAGCATTTCAGTGAAAACGTGGTTTGTCTCAGGGAAATGAGGTTGCTGCACATAACTGTGCCAATACACAAGATAACATTTTACATGTGCACTGTAAAAATAGTCGCTGTTCTTTATTGTCTCACTCTGTCCTATATTAACCTCAAAGTTTGCGATCACTTTTAATGAGGCCACTGGAATTATGGGTCTTAATTTGCTCAAGTATCATGAAATTGTTTAACAGCCAATATTTTCTTTATTTTCTTCATTGTAACTGAAGTTATATTTGGATTTTGTGAAGTTGTCCAAAACTCCTCCAATTTCTGTTTTTATTTAGTTGTTTTGCTAGGGTGCATACCAACTTCTAAATACCAAGCCCATGAAAATGAATTGTGTCTAGTTACCCAATACATACTATCAAAATGATTTTTCTAACATAAGAATAAAGGAAGAAGCAAGCAATCAATGTACGCACAATTTTTCAAGAAAACAAAAAAATAGAAACAAAGAATAGAAAGAAGAGAAAAATGTATCTCCCAATCGCAAAAACAAAAATCAATATAATACAATTAATGATATGTATATAAGTTGAAAAGGATGCACCAAATATTTTAAGACCCACTAGAACACATGCTTACAGTGGATGCTTGGTACATATTTTGTTAAATTTATTTATTTAAAAAAATGGGTGTGTGAAATAACCTGCTGTATCATTCAATTTAAGAGATAGTAACTAAGCACAAGACATATGGCAATAAAAGGCATTTGTTGGCAAATTAAAATGTAAAATTATTCCACATAAAACATTTGTACAGCATTACATGTTCTATCTTGTTTCACCATTCTGAGGAGTACTGACTAATAGTGCTGTTTTTGGAGAGGAAATTATTGTAATGAGTGTAATAAAACTAATAAGACTGATCATCCCCATCTGCATCATCGCAATGACCAAAGCTTTTCATGCAACAGATACTCAACAGAATCGATATGAAGCACGTATAAAAATATGTTTGATCAGCAGAGAGGTGACGGGCCCAAGTAGGTGCTACAGGTGACAAGACACTCTTGATGAATGTGCGACTACAGGGGTATGTCCACCACTCCTTCCATGTAACATATTATCCAGACAACCCAGGGGCCCGGGACGAAAACGTTGTGGGGAAAGGGTGAACTTTGCATGCCAATTATGTTATATGTTGTGTATTTGTCCTGACAGTATAATGCTAGGTTAACTGACATCACTAAATTATATTTTTCTGGGGCATAAAGCTCATCCAGTCCTGGTGAAAGCCCAGGACCATATGGCTATTATACTTTAGGGCTGAAACATGTTGACTTTTATGTAGGGTGTAGGATCACTATCGTCATAACCACCCACTTCCCTTTATTTTTTAATCATACCAGGAACCCCATGAATAAAGGGATACCTTTGTGTCCTGGGGCATTGCTATTCTGAGACCCCATCAGGAGAATATCCAAAGTACTCCCTGGTATATGGTCAAACTCACCCTGTTTTATAGGGACCAGGATGAGACCTGATGATGAAGCATGACACCAATAGGGTATGTGAGGGTCTAGCAAACAAATAAGAAAGTATGTGAACTTTTTAGGGTCAAGCTGTATACCTTCTACAATGAGATACCTTTTGGTGGCGCATGTTTAGACGGATGACGTATCCTAGTATTTCCTCTTAATCCCTTCTTAGCATTGGATTGACCTGCTGGTCTCTACTTGCTACCATTTGTACACTACAAAAAGGAAGAGGCAAATTCCCAAACTGATAATTGATTAATCTAAGAGGCATCTGAAGTGGAGGACAGCATCTCCGAAGTGTCCACAACACTCATGTCCAGAGTGTTGTTAGGGCCCAGGAGGTAACCCTCCCCCGCACCTATAGACATCACATCTAAAGAGGCCTGAAGAGCAATATCCAAGTAACGAAGATAGCTCTCACCAGCCCATTCAGCAGATGCTGAAGGCAATTGTGCCAGGAAACCTGAAGTCAAAAGAGCATCTGGCATTGGAGAAGGCACTCATAATAAGCATCTCGCAGCAAAGGAAACAGCATCATTTGACAATACAGCCGATGCGACTGCAAAGGATGCACAAGCAGATTTATATCTGGAGACTGCGACAATTGCTTAGCAAGGCATAAGTCGAGTTCACACTCGAATAAGCACCATAGACAGTAAAACACAGGCTGCACTCTTTGAAACCATATTGGATGGAAGCATAGAAACCAGTGTTTGTTCAGTTCTAGTAGCACTAATTGTCCATAATACTGCATCATGCATTCACAACACAGAAGGGCCCGTTGTAGTTCCATTTCCAGTTGGCCCCATTGTGGGACATCCATTTCGGAGCAACAAAAATAGAACTAATACATCAACAAGGAGCAATAACAAAATCTGAATACCTCCAAAAACGCTTGAAAATAAGGAGTGCAGAAAGCACGGAACGACTCCAAGTACAGTCTGGAATGTAGAAACCAGTGCACACCCAATCACTTTAAAAAAGTGTGCCACTCTAGTAGTGTTGCATTAAATATATGGTGCACAAGCTCACCAAAATGCTTTGCCAATTGAGTTAGCAAAAGAGACTGCACCTCTGACGAGAAACGTGCTACTTAGAGATCAAAAGTTTCTCGGAGCCACATCTTTTGAAATAGTAAGACTTTAAGTCTGCTCAACCTATTAAAGTGTATTTTATCTACAGAGACCGTGGGCCACAAAGTTGCTTCTCTGGTAGTATGTGTAGGAGGATATAAAATATGCGTACAGCAAGTTACCACACTGGAAACAGTGACCATTTAAGGGACACCTGGTTTCATCTCACAACAACTTTGATCATTTAATATTAGATAGAGTCCATTAGAAAGCAACAAAAATTCAATTCTGATCAATTGTATGGGAATACCTATCAAAAAACATGCCAAATTAGTCGTATTAGGCATTACAATCTCCATGAAGTGCAATCTCACTGCAGGCTAATGAGTGACCTGAAGAAACCCCACAATAGCATAGACTAACAAAAGCCTCTTTGTTCTAGTGTATGCATCTGTACTGAAAAGAGAGGAACCAGGCTTCGTGCAAAAAATCTGCACCCATTTCTTCATATCTGCCTACTTGAAAATTCCTAAGATATGATGTGAAATGAAACATGGAAATAAATTAAACCATGAATAAGCCAGACCGCAGGTGAGGTTTCGGCAACCGAAAAGGGTACCTTTTCTAAACGCTCGATATTAAGCATCGTATAAGTGGCTTCTTTTTAGCCATACTTTTCTACATGCATGTCAAATTTTAAGGCATAAACAACTCAGTTGCATTAAAATAATTCCATGGCACTCTATTCGATTTCAGAACCTGCAAAGTCCAACTCAGTAGCAAA
Source organism: Calotriton arnoldi (assembly GCA_963921515.1). NCBI lineage: Eukaryota > Metazoa > Chordata > Amphibia > Caudata > Salamandridae > Calotriton > Calotriton arnoldi. The sequence goes on from CAWUFW010001727.1 coordinate 2,612,313, forward strand.
ATCAATCTCAACTGACTCCGGCCATGTTTAAGCATATATATGTCATTTTGTATGATATTGAATGCAGATGAAACAATATTATTCAATGAATAAATATGAGTTGACAATGAGGTCATTCCATTATCGGCAACAGCCAAAGCTTTAAAAAATATTTCTCTCTCACTTTGTCTCAAAAGTTCTGCTGCTTCTTGTTTTGAAATTTTCTGTCTTTCATTATAACTGGCATATATAAAACCTTTAGACCGAGGAGATTTTGAACCCAATAGAAAATCCTGCAAATTCATGTTATCTGAAAGGAGGGATAAGTGTTTTTTAACTGCTGACAATGTTGAGTGCTCTAACCATTGCTGGCACAGTTTCCCAAGACTATATGCAGTGACAACCCCAGAGTGTAGTGACTGGACATACCAGGGGTCTGGCCTGTTTGCATTAAACCCTTTCGAAGAGTTAAAAAAATGAGTATTACAACCATTGGTATTTACTGGTCATAACAACCACCTGTCCGAACCAGAAATGGAAGAATTGTATGTCCCATTCTGCACCATTTAATTAAGCTCTGCTTCTATGAAATTAACAAACTGTTATCAGTTATGAAACCGTGTAACAGAGGGAATGCTTTGTGTATTCATATTTTTAACATTGCCAAAACCAAGACATGTAGTCTGTTGTACTGTTTTGGTTAAAAGGATCATTTGCCGAAAGATCAAACATCCTCTAAATAAAGTATCACTGCCCTGGACCTGCCAATAACAGGCTTAAGTTCAATGTTATCTTTCCAATACTCATAACCCTGTAGTGAGAGTTGTGAAATAAATACATCTGAATAAATTACCTTTGTTTGGGTGAGCATTTTTTTCTTTGGTGGGGAAGGCGCAAGCTTATATAAATATGATACTGGGTCTGTACTAACATGACTCAAAAAGTGAGGAAACCTTTTCACATATGTATTCATACTACCCACAGGTGGTGTCAAACAGTTTTCCCACTGTGTATAATTAAAAACAGCATGTGGAGTACTAGCTCTGTGTAAAAAATGATGGGCGTAATGATGATAACAAAACATTTCACAATAAATTGCAGAATTTGAATACAAATGCTCATTTTCAAATACTGTATATGACTCTAACTCAACTAGCATATTAGTGACAGTCACAACATCCCATTCATCTGCAATGGAACCTGAGGAAATGATGTCATCCGTAGCAACATTAACTACTTACAGAATTCACAATCTTTCTGTGGGAACAAAAATACCATAGGGAACATTATCCCCTACAATACAATTATGACAGGGAATGCAGTAATGTTCACAAGGGACAAGTCTCTCCAGACCTTATGTGATGAAGAATGGGGAGTAAGCACCTCAGCGACTAGTTCTGGAGAAGTACGATTAGGGCGATAGTGCCCATTTAACAGCAGAAAAAAGAGTTAGCAAATCCAATCCAAAGGATGAGAAGATATAGTGAAAGAAAAATCCAACAATAGGACTAAGGAGAAATCAGATATGTCTGTTTCAGCCAAAGGAATAGTCCACCACATCACGAAAGGAGGGATGCAAAGAGTCTGAAGAAAAATCATCAAATGTGACAAAATAACCAGAGGCAATCTGAGTAAAAACAGGGACCTCATTAAGAGAAGGAGAGCAGGTAGACGCCTCCAAAGATGGTTGATAATACACAACATCATTGCAAGTAGCAGCACTAAAAACGGTAAACTCACATCGGAAACACATTCTGTATTTCCTTCATCAATCTGTATGATTGAAAGTTCAGCATCTGAAGACCCCAGCTGGGGAGTAGCAAGATTAAGACTGTTTATTGCATGTAGTGGGATTTCCTGCATTGTAGGGAGAGGTGCAAAGGAACTACCCATATACTCTTGTGGCCTAATATGGAGAATCGGCCACATGATGTAACTTGATCAAATCAATCGAAACTTGTTGTTTTTGTTTACAACTATCAATCAGTGGCAAAATCACAGTTTGAGTACCTTGGATAGCAAGGACAGGCACTGGTGCACGATAGGTTGGACCGAATTTTTAATTTATTTGCAATCTTCTACCGGACTAGATCCCTAACTTTAGGAATCCAACCAGAAATTGATGGTTGCACCCCCACTTCATCAGTGGCAGATTCTTTTGCAATTACATTCGAGTGTTCATGTCGGAAGTCTTGTAATTCCTGTAAGGAATATGACACTTTACTCCGCCCGCATTTACAACGTGTGCCATTACCCTGCATTTTTTACTCTGCAACAACTTTTACAACGCAGGGCTTTACACCGCAAGTCATTACAACGCATTGTCCATTACATCGCAATTTACTATTCTTACCCGACCGGGGCGTTGTAATGGGGGAATGCGTTGTAATGGCTTGCGGTGTAAAGCCCTGCATTGTAAAAGTTGCTGCAGAGTAAAAAATGCAGGGTAATGACATGCGTTGTAACGCAGTCGGTGTAAAGGATGTTTACCTCCTGTAAGACTGTGAAGCATTCACTGATGTCAAAGGGCGCATCTTCTGCCACTGCGCTAGAGTTATCAAGATCTGGTATAAACATTGGAACCCCAAACAAAACTTCATGTGGAGTACGACCACCCAACTTTTGTCTAGGCAAATTATTTAAAGCTCTCTGTCAACAATAAGGGTGAAGAATCCAACTGCGACCTGAACCTAATACTCCTAACTGTTAAGGACTACCTTAAGTCATGGTTTTTCTGTTCCACTATCTAATTTCCATCAGGATTATAGGGGGCTGAATACTGCACGACAACACACAGGGTGCCCATAGTGTCCCGATATGCCTTAGAGGTGAAAGCCAGGCCTTGGTCCAAGTGGAATGCTGCCACTGCATATATACCGATAAAGACTTTCAAATCTTTAATAACAGTTCAGGTGTCAGTTAGTCACTTTGGCCACACCCATAGAAATTGAGAACAAGAATCAACAGCCACTAAGATATATTTGTAAACACCATCTATATGGAGTGGTCTACAGTGATCTAAATAGACGCATTGTAATAGCTTATTTGAAACTAAAAGAGGTATCTGCAGTGGGCGTGCAATGGTGGAGCCTTTAATTTGTTGACAAATGTTACAGCAACTACAATTTTTCTGGTCTGTTGATAAAGACCCTGCCACCAGTATCACTTCTGTAACAAAGAAACTGTGGCTGCCACACCAGCATGGCCAGACCCCAAACCCTCATGAGCAGGCACGGCCAGCACGGGTAACAGCGGTGGGGCAGGGCAGGGTGGGTGGGTGACAAGTGGCCAGACGACGGGATAGGGAAAGTAAAATAAAAAAATAAATAAAACCACTTACCTTGCGCTCGCCGCATCCCACTCGGCGATGCGGCAAGAGGAAGGTAAGTGGTTTTATTAATATTTTTATTTTACTTTCCCTATCCCGTCATCTGTCCACTTCCCCCACCGCCCGCTCCGCCCCTGTTACCTGTGCCGGAACCCCCTGCTCAAGAGCTGCTATTATTAACCTTAAACTGCGGTCCCGGTTGGGTATCACTTGATCACCCACCACAGGAATGAAGGCAAAGGGAAGCATTTAAACGTACTACTGAAATGAATTCAGTATAGAGACTAGAGATTTATAAACGTGTGCACTAATGTTTAGTTTAAAAATTAAATTATGTATTCTTCATTCACATTTTTACACTTACACATTCAATTATATTTGCATATGTAAACATGTATTCTTTTACTCACGCTTTTCATTTATTTTCCAAGTTACACGTGCACATGTATAACCATGAATTTGAAGTGCACATTAAATGCTTAGTTAAAGTTAGCGTGACTACAGGTAACAGAAGGGGTTGAAATGATTGGACAGGTTCAGAATGATCATGTTGCTGACACTCTAAATGCATCTGTATCGGGGAGAATTAAGGTTCTTTTTGGAACATTGCCGGTTTACAATCGAAAGTAAATAACTCTATCTGGACTGATTTTATATATAATTTTGATATTTTATGTTTCCAGGAGACATGGTTATTGGATAAAGTAAATATAGATGGCTATAAGACCTTTCATACACCAGCAGTACAGTCAGTATATGGAAGACATAAAGGTGGGATTTGTGTATATATATCGAATCTGATAGAGGTTATAAAAACTGAAATGATAAAAACAACAATTTAGTACCAAATTTTGACCATCCACCTGAATTTAGATGTAGTAGTGTGTGTAGTTAATTTCTATAACAATATTGAAAAGGGACAAATGGGTGATATTATAAACACACTTAGGGGTCGATTCCGATTCGGGCCGGAAAAAGCACCGACCGACTCGGATCCGGAAAAAATACCGACCGACACGTACCCGTGGCGCACGACACGCCGAGTACGATGCAAGGCGCGAAAAATCCGACCGACACGCACCGAAACAAAGTCGACCGACCGAGCCGCACGGAAAGCAGCAATCCGGCCGGAAAACACGCGAATCCAACCGACCGACACGCACCCGGAACAAATCCGACCGAAACGTACACGCGAACTCCAAACCGCAAAGTACGATGCAAGGCGCGAAATCACGAGCGAAGTCGGACGGAGGACAAGCCGTACGACCGACACGCATACAAAACCGAGCCGAAGCAACACAATACACCGCGACCGACGCGTACGCAGCATAGAACACTGCACAAACACAGCGTGAACGAAACGGAGAACACCGTACGAGACCAATGCAGGGTCCGACTCGGTCACAAGAACGTTTCCAACATACACAAACAGCACAAAGGAAAAATCACCCAAAAAGGCCAAACAAGCAATTACCAAGCCAATAAATACTGGGGGGTGGGGACAGAGAACAAAGACACACCCACAACTCCACCTATATAAAGGACACAAATCACTACCATGAGCCTTTGCAAATGCCATTCCACTGCCAGCACCCAAGAGAAAGCAACCACACACCCACAGCTCATCCCTCACACAAGCCACACACCATCAGCACACCAACAAATACCTACCTCACATACACCCAGCAAAACACACACTCACACACCCTCACCTGCACACCAACACACACATCACCCACCATCACCACCCATCACCATGCTCCCCAAGAAGAATCCCAAGTTCCTAGATAGTGAATTGGAAGTCATGGTAGACGAGATCCTCAGGGTGGAGCCACAGCTGTTTGGCACACTGGTCCAACAGACCCCATGTCGCAGAAAACCAAGATGTGGGAGAGGATCATCAACAGGGTGAACGCCCAATCACCATGTCGGCGCACAAAGACGGACATCCAGAACAGGTGGTATGACGTGCGCAGGAGGGTACGGAAAATGCTGACGAAAGACTACATCAACAGCCAACACACCGGCAGTGTCCCTCCTGCCAAGCCAATATACCTCAGGCCCTGGGAGGAGAAGGTGCGGGCCATCCTTCCGCCAGTGAGCGTATATGGACTAGAGGACATCCCAGAGCCTGGTGAGTACACAACAAATGTACACAATATACTGCCACAAAACACACACATCACTGTCAAGGGGAGAGTCAAACCATGCACTCATAGCAATTACACAGCAACCAGAACAGAATCATCCCAAAATGTGTATGTCAGTCAGATAAACACAACACATGCCATCAAAAAGTCACATCCAACTGTGCCAACACATGTACAAACACAACCACAACTACAGCTAGGCAGTGGCACAAATAGAACTAACAAACACATCTACACATGTAGCCACCACAACAACACCAACACACAGTGAAGACCACTCAAAGGAAGGAATTCTGTGTATGCTGGCCAAGTCAGTGTAGCCAATAGCATCATGGGAGTCGCAGTCACACATATTGCCCCCCACAACTGTCCCATCAACACCACCATGAACCATGCGCACATCACAGGGAGTGGAGAAGGACTCACAAGATGGCTGACACTGGCTACTGCTGTGGGGAGCACAAGGCCCTGCTGGCAACTGTGCACCAACAAACAGCAGGACACCACTGACTGACATCCTGAGAGACAACTTACACTCCCTGCAATGCAAGCACGTTCCATGGTGGGATATCTGGCTGGCTGGGTGGGAAGGGGGACTTGCAGCACTGACTATAGTCACAAGCACCTCCCCTCACACACCCCCAACACAAACTCCACAGTACCCACCTGGTAGAATGCAATGCCCTCCATCCTAACACAAGATCCCACAAAGAACCACCACCCTGGGTTATGTTGTGGAAGCACAGGGACACTCTTGGGACTCTTAGCCAAACAACTGCCAGGACAACACTCCCAGCCATCCTGTCAGCACAGCCAGCCCACCCCACAGGGAAGCAGAGTCAAAAGGAAGGCAGCATGGGCATGCTGGGAAGGGGGGAGGAGGCAATGGCATGATGGGAGTCGTAGTCACAGACATAGCTCACCCCCACAACTGTCCCATCAACACCACCTGAACCATGCTCACATCACAGGGAGTGGAGAAGGACTCACAAGATGGCTGACACTGGCTACTGCTGTGGGGAGCACAAGGCCCTGCTGGCAACTGTGCACCAACAAACAGCAGGACACCACTGACTGACATCCTGAGAGACAACTTACACTCCCTGCAATGCAAGCACGTTCCATGGTGGGATATCTGGCTGGCTGGGTGGGAAGGGGGACTTGCAGCACTGACTATAGTCACAAGCACCTCCCCTCACACACCCCCAACACAAACTCCACAGTACCCACCTGGTAGAATGCAATGCCCTCCATCCTAACACAAGATCCCACAAAGAACCACCACCCTGGGTTATGTTGTGTGAAGCACAGGGACACTCTTGGGACTCTTAGCCAAACAACTGCCAGGACAACACTCCCAGCCATCCTGTCAGCACAGCCAGCCCACCCCACAGGGAAGCAGAGTCAAAAGGAAGGCAGCATGGGCATGCTGGGAAGGGGGAGGAGGCAATGGCATGATGGGAGTCGTAGTCACAGACATAGCTCACCCCCACAACTGTCCCATCAACACCACCCTGAACCATGCTCACATCACAGGGAGTGGAGAAGGACTCACAAGATGGCTGACACTGGCTACTGCTGTGGGGAGCACAAGGCCCTGCTGGCAACTGTGCACCAACAAACAGCAGGACACCACTGACTGACATCCTGAGAGACAACTTACACTCCCTGCAATGCAAGCACGTTCCATGGTGGGATATCTGGCTGGCTGGGTGGGAAGGGGGACTTGCAGCACTGACTATAGTCACAAGCACCTCCCTCACACCCCACCCAACACAAACTCCACAGTACCCACCTGGTAGAATGCAATGCCCTCCATCCTAACACAAGATCCCACAAAGAACCACCACCCTGGGTTATGTTGTGTGAAGCACAGGGACACTCTTGGGACTCTTAGCCAAACAACTGCCAGGACAACACTCCCAGCCATCCTGTCAGCACAGCCAGCCCACCCCACAGGGAAGCAGAGTCAAAAGGAAGGAAGCATGGGCATGCTGGGAAGGGGGTGGAGGCAATAGCATGATGGGAGTAGTAGTCACAGATATTGCTCAGCCTCACAACTGGCCCATCAACACCACTCCTGAACCATGCTCACATCACAGGGAGTGGAGAAGGACTCACAAGATGGCTGACACTGGCTACTGCTGTGGGGAGCACAAGGCCCTGCTGGCAACTGTGCACCAACAAACAGCAGGACACCACTGACTGACATCCTGAGAGACAACTTACACTCCCTGCAATGCAAGCACGTTCCATGGTGGGATATCTGGCTGGCTGGGTGGGAAGGGGGACTTGCAGCACTGACTATAGTCACAAGCACCTCCCCTCACACACCCCCCAACACAAACTACACAGTACCCACCTGGTAGAATGCAATGCCCTCCATCCTAACACAAGATCCCACAAAGAACCACCACCCTGGGTTATGTTGTGTGAAGCACAGGGACACTCTTGGGACTCTTAGCCAAACAACTGCCAGGACAACACTCCCAGCCATCCTGTCAGAGTCAAAAGGAAGGAAGCATGGGCATGCTGGGAAGGGGGGAGGAGGCAATAGCATGATGGGAGTCGTAGTCACAGCTCTACATCCCCCACCACATGGCCCAGGAAGCTCACACTCACGCATGCACATCCCACAGAGAGTGGAAAGGCCCATCAAAGATGTCTGACACTGTTGCTGTGTCGTGGGGAGCACAAGGGCATGCTGGGTACTGCACACCAACCAACAGCAGGACACCACTGTCAGCCATCTTGCCATTGCTCTCACACCCACACACACTGAACTCCACACAAAAGCAAGTAAGTATGGGAATGCTGGGAAGTGGGGTGGAGGCAATGGCATGATGGGAGTCGTAGTCACAGACATAGCTCACCCCCACAACTGTCCCATCAACACCACCCTGAACCATGCTCACATCACAGGGAGTGGAGAAGGACTCACAAGATGGCTGACACTGGCTACTGCTGTGGGGAGCACAAGGCCCTGCTGGCAACTGTGCACCAACAAACAGCAGGACACCACTGACTGACATCCTGAGAGACAACTTACACTCCCTGCAATGCAAGCACGTTCCATGGTGGGATAACTGGCTGGCTGGCTGGGTGGGAAGGAGGACTTGCAGCACTAACCATAGTCACAAGCACCTCCCCTCACACACACCCCAACACAAACTCCACAGTACCCACCTGGTAGAATGCAATGCCCCCATCCTAACACAAGATCCCACAAAGAACCACCACCCTGGGTTATGTCGTGTGAAGCACAGGGACACTCTTGGGACTCTTAGCCAAACAACTGCCAGGACAACACTCCCAGCCATCCTGTCAGCACAGCCAGCCCACCCCACAGGGAAGCAGAATCAAAAGGAAGGAAGCATGGGCATGCTGGGAAGGGGGTGGAGGCAATAGCATGATGGGAGTCGTAGTCACTGATATTGGTCACCCCCACAACTGTCCCATCAACACCACCCTGAACCATGCTCACATCACAGGAAGTGGAGAAGGACTCACAAGATGGCTGACACTGGCTACTGCTGTGGGGAGCACAAGGCCCTGCTGGCAACTGTGCACCAACAAACAGCAGGACACCACTGACTGACATCCTGAGAGACAACTTACACTCCCTGCAACGCAAGCACGTTCCATGGTGGGATAACTGACTGGCTGGGTGGGTGGGAAGGAGGGCCGGCTGTCAACCAAACACAACCAATGCAGACCATGTTCACACCCCAGAAAATACATAGAAATGCCCAAATAATGCAGGACAATGTGCCACACCAATATCAACCCCTGACTGTGACGACTTAGGACAATGCAATGTACAGGCCCGCACCCAGAGGCACAGTCACAACTGTCATGTGTGTCAACCATTGATGCCTGCAGAAACATGACATACATTGTTTGTGTCTCCCAAAAACAGGTGATGATGGGGACACAGCAGCAGACGCTGAGGAGTCCCAGTCCCAGGCTCAAGAGGATGCCGAGCTCACTGGCGTCGTACAGCCTCTGTCCTCCTCGGACGATGAAGAACAACCTGGCACATCCGGTGCAAGTCAACATGCAGCACCAGCAGGACCACCAGCTGCAGCACCAGCAGGACCACCAGCTGCACCCCCTGCACCCACCCCTACAACGACTGTCACCACGAATACCATCCCTGCCGACATGGACAGAATAAGGAGCAACACCAGCACAGTGACCCTGGACCAACCTGGGGCCATGGACACCACCACCACCACCAACCCCCAAGGTGGACCAGGGTTATCTGTGCGTGCCACTGCACACACTGCACATGTCAGCAGGGGTGGTGGGAGGGTGGGAGACAGAGGTCGCTGCTTGCAGACGTTGCTGTTGTGCATGATGACCCACAACTGGTACGCATAGCTGATGCGTACCAGTCCAGCACCGGAGAGCTCAGCCAGGTAGTGGGGCTCCTCAGAGACATTAAACAGCAGCAGGCTGCCCATCATGCCCGCTTGGACTCCCACATGTCCCACGTGGAGTCACACATGTCCCGTGTGGACTCACACATGTCCCGCGTGGAGTCCAAGTGGGATGCACTGCATGAGATGACGGCGGTGCACAGGGACATTTTACAATGCCTCCGCCAGATGAACAGCAACCAGTCCACACCTCCCTGTGTGCCAACAACATCTGGTGCCGAACAAACTGCAACTGCCACAGGGAGGGAGGAGGACTCTGGCGGAGAGTCCCCTGCACCGCAGCAGCCTGCACTTGAGGGCCCCCCCAAGAAGAGGGGTCGTCCGAGGAGGGAAAAGTGAGAGGCCGATGGCCAAGCGCAACTCCCAGGAAGCCTGAACCTGTTCTGGATGTTCGCCTTTGTGCACAGACTGTTCACCCTGTTGACGGCAACACTACTCCCACACATTGCATGGGGAGTACAAGTTGGACCAATGTGTCAGACAACTGTGGCCCCGATACTGGGGATCCTGTCTACCCGGACTTTCAATTCACCTAGGAACTTGGGATTGCAAGATTTATGTACAGCACAACCCATCCTATGCACTATTAACACAAATGTATCACAATAAACACACTAATACACCATACTTGCCTCTGTCGTGATTCCAACGTGGGTGCTGTTATGGGGATGATGAACTGCAAAATTACACTGTGTATGCGAACTGCAACAGCAAGGACAACACAGGCATGTGAGTACAGGCAACGTGACACACATGAGGGAGACACACCACCAGGGCTACACAACACATACACACCTAGGCCATCTGACTCATTGCCTACACTGATGTTGCCAGGGAAGACGGTGCAATGCACAGACACCACACCCATTCCCAGTTGTAGTCAAGTAGCCCACAGGTGCAGTAAGCAAATGGCAGTCAAATGTGTGACCACAGACAACGCACATCACAAAGTGAAGCACAGGTTTATTACACAGTTGCAACATGCCGTAACCACTACAGATGCAAGGTAACCCCACCTGGCAGCGGGCACACAGTCAACAACTGTAGACGGAAGGAAGTCCATGGGTGTGGCGCACATCACCTGTAGGGACACAACAGCTACCAGCCTGGATGTGCAATCACGTCGCCGGTGGACACAGTTGACCAAACGAATCTGAAAGTACCCTGTGAAGGACAGAAATGACACACAGTCAAAAGCAATGGAGTACAGGACAGAACAGCAAAACTCATGCACAATACATGTTACAAGATACCCACCCAGAACCAAGTTAGCATGTCAACACTGTTGGGGAGTACAGCCCACCTGTCACCACACATCGCAACACACATCCAGTCAAGTAGCCCATGGACACACTCCAACAGCACCAGAGCACCACCCACACATCATGCCAACTCACATCATTGACATGACACCTCAGGATACTCACATTCAGCTAAAGAAGTTGGTGATGAGCTGTGTGCGGACATCACCATCACCATCATCATCATCATCGTCACTGGCATCGTGGTCCAGGCCAGGATACTCCACAGGTGGCGGATGTTGGTCATTGTCATCCTGGATGAGAGGCAACTCCTTCCGCACTGCCAGGTTGTGGAGCATGCAGCAGACGATGATAATCTTGCACACTTTCGCAGGGGCATATGGGAGGGACCCTCCGGTCTTGTCCAGGCAGCGGAAGCGGCTCTTCAGGAGACCAAAGGTCCGCTCAATCACTCTCCTGGTCCGACCATGTGCCTCATTGTAGCGCATCTGGGCAGGTGTCACAGGGTTCCTGAGGGGTGTCAGCAACCACGGCATGTTGGGGTATCCAGAGTCACCTACGGACAGACAAGTGCACATTAGCTGACTTGGAAAAGTGGGCGGAATACTACAGATCAGATCACACACAATGGCACAAAGTCAGTACACACCGACAAGCCAGGCACGCTGGTTCTGCATCTGTGCCATCATCCTGGGGATGCGACTACTCCTCATCACAAAGGCATCGTGTGCTGAACCAGGGAAACGGGCACACACGTGTGTGATGGTCATGTCTGCAAGACACACCACCAGTGCATTGACCGAGTGGTAGTGCTTGCGGTTCCTGTAGGCCTGCTCCTGGGCCTGTGGTGGTACCAAAGCCACATGTGTCCCATCAATGGAGCCAATTACATGCGGCATCCTCCCCAGGGCATAAAAGTCACTCTTCACGTCAGTGAGTCGTCGCAGTCTAGGGAAATAGATGTACCGGTTCAGGAAGAGCAACATTGCCGCCAAAACATCGCGGAGCACACGGCTGAACATGGTCTGTGACATCCCACCAGCAGTCGCCACAGTATGTTGGAAGGTACCAGTGGCAAAGAAGTGTAGGGCTGCCATCACCTTCACCTTGGGGGTCAGCGCTGTAGGATACGGCCGGCCAGGCTGCAAATGTGGGGACAACTGCACTGCCAAATCCTCAATCAGCTGCCTGGTGAAGCGGTGTACCGTCGGATGCTGTCCCGTTCCACCATCGTTGCCAGGTCTGGGAATGGCCGATGGACAGCAGGAGCCCTGCAGTGCAGAGGAGAAGTAAGCAAGATTGTCAGTCACCCCACATATGCGGCATTGAACACACTCAAGATCCCAACATACATCATTATGAGGCACAACTACATGAAGTGTGCAGTACCGGAAGGACATGTATGGTACATACATGGCCAACATCTGTCAACACGGTCCAACAGGTGGCATCAATTTGTCCCAGGTTGGCCCATTGGATATCATGAGGCCGTGTCACAGTTCCCATCTCCTGCTGCCGTGTCACAATAACCCCCACAGTGACATGTGAGGACAGATGTGCCCCAGGCACCACAGCTCAACGACAGGTACATTCCTCAGGGACCCTGTAATGCCACATGGACACTGGCATTACATGGAGTATCATGTATACACCACAGCAAAACAACCATGACACCCACAGGTAGTGGCCCCACTTGCCACGGCAGGACAGACATGGACGTCTGTGACACACACGCACAACATCAGAGTCCATGCACACACAACGTGGATGTGGAGACTGTCTCCCATTGTGCACATGAAATCAGAGACATTGTAAACACTACATGCACAAAGACTGTGGAGGACCATCACTATTGTGCCACTGGGACACCCTGGCTCAAACATACCGTCCCACATGGGACTCACGGGGTATGTGACATGACATACACATACACCACTGTGAAATGTGACCATGGCACATGCACAGATATGAACAGTTGCACATCACAGTGGTCACGTACACGTAACACCCAGGATCCTGTCCCCATGAACACGTGCACAGCCTGGGGGTGGCTGCCCACAGGTGACACCCACAGGACAACATGTACACCAACATACACACAATAGGAAATGCATCCTTACATGCCTTATGATAAGGTTTGGACAGGCTGTCGTGATGTAGGTGTGCCCCTCACTCCCTGGGAGCTATCTGTGGCTGGCATATGTCCATCTGAGACAGGCATGCTGACATATGCCAGTCACATGTACAGTGATGCGTTGTACCGCAATGGACCGATCGGTGCCTCCGGCCGGCCCATTGCATTCAATGTGTGCGGGTACGCGTTGTACCCCTGTGCGCGTTGAACCGCAATGGACCGATCGGTGCCTCCGGCCGGCCCATTGCATTCAATGTGTGCGGGTACGCGTTGTACCCTGTGCGCGTTGAACCGCAATGGACCGATCGGTGCCTCCGGCCGCCCATTGCATTCAATGTGCGGGTACGCGTTGTACCCTGTGCGCGTTGAACCGCAATGGACCGATCGGTGCCTCCGGCCGCCCATTGCATTCAATGTGTGCGGGTACGCGTTGTACCCCTGTGCCGTTAGAACCGCAATGGACCGATCGGTGCCTCCGGCCGGCCCATTGCATTCAATGTGCGGGTACGCGTTGTACCCTGTGCGCGTTGTACCGCAATGGACCGATCGGTGCCTCGGCCGGCCCATTCCATTCAATGTGTGCGGTACGTGTTGTACCCCTGTGCGCGTTGTACCGCAATGGACCGATCGGGTGCGCACCCATTGACAATGGGCTTGCCTGGCAACGGACGCGTTTTCGAATTTCGAACGAGTCGGTTGCTGGAAATTCAGTTGGTCACCCACAACAATGTTGCAAAATCATGTATGCCATGAAGTTGAGGATTTGAAGGATGCTGTGGGCGTGTTTTGGTGCTGCTATTCCATGGATTGGCCAGATTCAGAAGATGCAAACGACTTGGACCTATCACTTTGGACACAAGGGACAGTATCTGCCTCTCCAGCACATATATATTGCTGGCTGTTCCCCTGAGAGCTCACTTGCCTGCACTACATGCTCCAGGACGACATCTGCCACTGCACTGCTGCTGTCTCTGCCCCTCTGGACCCTGCAATGGCACGTACTGTGGAGAGAGCCCCAGCCTTCAGCCTTGAAGAGAACCAGGCCCTGCTGGACAGCCTACTTCCACAGTACAGCAAGCTGTATGGGACACCAGGGGAGCAGGTGAGTGTTCTGTGCACTGCCTTTCTGAATGTGCATTTTGTGTGACTAGCAAGGCTGAGAGTCTGCACGCCACTGGCAAGCAGGCTCACTGAGTAGTTGTCACCCCCATAGTGTGTAGTGACTTGCACTGGACAGGTATGGTGCAGTGACAGTGCATTTGAACATGGTTTTACTTCCCATGCAATGATACCATGTAGTGACGTCTGGCAAACTGTCCATGGTCAGCTTTGCACTGCCTGTGTCCATCATGTGCCCCTGTGATTGAGACATGTATATACAACTGTGTCATGCACGGATATGTTGCATGTGTGGTAATGGCCTTTTCACTTTGTCATCCTGACAGGTTAATGCCCATCGGAAGCAGGAAATCTGGAAGGACATCGTCCGGGCTGTCCGGTCCGTGGGGGTCTACAAGCGCCGGATCCGCAACTGCCAGAAGAGGTGGCAGGACCTTCGGGGCTGGACCCGGAGGATTGCACGGGTCCAGCTGAAGCTGTCGCATCCTCGCAGGAGGGGCGGAACACGGACCCTGACCCCCACATGCTCCAGATCCTGGCGGTGGTCTTTCCAGACCTGGATGGGCAGCTGAAGGCCAGACAGCAGCAAGGAGGGGGTGAGTCAAAGACTGCACTGTGAACTCTGTATTACATGCTTTGTGCCCTCCTCTGGCCTGGTTCAACTGCCACAGTGCAGCAGTCATGTTGTCCAGGAGCCATGTCCCTCTATTGTGCACTGCCCACTGCTCATCTGATACCCAGGTGTGGCCCTTACATTCAGGGAATTGTGTCACTTGGGACTGTGTCCTTGCAGTTTGCTTCACTAAAGGTGGGGGACAGCATCTGTTTCCCTAACTCTGTTGTGGGCATCATGGGTGGGTCCATTGTTCACACAACGCCTGTGTTTGGACATGTGATCTGCGTGTTGCTTTGATATGCGGTCCACTTGCTGAGCTGAGCCACCACATGTGCCTGGGGTATGTGGCACACGCCCATGCAGCGGGTGGGAACAATGTTTGGGCCCCAGGAGTGTGCAGATTACGTGTGTCACACATACATAGCCAGCTATCCACTGTCCAGGGCACATCCCTCATTCATGTGGAGCAGGACAGTCATGCCTACTCCAGGCCATGCAATGCACTCTGTACTCCCACTCCCGTGTATCAGCTGACACATTGTGCACAGTGATTTGACCCCTCCGGTGTCTGCCTCTGTGTCAGTGTGCTGTGGATTAGCTGCCAGGACTGCTGGGGTGTTTCTTGGTAGGGGCTCAGCATGCCCCTGGAGATGTGACCATAGGAGACGATACTTGTGTGTCACATAGGTGTTTGATCAGCTGCCCGTGCAGACTGGGGTATGCGAATGTGATGTTCAGGCAGCTGTTCCCCATTCACAGCAAATTGTGAGGGGCTCAGGTTCAGAGGGTAGTGTCACAGGTCTCCCATATGTCCAATAGGTGTGACCTGGACAGATGAGGGTTGAGATGATGTGTTGTGTGGGGATGTACATGTGCACTTGTGCAGCTCCAGGACTTGCATTCCCCATGACCTACTATTGTGACACAGTGCATAGTGTTGTTGTCTGGCTGCTAAGTCATACATCACTGAGACAGTGATGTATGACTTAGCAGTCATGCCTCTGCCATGGCATGTGTCAACTTATTTGTGGTCCTGCAGGGGAGTGACATGTGCTACATGCACACCATAGTGGCGCTGGCTATCAGGACATGGGTGCATCATGGTGTCTGTCGCTGGTATGCATCACATGCATTTCCTATTTGACTCTGGGCATCCCTTTCATCCAGAAACCTGTACTGACTCAGTGGCAAGAGCTGTGATGTGTCCACACCGTGTCCTCTGCACTGTCCAACTACTGTGTACTTGGTGCATGTGTCCACACTGGGGTGTTGCAATCCAACAGACACCAGACAGATGGGTGCAAGGCCATGTGGGATGTGAGTGCCATGCTTGGCATCAGACTGACAATTGGCTTCTCCTGTTCAGTTAGGGCACTTTTAGCAATGTACAACTAATGATGCCAGGGCTTGCTCTGTGATGTGCTGTGCTCACAGTGGTGTGTGCGTTTGGTGCAGGTGACTGATGTCTGTCTGTTTCCCCATTGTTTGCAGATACATCCACGGCCACGGAAGGGGACAGCTCCACGGACCAGGAGGAGCCAGAGAGCCAGACTGGGTCAGCAGCCGAGGAGTGGTCGGAGGGACCCAGTGGCACGGAGGGCGAGGGGAGCCACACCGAGGAATCCTCAGCACCATCCACCTCAGCTGAGGACCAGAGCAACTCGGAGGATGACTCCCTTGTGGAGGCGGGTGTCAGCAGCCACCACACCCCAGCTAGTGTTGCTGTCCCCGCCACCACCAGCACCACCACCGCCCTCCCATCGGCTCCCATTCCCAAGGTCCGTGGAGGCTCCCATGTTCGGGAGCGTGTCTCCTTTGGCCCAGGCACCGCACCCCTGCCCCTGTGTCCCCTGCTGCCCTGAGTGAGGAGTCTGTGTACCTCCTTCGCCAGCTCCATGTAGGGCAGACAGCCATGCTGAGTGTCCTCCATGCGCACACCGCACTGTTGACTCAGCTGGTGTCGTTCATGGAGGGCATCTCATCGGGCATGTCTGACCTACAGAGGGGCAACAGGTCCATGGACTCTCCCTGACGGCAGCAGTGTCCCTCCTCAGACAGTCCCTCACCCCTCCTGCCTCTGCTCCATCCACACTCCCCAGCACCTTGCCCGTCCCAAGCACACACACACCGGCACAGGCACACACCAGCACACACACATCCAGCACACAGACACACACGCCACAAACTAAACGCACACGCACGCACAGTCAGGGGACTGAAACCAGACTCACAGGGGATGGGGCCCTGGTACACACACACGCATCCACGGGCACTGCACAGTCCTCAGTTGCCTCTCCCTCCAAAGCACCCTCCCTTGCCTCACCTGCAACCCCAAAGACCCAGCGCCTCTTCCTCAGTGACCTCGGCCTCTTCCCTCCGATCCAGCTGCCCCAGCATCCAGGGGGAAGAGGAAGCCCCCCACACGGAGCAGAGTGCCCTCGCCCCCGGACACCCTCCCCAGGCGCAGACAGACTGAGGCCCCACCCGCAAGTCCCCCGGGAGTGGTAAGAGCAAGACCCCGCCGCCGCCCTGCAGCTCAAGCACCAGGTCTCCTTCCTCCATCCCTCAGGCCCCCACTCCACAGGTGCCCCCACCACACCCTGCCCCAGGTTCCCCCACCCACACATATACCATCCCCAAGAGGCTCCGGCCTTCTCCCCTGCCACTTGCTCTCCCGGCACCACACCCCCGCTGCGCTTGTCTGTGCCACTGATGTGGTGAGGGTGTCCTCCCCCTCTGTCCAGCCCACCTTGCCTGTTCCCCATTCTCCTCCCTGGTGGTAGGCACTGCAGTGGAGTCCACTACCACCCTGTCTGACTTGGGCACTGCAGTGGCGGACCTGTCCACTCCATCTGCAGGGTCCACTGCAGTCGTGCCGGCACCCACAACATCTGAGCCATGCCCCCAGTTGTGCCGGCACACACCATGTCAGACACCTCCACTGCAGTTGTCAGTGGCTCTCCAGCACCCAGCACCCACCACCCCTTCCCTGCTTCCTCCTGGTGAGCCCTGATCCTGTCCCTGCGTGTGCCTGGCCTACCCCCCCGGTTGCCCCTCCTAGTGGATTGTCCCTGGTTTTGTGCAGGCATGTGTAGGGGTGGCATCTGCCACTGTCACCCACTTGTGACTTTGTTGATGGACTGGCCATTGGCCTTTGTTTATGTTCTACCGGACTTCTACTTTTAATGCCACATATGCTGAATAAAGCAACTTTCTGTTCTCTAGTGCTTTTGCTTCTGATGTACATGATGTTGATGATGCTAACAATGCCCTTGCTGCAGTGATGGTGATATTTGGTCTCATGATAATGAAGTGTTACTGTGCAGGAACCCATGTGGTCCAGG